>VMOF01000002.1:36943433-37401020 GCA_011764245.1 Trialeurodes vaporariorum | reverse complement strand
CTTTTTTATGTCACGTCGACCAAGAGAAAATACTCTGAAATTTCATTTTTTATTTTTTTTTCAAAAGAAATTCCGAAACCAAAATTGCTTGAGACTACTGTACATTAGAATGTACCCTTTGTTATCTAATACCTACAATGTCATTTTTTGTCGTCTTTGTCAACTGATTATAAGTTCCAAAAATTGATACAGCTCGTTCCAGAAGTGGAGGCGGAGCTTAATCGATGATCTTTCGCAATTTCCCAATTTTTTATTCGACCATATCAAAACATTTAAACTTGCGTTGAAGACTTTGACGGAGTAATTTTAACTCCCAAAAGCGAAACACTCTTCAATGAAACTCTTCAATGAAAAGCTAAGATTCTCAAACTCATTTCGATTCGATTCCATTCGATTCCATTTTGCAACATGATGAATTACGTTGGATTTTTCAAAAAACTATCAAGATGAGCGCAGTCTCCACTTCTGAAACGAACTCTAACACCCGACTTGCGGATCGCGTCGCATCGCACTATGATCTCATATGGTCAAAAAGGGGTAAAAAACCAAATTGCTCATCTGTCTATCAAATATATAAACTTTCGAGAACAATTTTAATTAAATGAAAAATTGTATAAGTAACTTTAACCGACAGATGTCAACGAAAAGTTTTAAATTTAGCTTAAAAAGTTGAAAACGATGATTTTTGATGATTTTTTTTCATTGATTTGTTGCCACTTTTATTCGATATCAGACTATAGTGCGTCAGTTTGGTCACGGCGAGGCCAAGGGTCTCTTCTCTCTTAAACAAGACTCGAGTGCCACCGCGCCTACGCAGTGCGTATTTGGCAGTCTCGACGAACTTGATTCCCCAGTCGGTAGCATCCCACCTTTTAGAATACGAAGCATTTTCATTCAAATCACAATTTAATCCAACCAGTTTTTTTTTCTGAGGGGGGCATTGTAATAAATAATACGTACCTTTTTATCTCAATTTTTCATTACGGTCGTTTGAAACTATAATATACTACCGAAAAAATAGTGAGGTACAATTAATCATACGGATACCATATTTTGGTGTCAGCCAGAAAACGTGTTGAACTTAACCAATAACCAGACTATGGAGTGTACGTAAACATGTGTTAAAGTTAGAATAACTTATTGCTTATTCTATTCTAATATCTAGTATATAGTTATAGTTACATGATTGTACCGAAACTAGGTTTCAAACTATCTCACTCACTCTTCCGTAGCCCCCACGTATACCCATATCTTTCTAGTTTCGAAATTCGTATACAGGGCCTTGTTTTACGACATGCTACTATCAAAATCGCCTGAAAATGCCTCGAGGAATTCATTTCAGCCAAAAAATTTCACGAAAGATGTTTATATATACGATTTTTGAAATTAGAGTGAGATAGCAGTACACATGATGGGGGTTACGTGCGAGAGCGAGAGAGACAAATTGTCTTTGTTCGGAACGCTCATCACCGGCAGTCGCCATTACTAAAACCCTCTATTGCGTTGCTGTCATGAAAAACTGCGTAGAATGCGCGGGTTTTCGGGCGACTCTATAACCCCCAAATGCGTCTTGTAGGTAATATCTTGTTCATTTCGGCAGTTCTAGTCGTGGAATCAGGCATTAGTAAGTATTTCCAAGGACTCGGAATTCATTATTGCAAAAAGGTCATTTCATTTTTTGATTTAAAAGCCACGTCCGTTTAAAAATGCGCTTAAAGGGACATTGCATATTAAGCCAAACTTTGTTTACGGGAACCAGAGGCCCTCGAACGGCAATCGATGCAATATATCTCTGTACTAAAAAATTATACAGATTGTTTCTTTGACGAGCGAGAAATTTTAAATCCAGGCATTTAATTATAATGGATGGCTTTTTTTAAAATTATGAAACAACATCACAATGGTCATTTTTGAATTTCCCGCTTCTTCTCCCTAAAACGGTATAATGGCAACGCGGTTCTGATGCCCGGCCAGATTGTTATAAAATGTTTGAGTTGCGTTCATTTTTATCCTAAAGAGGTGGGAATTATTTTATCTACAGCGATTTAAATAACAGTTGACTTTGTATCGCGGTGTAATTTCGTATCCAGCGGATTAAGCTGACCAGTGACCCTCCTCCTCCGCGCATAATCGTGCCCATTTTAAGGGAGCAAAAAAAAAATGGAAGGAATAAATAATGGGCATGCGGTAGATTCAGTGCGATTTCTTTATCCTTTTGTTCTTCGCCTTATCCCTATAACGTTGTCAGAGGATAGTGTCCCAATCATAGGGGGGCAAATGGGAATCGATCGTGCTTACTCTGGTTGAACTGCTGATAATCCTCTTTGTAATCGAGCTGACTCTACGATTAAATTTCGAAATCGGAAATAGGACATGTTTTCAAACTTCAATGAGTCTGTTCCGCACCTTTTTACCTTCTCACTACTAACAAAGTTAGAAATAGAGAAAGTATACTGCAATGGCGCAGAGATTTTTAAGGTATTTTGTTTCGATATTTGGCCCACTACGACTAAGTAAATCATGATAATTACGAAATAATTTGCTCTTAGCATTGCTGCTCAAATAATTAGCTCATTCTAAAGCTAATAAGCTCACAATCGTACTGATATCCACAGATTAAGTTTTTCTCAACTGGTTCTCTTTTTATGAACTTTTAAAGCGATTAAAATTAGTGTTTAAAAACACTTCAATTAAAACACCAAGTCAAGAACTAATAAAAATAAACCAAAATCTGATGAAATCACCATTTTCGTCAGATTAATAGCTTTCAAATGAGTTTAAAAAGTAAATATCGATACAATTATTTTGTAAGTCACCATTACACTTGACAGTCTTACAGTATTGCAGTATTGCTCTTTGCCTAGGCAAATTGCAAACCAATTGTGATTTGCCTAAGATTGCGATTTGCCTAAGGTTTCGATTTGCCAGTGATATAAATAAATGATGTTAATATATGTAGACTCCGTCAACTGTAAGACACTGATACGACGGGAGGGACGGAGGAATACCTAACTATTTTGAGAATCGATGATAAGTTAGGTCATGATATGGTGATCAGATCAGAGTAAGTTTCTCGTTTCTCAAGAGTTTTGCAGCGTCAATTCCCTTAATGGCACTTTTGACGCTCATGGCTGTACCTCATCAAACGGCTGTGCCGGAATTATCCAAGTCCTGGTAAGACTCAAAACTTGTTGATGAAGCAAGGGAGTTATTTCAGTTCATGTTTGGATTATTGGTTGCCCGGCTGATAGTTTGAGCAAACTCATTTAAAATTCCAATTCCAATGTACAGAATTTTTCTTTTGTTAGTTTTCAAACGATGTTAACGAAATAAATACCCCGTACGAGAATCGAGAATAAATCGATGTGAATCTCGTTACCGATGGAGGCCAAAGGCGAGGGGTAAAGAGGGTTTCTACGGAGGATGTTTCCACCCCCCCCCCCCTGCCTTGGATTTTCGACTAATCAGTTGGCACAAATGACTTAGGTTGCTGCACCTGTAAAGGATTCCCGTGTGTCAAGGAATCGATTCTTCGGACCGATATTTTTACCGAGAGAATCGAATCGATCCACCGAATCGCGTTCTTTCGTTAGAATCGAGACCGTTACAACGATGTGACCAGAAGGCACAAATGCAATAGCCAGCGAAAATCGGCTTTTTTCTCACTAGAAAATTTTTAAATTTTATGTTTAAAAACAATTGAAATGTTGATATTTTCTTGCAAAAACCATGTTAATTGTTTTTCATAAATAACTTTACACCTTTTTCAGCTATCGTTGTTATTTATATATGTTCTTCATAACCTTGATTTTTTATTCCTTTAAAATGATGTCCTGTGAAACAATCATATTTCTATCCAATGTGCGGGACACGGCGGAAAGAACTAGCCTGAAACGGATCGAAAAAAAACTCAGGAAAAGCCAGCAATTATAGGCAACTGTGGATTCTTCCCATTTGAATGTATGAGAAACAATCGATTAGAAATTGGGCCATGGCCCGCTCAAGAATCGATTGTTTCTCACACATTCAAATGGATAGAATCCACAGTTGCCAAATTGCAGGCTCCGCCCATGCGAGTAAAGCGGGATGCCAAATCTATACCCCCAATCATCATAACAGAATGAGCAATGATCAAAACAATAGTTTTATACGCACGCGATCGAAGGAAGCGTTCCACCCATAGTAGTGTAGAGTGCAACTTTGCATCGTTGTATTATGCCCATTTAAACACATGCGAAAGGTCAAATTTGAAGGTGTTCTGTTCACCGAACACCCTATAGTTCGATCTTTTTCATGGGTTCGAATGGACGAACTGCAACGGTGCCAAATTACACGCTTCGCCACTGGTTCCACCGATTGAAGAGGATCGAGGATTGTTTGTGTAAGAGTGAATCGTTCACTTCATAGAACATTGTTGCCATTTTTCGGGGAAAAATCTTATTTTCCCCATTTTTACTTCATATAAAAGTTGATAAATTATTTGAAAATCTGGCGACATTGGTCCGAATAAAGGATAATGCGAAGTACGAAAAGTGAAAACAAAACATTGTTTCCATCAGTTAACAACACCTTCTTGGAGGCCAAGTTTGTATCACCAAAAACTATACAAGCACATATTTCAGATAGTAATCCGATTTTCATCATTTGACTCAATACAAGTAAAAAAATTAAATTACCTAAATTATTTTATAAAAAAAAAAAAAAACAAGCAGGGAAAATTCCAACACGCAGGTGTTGGAAAAGCGTGCCACTAAAGTCTGAACAGCTTTAATGCTTTTGCTAGCAATGATAATTCATCAAAGAGGAACCATGTGACATGGAGCTGATCTCGAGAAAATTGAGTCCAAAGTTGAAGAGCTAGCATTTAAACAAAAAACGCGGAATTACTTACGTTTTGATTTCATTCAACTACCGTGTTATGTTTTTGCATTTCAACACCGGAAAAGTGGAATTTCCTATGCAGGAAAGGTACCTACTTAATTTTTAGCGTTTAAAGTGACTTGGTTCCTTTCTTCTTTTTGTTTGGCATAATCACGAAAAACGAATCTCTAAGAGAAACCAAACGGCAGAGTTGGTTTACACTGTTGATATTTTAAAATCCGTTAATCCGGACTTAAGTCCGTTCCCAATTCTATAAAAGGAACCAAGTCGGAGTTGGTTCCTTACGTGACTCGGATTAAGGTTTAAGAAAAAGGAACCAAGTTCTCATTTTATTTCATCATATGGACAATGACTTCAATGAGGCTTCAATGAGGAAATAGTTGTTATTAGAAGAAGCACTTGTTGCTTCGAGATTCAGTATTGCTAGGTCTATCAATCAATAACTCAATTTATCAAAAATGTCACTCAGTTCTTTTGTGACAAGTGCTGTCCAATTGAGCTGATTTGGTGAGAAATAATGAAAAAAATAAAAGATCAGATGTATCTATAAGGAGATGAGTCAAAGGCGTTGTTTTTTGTGTTTGTTTTTGATTGTTGTTTTCAAAACTTTGGAGGGCTCTAGCTCAGAAGAGAAACATTTGCAGCACATATTCGTGTAGGAAAATAAAGCCTTATGTGTTGACCCCAAAAATACTTTCCATAAGTTTGGCACTTAAGTTTTGAAACACCCTATATTCTTGATATCCCCCCCCCGCCACCCTTCACAGAACACAACACCTTGACCATGCAAATTTTTAAAATCACAGTTTGACTGTAGAGATATTTTCCCCCCCCCCCCCCCCCCCTTTCAACGAAAAAGGGGAAAATGGATCGCCTATCTTTGATGTTCGTCGTATGCGCGTGCAGAGATTGTTCGGCTTTACGACTGCCATTTTGACTTTCTTTATAATGCGTTTTGTGGGTTTATTAATGGATTTTATGACTATTTGATGCCGCCAATGTAATTTTCAGGCGATTTTACACAAAAATCAAAACTCTATAGCGCTGTAGCAAAAGTTTGCAACAAACCCATTGAAAGCTGAAAAGAGAAAATTATTTGATAAGGCTCGATCTTTTTTACCCTTATAAAGTATAGACAATAGATATTTCTAAATCCCTCCACCTTTTAAACGGCTTGTTCAGGGATCAAAAATGAGGTTTGCGTTCTTTTGAAGTCAAAAAGTGTCATATTCGGAAAAGCCGTGATTCTAAATAATAAACAGTTTTTTTTCTTCTTTTTTCCGTGGTAGGGTGCTGTCCGCACTTGTTGCGATTGTCACGATGTAGATATGTAATATGCATAAATGGAACACTTGCGAATTCATGAAAAAATAATCCTTTAATATACAGAACTAACCATTTCAGGTGCCCTTTACACGTCAAGCATTCTAGGGGTATAGATTATAATAGGTGTGGAGGTTTAAGACGTTTGTGGATTTTAATTCCCCCTCCCCCCATTTATTTTGTTGAAAAGTATCGAAAGTTTACAGTTAAAACTAAGCCTATAACGCATTGTAATATTATTTTTTTTTTTCTGTTGCCGTGGGTCGATATCATTTTTCGTGTTGGAAAAGCAAAGTTTCATATGGACCTATAATTTCCAAAATTTGAAGAGGCTTCCAGTAAAAAATACTGTACACGCGAGAAACTTTTTAGGATAGGTAAATAAGTTATTCCAGAGTCAATTCCATAGCCGCAGGGAGGAGGCTGTCCAGGGGTGGAAGACACGCGACAGCCTCTCTCACTTTTTAGAGCTATTAATGCGAATTTTAACCCCCTCCCTTTGTTCTGGATTTTAAAAACCTTTTTTTCAACAAAACGCCCAAATTTCCTCAAAAATCCCTTGATTGCATAGACGCTCATTAAGGGGTTTTCAATTTGCCGATCCCCCAGAATTTCAAATGTTTCCCAAAGACCAAGACCTGTTTAGTGTGTCGTCATGAAAATAATTGGTTCCAGAAAAAGGCTCCATCTCACTCGCTCTCGTGGGTTTTCCCACATGAAACACGATCCAAATTTTCAAATTCAAGTGCTAGTAAACAACAAGTTCTTTGCACCAGTTGTGTTTATCACACCATTGGGTTCCACGTCCCTTATAAAAATTTCCGATTGTTTCAATGAATTTTCCGATAGGATATATATTCCCGCGCTTTTTTTCCCGTAGGAATAATCGAAATTCCATAGAGACAATCGGAATTCGTGTAGATTCAAGCGCGCTGACTATAGCAACGATAGGTCTCATGATTGAAATAAGGCGAAATCATATATCGTTCTATTCTTACAGTTTTAACACCCACTTTTTTCTCAGTGATAAAATAAGAGCTCGCTACCACAAACTTTTTGAAACATCGCGCATCAATGGACAATCACAGCTATATCGAAGAAAGTCCTATGTTTTGTCCTTGTCACACTCACAGTTTCTTATGAGCACAAAATTCTAGGATATAGGCTCATCAGCACCATCACGACATGTGTTATACCTCGAACAATAGCTTCGATACGAAGAGAAGTTAGAATGATTGAGTGTCATGGCGGTGATACTCCCATAAAAGACCGTGAGTAAGACGAAGACAAAACGTAGAACATCTTTCGGTATAACTGTGATTGTAAATTCGCTTGTGATCTTTTAGGAATTATGTTAGAGTGAAAAATACTTTAAGGTACGTGGAATCTAATGGTGCAATAAAATTTGAGAAAACTGTTCTTTAACTAGCATGAATATGCGTTAGAAAATTTGGATCTGATTTCTTATAGGTAAATCAACGAGAGTGAGCGAGATAGAGCATTTGTTTGGAACCTATTTTGATGGTGACGTCATCACTAAACAGGTCTACTCTCCCCACAGCCCCTCTACAGCCCCTCTCTTTTCTATACCCCCCCCCCGCTCTTCATCAATACCTCGCCGTCACTTCTTTTCGATACCGTCGTCAAATAGATTTTGACAGTTTTATGAGTCCTCAGACCCTCCGAGATCCGAGACACAAAGCCTCTCTAACACCCTCTCTCTCCCACACATTCACAAATCTCTCCACTTAATGAACCGTGAAGAAATCTCGTGACCGGTGGAGCCCAAAACCGAGGGGCAAAGAGGGTTTCTGTGAAGGATGTTTCCACCCCCCTCCTGCCTTGGAATTTTGACTCATAGGTTGGCACAAATGACTTAGGTTGCTGGACCTGTATGGAATTCTCGTTCAAAGGAATTCGACTTTGACGCTTAATAACTTATTGAAATTAACAGGAATACCAAAACTTTTACAATTTTAAGAAAATAGACGCCGAGACCTCCTGGATTGCAGCAATAAATTAACGATTAATGAAACCAGTTTCAAGAAAACACGTTTTTAATTTTTCAAACCTTTCCCGCCAAGGTTTTGCCATAAGCAAAGCATGCAACCTATATATTAGATATGAAAATGAAAACAAAAAGCGTACCGTATATATACGGCACGCTTAAAAAATCATTTTTTACTTGTATTGCGTTTTTGGCCATTTAGTTTGTAATTGTTTCAATATTATAGACTTAATTTAAAATTTGGTGTGGTTTACAGGAAAATCTGGCTACATAAGGATAATCCGATGTGGTAAGTGGGGGGGGGGGGAACCATTATTTTTAACAATATAAAAAAACACCTTTTTGGTGGCCCAGTGTGTGCATCATCAAACTGCAATCACATTTACTTATTTCTTGCAGCGATTTTTTTTTCTCCTTCTGAGTCACCACATCCCTGTCATGATGGGCAGATCGTTGAGGAACAAAAATTCCCCCACAAATATCACGAGGCCCTTGGATGAGGACGTGATTATTAATCTACTCCCTTGTCTTGATTAGATCGAAATTTGCCGGAAGTTGCTCGAGCAACTATATAGCCTGTGTACCAAAGGACCTGATGATTTATTCACGGAAATCACTTACAAAATTACTCTCTAGATCTGTCCAGTAGTGCAATCCGTTTCTTCCCCCCCCTCTTTTTTTTCTCAATGAAGCCGTACATACATGCACTTGATTGCCTATGGCGCTAAATTAAAATAAACGCGTTTTGCGTATGGGATCAAATGCGCTTCCATTGTTCTCTGACGATTCACATTTCAATGTGTCACTGGAACTCTAAATAAATGGGCATCGGAATTAAAGTGAGAGAGAAAAATAAAACAAAAGTAAGGGAAAAAGAACCAACGATCAAAAGAATAAATAAATAACAAAACCAGTGATTCATGGCAGCTGACATAACATTCGGGGGAAAAAAACTCTCATGCTTGAGAAGAGAGAGAGAAGAGAGGGGAGAGAGAGAGAGAGAGGGGAGAGAGAGAGGGGAGGGGAGAGAGAGAGAGAGAGAGAGAGAGAGAGAGAGAGAGAGGGGGGGTGGTGACGCGACTGTTGTGGTGGAGGGGGGGGCGGGGAGGGTAGTGGTGTGGAGGGGAGGGGAGCGATGAAGGGTGGGAAAAAGGTCGCAAATTCAATCAAAGGGAAGTAGTTTATATTTGGGTTTTTTCGCCCTTTGCTTTGCAACTGTAGATCTCGCGAAAAAAAAGGAGAGGACACTACTTGTTTATTTCAGCGGTGACCAAGCACATCTCTTTAACAAACAATAGTGTGAACGAAGTTGTCAAGTTTACAGTTTTTTTTTTTTTTTTACAGATCAAAAACAAGTTTCTTCCAAATTCGTCTCCTTTTGCCAAAGTTGAGCCATTAATCAGCTTCTATGTTGGCTACAAGCCAAATTATGCGAGCTTTTCAACAAACGAATTTTTTTCTTCGGTTTTTTTCTTCGTTTTTTTTTTTTTTTTTTTTTTTTTTTTTTTTTTTTGCTTTTTTCGTCATGAGCATCGACCGATATATAGTGTGAATTATTAGCGCAGACGTAAAGCTTCGCTTCTTGTGCAATTCATTTATCGATATGGAACTGAAAAGAGGTAAGGTTTAAATCCATGAAAGTATAGGAGTATTTGTGTATTGGGAAATGTGTTAAGATTTAACCGCACGCATGCGTTAATTATACGGGTCGGATAGCAAAAAGCTGACCCCCTCTTTCCCGGGCCCTGTGCATTAAATTAGAGTGAACAGCTTGTTTTTTTTTCCTTCGATCGTAACATTAAACTAAAAAAATTTTGATCAAAATTGAGAACATCGGTGAGAGAGGGCATTTGTCCTTTATAGCTACAGCTGTGCACTTTATTATCTCCAGAATATTTTTTCCATCCAAAGAGGGATTTTTTTTATGCTGCTGAAAAATTTTAATGAGAAATTTTTCATGTTTTTTGGATGTTTTAAGTGAAATCCCAAGGAATGGTACATACAGGGTGTTTTTTTTATCTCCCCCCCCCCCCCGGTTTTTTTTCTTGCTAATTGAGATAAAAAGTTGCGGTTTGGACTATTCTTCATCATTTTGGCTGAATTTTTTTTTTGGGGGCGAAACCCCCCCCGCCCCCCCCAGGGGGGCCCCCAGGGGGGCTATCTCAAAAATTTCAAATGGCAACCCCTATTTGTGATACATCGTTCGAAAGGGCATACAATTCTAAGACTTTTGGCGCAAACCGGAAGTTGATATCGTTTTTCGTTTTCGATATATCGAATTTCAAATTTCGATTGGACCCATTTTCAAAAAATCGTTACCCCCTTTGGAAAGTCGGAATTAAAAAAACTATGGGTCCAAAATACTCTAAAAAGCAAGTACTTTTCGAAAACGAAATGGTTTTGACATAAAATTTGTTTTTAGACCCCCAAAATTTTTTTTTAAAAATTTTGCCCCTAAAAGGGGCTATCTTGAAAATTTCCTTCCACGACCCTTTTGAATGATGCGTCGATCAAAAAAGCATAAAAACTGAACATTTTGGCGCAACCCGGATATCGATATCGTTTTTCGTATTCGAGATATCGAATTTTGAAGATAGGCGAAAATTGAATTTTTAATATTCGATATCTCGAATACGAAAAACGATATCGATATCCGGATTGCCCCAAAAAGTTCAGTTTTTTATGCTTTTTTGATCGAGCATCATTCAATAAGGGTCGGGGAAAGGGAAAATTTTCAAGATACCCCCTTTTTAGGGGAAAAATTTTTTAAAAAAAATTTGGGGCTCTAAAATCAAATTTTATGTAAAAACCCATTTCGTTATTGAAAAGTACTTTCTTTTTAGAGTATTTTGGACCCATAGTTTTTTTAATTCCGACTTTCCAAAGTGGAGTAAAGATTTTTTGAAAATGGGTCCAAATCGAACTTTGAAATTCGATATATCGAAAACGAAAAACGATATCAACTTCCGGTTTGCGCCAAAAGTCTTAGAATTGTATGCCCTTTCGAACGATGTATCACAAGATAGGGGTTGCCATTTGAAATTTTTGAGATAGCCCCCTGGGGGCCCCCCTAGGGGGGCTGGGGGGTTTCGACCCCAAAAAAAGAAAATTCAGCCAAAATGATGAAGAATAGTCCAAACCGCAACATTTTATCTCAATTAGCAAAAAAAAAAACCAGGGGGGGGAGATAAAAAAAAAACCCTGTATCTTCATCTGTTAAAACAAAAAAAAAGGGAAAAGAGCAAATCAAAATTTACAACCGCGAGAAAGAGCCCTTCTTGCACCCCAAACAATACCGTCTCTATACTCTACCAGGTGCTCTGCTGGAGAGTGGGAGGTCAGGGTTCGTCTTGGTATAAGCTTTACACGCATTCTTATGGGAGTAAATAGATAACTACATTTATTAGTTTAAATCTAAATTTAGGGGCAGAAACCTCTTAAAAAAGTTCTGGAAGTGATCCTTGAGTGCTACCAGAGCAAATAAAATTTATGAATGCTACTCCAAACCAAGAAAAATTGAATTCAATGACTTCCTCCAGGCGGGATGGGTAGTGGAGGTGTAACGACTCTCCCCCTCCCACCTGGAGATAGTATATATTCAATTTTTCTTAATTAAATTATTTCTCTGAGGATTTTGATTTTGCTCATTGAACTCCAACAAACTTTTCACGTCTTTGGAAAAGGATTTAGAACTGGAAAGTTGGGTTCATAATTTCCATTATTACAGTTTTACTCTCAACTTCCATAAGAGTATGTGCAAAATCCATACTACGATGACCCTAACCTCAAAAAAGCAACTTATTGGTATGAGTAGAGACGGTATTGACCCAAGTCCTCAGTTATTCGTTCAATTAAAATTGCGAGCATTCAAAGTTTCGATCGCTCGAAACTTTTGGAAATTCTGATTGCATTGTCAGAACGAATAAACGAGATTTAAGAACTGTGTCAAATTTTCGATCTATTGGGAGATTTCAATCAATATGGAAACTTCAAAAAGTCGGGTTTTTTTGTGTGTGGAAAATTTAGTTTTGATCGATGGATCCCTATCGAGCTCTGTCCCTCACCTGAAAACGCGCTGGAAAATGAACTATGATCGAATTAAAGATTGTCGCGAGATTTTCACACATTTTCGCAGGTATGGGTGTAAGTGTGCGGGACTGATCTGCAACGGCTTTTCCACCCCACCCTCTCTGGCTTCTCGACAGCAAAGTGTGAGGAGTATGAAGAGTGGCCGAACCTGAACCTTGAGGGCGAAACTTACCTCGTGAAAATCTCGCGACAATCTTTAATTCGTCGATAGAACATGCTTGCGTTTGAGAGGAGCATGCGGAACATGTACGATGGCAAGTCCACAGATAGTTCAGTTGACGACAAATTTCCCGTCTTATCCCGCGAGCACTTTATTGCAGGACTACTGGGAATATTTTATTGGATGTTAATCCTTCGCCCGCAAGAATTCCAGCACGAAGGTTTGATGGGGGAGGGGGGGGGGAGGAGAAGACGGTCTGGTTAATCGACTATCGACTTCCTTTAACCTTTGGATGGAGCAGTCAAGCATAGAATACTAAATGGCATTGGCATAATCCATTGCGATTTCGAGTAAATTCGGCCAAAATTAATCCAACTCTGTGCACTGAGAAAAGAATATCAGTTAATTTAACCCAAAGTCTGTTTAGTACTTACTTAACCGAAATTCATGTTAATTCAACATGAATTTACTGTTATTTCAACAGGAATTACTGTTTTATTTAAACAGGGATAACTGTTATTTGATTACTGTTCTGTTGAGCTAACAGTAGTTCATGTTGAAGTAATAGGAATTTCTTGCTAAAACAACAGGAATTCCGGTTAAGTAAGTACAAGACGTCCGGTTATGGTGACAGGAAATTTCTGTCAGAGTGATAGGTAAAGACTCCGCGGTTACATGGGCGGAGCCATCAATTTGGCAACTGTGGATTCTTCTCATATTTGAATGTATGAGAAACAATCGATTTTTGAGGGGGCCGTGGCTCAATTTCTAATCGATTGTTTCTCACACATTTAAGTGAGAAGAGTCCATAGTTGCCTAATTGCTGGCTCCACCCATGCGCGGTTATATTATTCGTACGCCCAATTAATAAGTTCTGAATATTAGTTTTGTGTTTTGCTAACCCTTACAAAATAGGAATGATACACACACTAAATCCAATTATGTAAAATCTGATTTCAGTGCGTAGAACATAAATTGGCAACAATGCAAAGGTCGTATTGGGATGTGTATCAAAGCTCGTGAGTGTAATTGAGGAGGTAGCTGGAAAAACGGCCTAAGTAGCAAAATCGCGTTCTGAGAAAACGGCTGTCAAAGTTTTTTATTTTAGTGCCAATCTAACATAGATGAAGAATCAGGCTTGAGTTGGATCAAAAAAGTTGATCCATACCCTCAGGTTGAAGTTGGTACAACTGAAATATGCTTTGGCTGTATAGGAAAGAAGAAATTGGATAAATACGAAAGGTCTACTAAGGTCGTTTTTCCATAGAACGACCTGTTGCACAGAGACAAGTCCTCACTAAACGCTGATTATTAACTCCGTTTTTTCAGAGAACGACTTTCTGTATGGAACATATGTACTACATGATAGATGTAAAAAAATAACCAAAAATCTGCAAAAAAAAGGCGAATTTATTAGAAAATAAAGAATATAAAATTATTCGTCCTCGTATTCACTGTCGCTTTCACTGATGCCCGAGTCCTCTTCACCATCTTCAATTTTCCCCCATTATGGTCATTATAGTCGCCAGCAGAAGTGGCAACCTCTTCTCATATAAACTCCCATATCTCACTCAATTTTTGACGTACGGTCATGAAATTTTGTGGAGATATTATTGAGCCTATGTTCTCTCAGAAAAGTTGTTCTCCGGAAAAACGGCCTTAGCCGGCTAAGGCCGTTTTTCCAACTAGCTCCTCAATTGTAAACGAATAAATTCCGATGCTTCAAGACAAAGCTGGGTACGAATGGAGACTGGAGAGAGGCTGGAGAGGAGACTTGGTTCCCGCTCTGTCCGGATACGGTTTCCTTCTATATTACCATGTAGCTGTATAGAAAGGGAATTGCCTGTTGCGTTCCCATGGTTGTCAAACTATCAATGGGCTTTTTGAGAACTTTTGCAACAGCGATTCTATGAGAATCAATTTGAATGAATAAAATGATGCTAAAACTACGCACTTTTAATATTTATACTCGTACCTTTATCAGCATGATCTAACTACACAGGTCAGTCAATCCGGTGGACGAGTTTCGATGTGATCTGCGCAACCTCCGCTCGTGACGTATAGCTGGCGCAGGTGAAAAGCGGGTGTTCAAATCTACATACTTTCTTATGGGGACAAGACCCTTTTTCTAGGGCGAATTATAAACAATTTACAACAGTGAAACTTGGTTTTTATCAATAAGAAGTAACGAGGAAGGTTTTAAGCTTTGAGAAAACCAATGCAATCGTACGCAAATTTGCTTTTTCTATTTTCGGGCAGTTTTAGAAAAGCGGTGAGAGTGCATTGAATATTACATAACCTACCTTCTCCATAAGAGGGATTTTTACTAACCACCAGGAAATACAGGAATTAGATATTGAAGTGTGATCAGACTGGTTTTCTCAAAGCTTGAAACCTTCCTCGTGGTCTATCATAAATAAAAACCAAGTTTTACTGTCGTAAATTGTTTATAATTCGCACTTGAAAAATGGTATTTTCCCCACATGAAAGCATGTAGATTTGAACGCCCGCGCTTCAGCTGCGCCAGCTATACGTCATCCCCTTCCTCACTCTACCCGGTGACAGAGCCAGGCAGACGGAGAGGCAGTGGAGGGTGTGCGCATTGACTGACCTGTGTAGTTAGATCATGGATGTTGGTAAGTAATCAGGTGAGGGAGGGATCAAGATGAAGCATGGACGACGAGACATAACAGTGGGTGTGGGGTGAACAAAGAAGCAGTTCAGAGGGATTGCAGAAGGAAAGTAGTTCTATCAATGCGCAGTAATTCGAGAGACTCGGCCGAAAAGGTTTTCCGTCTGCGTAGTAGTAACCCGGCCTGCTACGTATACGAAAATACGAAGCACCGGGAACTTTAGACATGAATACCTCGAAATCCTGTCATTATTTTTTTTTCCGCCCGTGAGAGCTTTTTCTCAGGAGATTCTTTTACACAACTTATTTCAATTTCAAAAAAATTGACTGGGAGCTAGTTCCCATAAGCAAAGCGCGGAGTCTTTTGTTTAAAGATTCCCCAAGATTTAAAGGGGTAAAAATTTCGACCAGGGTACTTTCTTTAGAAGGTCATAATATATCCGTAACCCTATTTTGCATTCTGAACCACACAGGTTCCTCGGTTCCTGCGTAAACGATTCGTTGATACGTATATGCATAGGACAAAATGAAAACAAAATTAGTGTGATCATCGAAACGCGTAAATGTGAGCTCAGCACAGTCCCTACACGCTACGGCATGCGGAGCTCGGGGGGGGGGGGTGTAGGCGGTGGTGAAGAAGCTAGAATGTGAAAACGCGTAGAGCGCGAGCGGTGGTAATTAAAGTTGTGTTTGTAGGGAACTGTATGAGATTTGAATTGTGGGTAAAAGACATTCACAATTAGGCGGCGCTGACGGGTGGCAGCATTTGCTTCGAGTCCCCCGGGGCTGACTTGGCCGGATCAGCCGTCTAAATTAGGCTTTGCCCGATTGTGCATTTGTCATCACTGCTATAACGTCGATGTTGTCGGATACTTAAGGTAAAAAAGCGCTTTGGTGGATCCAGCCCTCACTATTTAGGGGGACTCACTATAGGGGGACTTGGGATTTTCGCCCCCCTGTGACCCTCTTTTCCGTTTTACCCTCCACCATTTCCTTTTCTTACACCTTCCCTCCCCCCTTTACCCCTTTTTTTTGGTCAAACGGGGATCCCCCCCCCCTGGATCCGCCAATGGGTAAATGTGAGAGAATAGTGCAAACCTGAGCTATGGAGTCCCTTGATGAACATTTTTTTAGGGAGTATCGACATACGACGTTTACGCATTTGAAAGGAGTCAACCGCCTTAACGAATACGAAGGTTAAGTTCAACTTTGAGAAAAGTTTGCCTGTTAAAACCCTATACTGGATCGCCGTACCCTAGGTCCCTTAAGGCACATACACTGGAAAAAAAAAAAAAAAAAAAAAAATGCTAAAAATTATTTTTTAGTTAAAAGTATGGACACCACTTAAAAACTGTTAGTTTGACTGTTTAAAAATGTTAAATTACCTCTGTGTGCTGTGTTAATTTGTCTAATTCAAACAGTCAAACTAACGGTTTTTAAGTGGTGTCCATTATTTTAACTAAAAAATAATTAAATTTAGTACTTTTTCAGTGTAATTAATTTCACCCTTAGTGAATGTTTCAATCGTACTTGGTCTGGTTTTTTAAGTTTCTAGGAATATAAGGTCAATAATTGGAAATGGACTGAATTTGTTTTGGTTGCCCATAGATAACTATATACCCCGTGTTTTAAAATTTATTTTGCGGTTTGAAACACAGTGATTACCCAGATAAGTGTCTATCATCGGTGAAAAAGTTCATCAGTGTTGCCTAGTCCGGTTGGTTTATTTGTTTCAGTATACACTGAAAAAAATAAATTGCTGGATTTACCATGGGCATTGCTGGATTTGTCATGTCACATTGCAAAGAACGGTACTTGCAGAACACATTGCTCTTTCTGCATTGTGAAATATTGCAAAATTCACAATTTGTTGTGATTGCTATTTTTGCCATATTTATCGTGGAAATTGTAATAAGATTTTGGGAAAATTGCAACGTGTTTAGAGAAATTGCAATGTGACTTTGTGAAAATTACAATATGACTTGCAAAGTGACTTTGTGAAAATTATACAATATGACTTCCCTCAGTGGCGTACACAGGATTTTCTTGGGAGGGGCTAGCACTGATGAGCGTTTGACTGAAAATTGTTCCCCCCCTTCCCCTCCACCCCCAAAAGTCGGAGGTCTGGGGGGGGCTATAGCCCCTTTAGCCCCCCCCCCCCTGCGTACGCCACTGACTTCCCTTATCAGTCTTTCTACTCGCACCGTCAGTAGTCGCGGCAGGCACGATGTGGCGTGGGGATATACCACGTGGATATCCCATGAATGAGGAATTATCGTTTATAAATAAAGCAATCAGGATTGACATTTTCTTCTCTATTTTGAGGTGGTCTTCAAATTAGCATATAGGCTGTGCAGTCATCGGAATTATCTGTTATTGTCTGCAGTACCATGTGGGGGTTTTAAGGAAAATCAATTTGCTTCATTAAACTTCACACAAAAAAAAAAAAAAAAAAAAAAAAAAAAAAAAAAAAAAAAAAAAATTGAGCTTTAGAGTGACATCCAAAAATGTGGATTCTCGCGATTCTCGACAAATTGGATTCCAATCACTATTACAATCAGCAATTACATGATATGCAAATTTTGCAATATAAATGTAAAAATGCCGGTTTCTACAGTTAAATTGCTGATTTAGCAGCAAAACATATTGCAAATAAGCTTACAAAAATGTACATTGCTATTTTGTTCAATTTTTAAATGGGTCTGTTGCAAACTTTTGCTACACCGATTGAGAGTGTTTAATCTAATGTAAAATCGCCTGAAAAGTCCAATGGTGGCATCAGAAAGCCACGAAATAAGATTATAAACTCACAAGAAGCGTTTAATGAAATCCAAGATGGCGGCAAAATATCGAGCAATCCGTTTGCATGCACCACGAACATTCAAGGATAGCCAACCTCACAACATCGATCACAACCAATCACAACGTAAACAAACACATAACCTCTACCTCCAACGAGGTTGTAAACGTTGGCAATCCTTGGATGATCACGGTGCATACATTCAGATTCCTCGATATTTTGCCGCCATCTTGGATTTCAATAAACGCCTCTTGTGAGTTTGTTATTGTATTTCATGACTTAATGATGCCACCAATGGACTTTTCAGGCGATTTTACGTTGGAATAATAACTTTTTATCGTTGTAGCAAAAGTTTGCAACAGACCCATTGCTAACTTGCCAATCACACAGTGTGAACTTAGCAAAAAAATTGCAAATTTTGCCATGGGCGTATACTTTTTTACAATTACCTCACATTGCAATTTTTGCAAAGCTTAATTTTTTGCTGATCCAGCAATTCCAGTTTTTTTCATAGTTCATTTTCGTTGATAAAACAATAAATTTTGGGAGAATTTGTGGGTTTTTGTAACTATAATTTATGCGCAACGAACATATAATTTTAGCAAACTTCACTTCCTATCACATTATTCACATTAAAAGTGTTTATCTTTAATGTATTAATACTCCATATGGCAACAGTAGGTAATGCAGTAATCGTTGAATAGCAGTGGCGGCTCGTGCAATCTGGCAACCGTGCACTTTTGCCATTTAAACGTATGCAAAAAGATCGATACTAGGTGAGGCGCTACGCCTCACCAAGTAATCGATTATTTTACACAGTTTTAAATAGAGGAAATCCATTGTTGCCACATTGCACGAGCCGCCGCTGTTGAATAGAACATCAAAACAAAACTAGCCTTTTCCAGCGATCACTTTGGCAACCATGTTGACTGTCGGTCTCCGCGGCAAAGCCTGTTGAAAGACAAATAAAGTCAACTGGAACGACGAATTCGGTCAATATTACACTTTATGTTTGTGTACTTTAGTGTGATTTTATGCGAATACCGAGCCATAACACTTTTAACGTTCCGAGGCGGTGTAGGTATAACTTTTTTTCCTCCTCTCTCTCTCCCTCAGGCCGGCCATAGTACTAATTTATTTTTTGATGTGACGCGTCTTAACCGTAAACATACTTTTGTCAAGGTCGTCGAACGAGCGCAGTTTTGGACTTCCCAGTTCTGAAACCCTTAAAATTATATTTTCCCAGACATGAGAGAATTGATAAATAAACTATATAGGGAATAGCCTACAATTTCTCACATCAAATTTAATCTGGGGGAGACCCCCAGACCCCCCTTCAATATTCTGGGAGAAATCCCCAGACCCCCCTTTAATATTCTGGGGGAGACACCCATACCCCCTCCAATATTATTGGGGAGACCCCAAGAACCCCCTTTAATATTCTGGAAGAGACCCCCAAACATTCTTTGATACTTTTATCCAGATCTAAAGATTCATTTTTGAAATATTTAAATTTGTCCTTTTTTTAACTCATTTTCCTATTGATTTTAATGGAAACCATTTTTCATCGATAACTATAACCAAAAATTACAATTAAAAAAAAAAGCAACATCTCAGCAAAATTTGGATGCATTTGGATCAACAGTTCAGAAGTTATGCTGCGGGTTGCACGTTTTATGGGTACGGACAGACAGACGCCGCAGAAAGTGTGTGCAACACCTCCAAGCCACATTTTATGGTTAAATAATATTTATTCTTTATGGATGAATATTCTTTAGGATAGTACTAGACATAATAAGAGCAAATTATTTTGTGACTATCATGATTTACTTAGTCGTAGTGGGCTGAGTATCGAAACAAAGTAGGTTGAAAATCTCTTCGCCATTGCAATACTTTCTCTATTTCTATCCTTGTTAGTAGTGAGAAAGTAAAAGGGGGGATAGAAACAAAATGCGATTTCGAAAACAAATAAAGAATTCCTCTAAAAGCTCCAGCCGGAATAATATTTTTGTAGTAATTTGACGGAGAAATTTTATATGGAAGAGATTGGACACTCAGTACTGCTTTGTAATTTATTTGTTTTCCAGGCTTGAGATTTTTGGAGAACCCCTATCTATTTTCCTAAATCCGTTGTGGGGAAGGAATGGGGGCCTGTCTCATAAAGCTTCCTCTGAGACGAGTTCATGAATTTGCCTCTCTCTCGCTGCCTCTTAGAACGTGTACATGTTAGAAAGAGACCGATATGTGTGCAAAAGTCATGTGACGGCCCCTCCTTCTTGTCTTCTCTAAAATTTATGGGGTTATTCTAAAGGAACGCCCTGAATTCCGGAAGCCAGTTGATTTTTTCCTTCCTCATTGCTCTCGCATAATTGCACATTTAAAAACGCGTGTATAGTGTCCAGGATTGCCGTTTATTTAAGTGATTTCATGCATGGTGAGTTACTAAATTCAACGGTGAATTCATCGGTGGCTAAAATTAATTAAACTTTAAATTAAAATCCATTGGTGGATCAAACGATTACAGATAAGAGTATTTTCATGAAATTTCTAAATTCAGCGGTATGAATCCATCGGTGGATCAAAAGATTACAGATATAAGAGCATTTTTTTGGAATTTGTAAATTCAACGGGGAATATCCATCAGTGCGGCTAAAAAAGAGGACTTATTAGAGTATTCTTATGAGATAAAGTGTCTTATTACTGCGTAACTGAACGGTTTAATGTACTTAGCCATATACCGGTATGAATTCACAATTTAATTGAGGGATTTCGTGAAATTACATTACACGGCAACCGTGACTGTGCATAATTCATTTCGTTTCCAGGAAATTTTCCAGACAATACTATATGGAGCGAGCTCGCAAAGGTTTAATCAACGATCCATTCATTATCCTGCCCGAATGGAGTGAAATAGGGGTTAATGGAGAGTTGAGTTTTATTACTTATATATACCTATATCGCGGTATACATCTGTATGATGAATAATTTCTTTTACCTCTGACGTTTACAGTCAGACAAGTTCGTAGGAGTAAAAATGCAACATTTGCTCCTAACCTAGATTTAATCGGAGAGAAATCACAGAGTCTGACGCGCATTGCTAATTAATAAGTATTAATAATTAATCATTAAGCGCGATATACATTCGCCCAACTTTTGACACAATTGCACTCTTGTTTAAATATTCATTCTCAGAATGAGTTAGAGTTGATGACTCTTGCGTGGGAGGTGCAAAACCAATCTCGCTGATGATTGACTTTGCCAGTTTCGCACTTTGTTTATCTCGGCAAGTCAGTGGCGAAGCGTTCGCAATCTGGAAATGTTGCATTTTGTCCATTTCAACTCATGGAAAAGGTGTTGAACTTTAGGGCGTTCGGTGAACACCCATGCAGTTGCTCGATACTTTGTCATGGGTTTCAATGGACAAAATGCAACATCATTGGCAGATTGCGCACGGTTCGTCACAAGTTCATCTTCTGCGCTACACAATAAACATATATATGTTATATCTGCGAGTCACACAACAGAAGACTTTCTTCAAAAGACTCCCTTCCAAATTATGAGGACCCAACGTTGGGTTCCATAACCCCAAAAGTGCTCCTTGCTGGGGAGTATTCTATACCCAGCCATGGTTTAGCCATTTAAGTTGGATGATTCCACCAACCCCTTTATAATCCAACGCGGTTAACGGTACGTTGGTACAAAGTATAATTCCATGCTACTTGATGATATGTTTAAAGAGATGAAACTATCGTAAAGGATTCTCAGACGAAGTATCCGCAGGTTGAGATGCGTTCGTGTACCAGTGTTGCCAGATTTTCAATAAACTATAGAGACATTTACCAACATTAAGTCAAATATGGGAGAAAAAACACATAGCATTCCAAAAAATGGCAACTTGTTCTGAAAATTGAGGAAAAAAGACGAGTATGAGACCTTTTATCGATCTTATGAATCGGTATACAAACACCAGCATCTAACGGAGATTAAAGAACTCCTCATTCTCAAAGGAGATCGCATTAACCGCACTTATCTTTCATGGGGTATTTGAAGATGTAGTTGTCTGCTTTTTATGAACGTGTAACTGTACTTTAATCCTCTATTATATGTCTTCCAGACTTCTAAAAATGAGCCATATCCCGAGGATATGAGGGACTGATACTGTTAAAGTACGTCTATTTTTGCACTTTTGTCGAACACCTAACGCAAGGGTGGATTTAGCATTTCGAAAAATATGCAACGGCGTGGCGTATAGGGCCTCACTTCACGAAGGACGGAAGAATAAAATAAAAAGAGCGAAAAAGGGGAAGAAGAAAATGCAAAAGGACAGAGAAATATCTATTTTAAACCGAATTTTTATGTATTTTTTTTTTTTTAAAAAATAAAAATGATAATAAAAAATTAGGGGGAGGACTCCCAAACCTCCCTTTTCTCTAGATGTCCCCCAAACCCCCAAGCATCCTACACATCTTCTTGGGGGCCTCAAATTCAAGATTGCGTAAGGCCACTAGAGTTACTAATCTTCATCTGATGTAACCTGTAGATTTGAGATCTACCGATGCCGCAATGGTTACCACCCCCTCCCTGTCTAAGTATGCAAAAGTATCGATCATTAAATGATTGATCGATCTATCTGTGCGCCGATTCTCTTCCGCTCATAGATTTTTATGAGAGGATTTATATATACAGATTCATGATATTTCCTCTCATTTCCTGAAAAATTGAAGAGAAGGGAATGATGGAGGTTTCTGTGCCCGATCACCCCATCTTTGCGCGCTCTTTACTGAAACTTTCAATGCTTTTAACTGTCTATTCCTTCTCCTTTTCTTTCGACAGGGTGTTTCAGGTTTAACGTCGGAAACTTCTAGAGCCAATATTAAAGTAAAAATAAGACTATTTTTCGTATAAAAATGTTACATTGGCCTTAAAATGCTTCCCTTTGGAGCTACGATTTTTAAAGTTTGGAAAAAAATTTGGTTTTTGAAACTGTGGCTAAGGTTATCCATAAAATGTCACTAAAATTTGGTACTCAGCGTATTTTTAGTGACATTTTATGGATAATCTTAGCCAAAGTTTCAAAAAACCAAATTTTTTTCCAAACTTTGAAAATCGTAGCTCCGAAGGGAAGCATTTTAAGGCCAATGTAACATCACAGAATAATACAATCAGAACGGAAACTCCATCGGATTTTGAAGCAAATTCATTTCGCGTCCGCCATGTTGAGATATAGGATGTTACATCTGGATTCGCGCGCGAAAAAAAATATAGGACATGATTCGCGAAAATTTCATTCTGAAATGCTATTAGAATAAAAGTGAGGCCGGAAAATTAAGATTTCTTTCCAGAATTTACAGAAATAAATTAGTTTCAACACAAATCACACTCGTCCGCCATGTTGGGATATAGGACCACAGCGTTGCCTTTTGGTGCCGTTAAATTCCAAACTTGCTTCCATTGGCTCTAATGGGCGAGTTTCCGTTCTGATTGTATTATTCTGTGGTAACATGTTTATACGAAAAAATAGTATTCTTTTTACTTTAATAACCGGCTCTAGAAGTTTCCGACGTTAACCCTGAAACACCCTGTATATTTTTCCCTCTTTCGCTCTCTCTCTTTCTTCTCTCTCTTTCTCTCTCTCTCTCTCTCTCTCTCTCTCTCTCTTTCTCTCTCTCTCTTTTTTTTTCTTTCTTTCTCTTCTCTCTTTCTCTCTTTTTATTTCTTTTTCTTTCCTTTTCCTCAGTAATTTCTTTACTGTCCTGGAAGGGGTGGAGGTTGGGATGATGATCCCCATGGGCTCATAATAACTGCCTATGCGTGATGATGGATTCCTCATTTGGTCCGTAACGAGAGCACATCAATAAAATTGACATTCAAAAGCCTCCAATTCTCACCGCAATCGAGCAATTAAGTTTACTCCTTTGATCTTAAGGAAGTGGTTAGACTCATTACAGATTTCGATGAACACTCTCACCCCAACACAAAGGAAGACGTGAACCGCATCCCACTAGTGTAAGGGGGTGAGGGGGAGAGGAGGACGGTTCAGAATGAACTTACGATGAACCCAACCTCACATCCTGAGCTTTGTGAGCTTTGGACAAAGTTCAAAGTAGATAGTATAAAGCAAATAAGGTAGATATAATGGGTTTCACAAGAGAGCGAGGACCGCGGAAAGCTCTCATTCCCAACCACTTTTGCTCCAGCGAGTCGGCGAGTGACTCCTCCGCACACCCGCCCGGGCCCGGCAGCCAAGAAAAGACGGAAACAAAAGAGAAACTTACGTTGCAAAAGGTTCCGGGTCCAACTCGTAATAATTCTCTATCGGGTCCGTTTTAATTAGTTTGGAGAGCTGGGACTCGTCAACTATGACAATTCCGTCTTTGACATTGTTCTGTTTCCACTGGACAACTTGCCTTTTTCCGCTTGCGGCACTTTATTGACCTTCTTGACGTAGCCGCGTGGTGAGGGCGAGGACCCTCCCCGGAATTTGCTAGCCGTGAACTGATTATTACTCAAAGCCATATTCGTTGCAGTAGGTGGATAAATTATCATTATACTATCCGCGAATCGTCGAAATGATTCACTTTTTTCTTTTCTTTACAACCGTTTATTTCCGAGTTCTGTTACTCACGATTCACTTTATCACTAATTGCAAAACACGCGACAAGTGTCCAGTTTTTAAAAGCACAAAGAGAGAAAAAAATGCGACACATTAGAGCCTTTTGAGATGCGCGTGATCTCGCAAAGGATTTTGGCTGTTGCAACTTTTACTGTAAAAAAAAAATTAAAACGATAAAAAAATGGACGTTTAAAATAATCACTCAAAACTGCATATCCGCCACAAAAAAACTTGACGCGGACGCCCGATTAACAAGTAGGGGTAGATAAACAAATCCACGGATGGAATGTAAATAAAATACAATAGAGCACAAAAATAGTAATGAAAAAATCGTTGGAATTACTTCTCTCAGCTTGAAAATAGCTGACACTGAACGAGGGAATTTCAATTGCTCGCTTTTAATGTTCAAAATCAGTTTTCATCAGAGAGAAAATATCTTTCCCGAATTTGGAAGTGAAGGAAAAATTAAAAAAAAGCACAACTTTAATTCTTCAAAACAACAAAACTTAATCGCACGAAAATATTAGGAGGAAAAAAAATAAATCGTTATCAAAAAAAAATTCTAAGCGAAGGTTAACGTTAAAAACGATTAGCGAGTTAATTTCTTTTTACTTTTCCGACGCCCGAAATTACGAAACTATAGGGAGCGGGTTACTTAGGAAACCAAACGATCTGTCTTGACGTTGGCCTGCCGTTAAACTAATACGAAAGCTCCAGTGGCACTCGTCGGCTGCGGCTGCTAGATGCGGATCAGCAGATCAGCTCCTGATTCTTCTTTCGATTCAGCCGCAAGCACGTCGTCGCGTCGTTTCATAATGAGCTCTATAAGAAGGCAAGGTTATCAAGACTATTCCTCCTCTGTTTTTTCCATTCCCAATCCGTTTCTGTGTCGGTCTCTCTCTCTCTCTCTCTCTCTCTCTCTCTCTCTCTCTCTCTCTCTCTCTCTCTCTCTCTCTCCATCCACACCAGCTGTCTCCCTCTTCAATGTCTCCTCCCTCAATTTTAAACGTATTTATTCATCCTTCGAATTCTCATTTTGCAATCCAGTTTGATCTATATTCATGAAGATTCGAAGGGTGGCTGTTGGATGAAAGAGGAAGACTCATGAGCCTTTTTAAGAATTTCCTTCTGATTATGCAGTGGATCTAGATTATAATTATGAAAATTCCTGAATGCTATACAAAAACTGATCCAAAGGGTTATCAATATCGATTTATTAGACAATATCTATAATAATGATTGATCCTTATGTTTGTTTACATGCAATCCAATTAGATCGATCGATATTAAAGGTTTGAAGAGTGGCAGTTGGATGAAAGAGGAAGACACAAGAGGTCATTTTGAGAATTTCCTTTTGATTGTGCAAATAATGAAGATCAATTAAAGGGTTGCAAATATACGTACTGAAGTAAAGACGTGAAGCTCGTTTGAACACTATTAACCCTCTAAGGGCCAGGCTAGTTAAAAAGAAATCCTCTCTTCCGTTTATGTAGGGAAGGTAGTTAACTATTCGTACTTGGGAGCGTTGGAATTGCCTATACGATGAATTGAAGGAGCCCGATGAATTGTAAGTGCTTTCATCGATAGTCGCGTTATATCTAGAAGACTGAAACAATTTGAAATAAATTGGAGGAGAAAAAACGAGTACATTCGGGCTTGGCCGTTGAGAAAGGAAGGGGTTAAAATAATGAAATTCAACACAGATCGGAAGTATTTTCCAACTGTCTAAAAATATGGCGTTGCGAGCGAGTTGCAGTCGATCAATTAAATATTATTTTCACAACCTGATCACATTACGCCCGACGGGCATCATTACGAAATGGCAATACAAAAACCTCTGGTTTGCGATGGTCTATTTATTTTTTTATTGTTGTTATTATTTTTTATTTTTTATTTTCTTACGTTTTTTCTCCGATAAATTTTTATTTTATAATTGCCTTTAACATTTGTTTCCGATTGCACCCCAGAGTTTATAATTTGATTTGAGTAAGAGGCCCCTCAAGGTAAAGTTGGACTAATCGGAGTGTAATCGATTACACAATTACTGCAAGGTAATCGGTATAATCATTAAACCTTTGGATGTTAATAAAATGTATTGTCTTCACAGATTTAAAATAAACTTCGGTCATTTCGATTTGACTTAATTTTTCTGCAACTATAATACGGTGAGGGAATTGTAGAAAATATGCCCTGATTACCGTAAAATCGGCCTCCAAAAAAACTTTAATCATGCGTATTAATCAATTACCACCCTCATTTGCCCAACTTACTTTGCAACCAGGACGAGGAGAGCCGATAGTGGGTCTGTTGGACACTTCGGCTAAACCGTTATAAAGTATCAATTCATCTGTAAAAAGCCGTAAAAATAACAATGACAACATTGGAAAACACCAAAATTCATCAATAAACTCACAAATTGCAAAAAACACTGTAGACAATGGATATTCATCCATGTATCTTTCCACCGCGTGTACGATATTTGGTGGGGCTAGCACGGCACATTCAAATATTCGTGGCCAACTGTCATCACAGGTGACTTCATAAAGAAAAGGCGTCTTTTCATATCCGTCCGCGGTCCCCAGTGTTTTACACATGGAGTCTTATGAAAGACTGTGGACGATTGTGGACCAAACTTTTTTTTTTTTTTTTTTTTTTTTTTTGCGGCTTTTCGGGGCTTTTCGGGCATAAATCGTCGAGAAAATTGATTTCGATCAGAATTTAAAAGAACAAAAAAAATCTATAAACATCGTCCACAAAGGGCCACAATCCTCCAAGAACTTGGACGATAATCGTCATTAATCGCTCACATTGCTTCGCACGTCGTCAGCGAAACTCCGTATGACGACATAAAAAGACGGTTAAATAAACAGTAAAAACTGACGGCGTCTGTTCGAATTCTTTACTGCTCAATATCCTCAATTCCTCACATAAAAAATAGGGATCCCCACTTGAAGTTTGGGTTTAGGGGGTGGTTTTTCCCTATGGGGGCTCCGGGGGGGGGCTCAAAATCGGCGACCCCCTTAAAAGATGTCCCCTTCGAAATATTTCTACTCGTGTTTTAGCATTTTCCGCAAGTCGAAACCGTTTCTGAGATAATTTGAGTGGAACCTATTTTCTTGAACATTCTGAATAATCACACTCCTATAACTAGAACAACCATGAGCCAAAGCATCTTATCGGGACCAATCGAACCGCTAAGTATCTGCAGATGATGTTCTTTCATTTTCCTCATATTCATTGCATGATCCCCCCCCCTTCGCCTCAGATTCCGCGCGCAAGTGATTCAGTGCGGAATGGGGACATGCCCTTTTTCTGCACTGAATCAAAACTAAATACCTCATAAAAGCTGATAAAGCTTGAAAAAAATTTCTAATATTTACAACACGGAGAAAAAAATTCGGTTATATGGAACCCGAGGGTGTTTGGTTCCAGTAACCGAAGTTTTCAGTTGGGAGTACCGAACTTCAGATAGGAGTACCGAAGTGGTTCATTAGGAACGAAATAGGAGGTCATAGTATTGGTCACACTTACCGAAACAGTCGGTATTCCTAACTGAAGTCGTTACTGTAACCGAACACCTCGGTGTTCCATATGACCGAAGTTCAGTTCTTATAACCGAATTTTCGTTTTCTCCGTGCATGAGGGCACTTTGCGCCTCTCCATAAGGCACAAGAATCCATCGCTAACTCAATTTCCCCCAAAAAGTGGACATGCCCCCTTTCTGAAATTCCATAATTACATAGGGCCCCTTTTTTTACAGGGACTCTACCCTCTAAGGGCAGTTTACTGAGCCCAAGCGGCAACGTTGTGGAGAAAAATATAGAAGCTCTAGCGAATCGCTGTCAGGTCATTTCACGTCATGTCATACGTCGCGTCGCGTCATGAGCTCGCAGCTGTGCGAATGGAGCTTCGACCGAAAGCTCCGTTCTTTTGTCACGCGTCTCTGTCGCTGCCGCCGTCGCACGTCACGCCAAGCCACGACCATGCGTCGCGTTCAACTCCTTCTGTGACTGAACCGCGATCGACCTATACCGACCGCGACTGAACCGCGGCTACCACACGCTGCAGTATGAGGCGCACATTCATGTACTAGGACGGAGGCTAAGGAATTGTCTTGTTCAACGAGTTCCACACGCACAAACAAACACAAAAGCTGGATATACCCATAAAAAATCGCGGGGGATGTCGATCGAAGATGACGTCATGAATTATTATAATTCACCGAACGGCAGTGCAACGCGACGATCGCCGACTTATATGTGTACGTGCTGCTCATCCGAGTCAGTGTCATATAGTTGACCTGGCTAATTGTCCAATGTCTAAATCTCATGAACTTACGGCTAATGTACCTATGTGTATTGTAATGAACGGCGTATCGATATTTATAGTATAAACGAGTCGCTCTTTCATTATATTACAACGGCTAGCAGAGATTTCGTCCAATGCAAAAATGTCCAATTTTTTTAGTCCAACTTTCTATTTTGTCCAATGTAAGAATACGCGTACAAAAATTGTTCGTCCAAATTTAAAAATGTTCAGAGTTTACTTTTGTTCAACAGGAAAATTGGTCAAAAACATTATGTCCAAAATGAGAAGATGCGCGCATTGTACCAGCTTATGCATGTGCACTATCTACAAACATAACATTCAATCTGACAATAGGGTAGTTGAAAGATCCCTTTTTATAGAAAAAATGAGATTGTTCAGTTCCTCCAATGCGAAATATAGTGCGTTCCCTTGATTTGTTGACTCCCACGAATGTTTCAAAATATTGGACGAAACTGATAAATCGTCCATTCCTTCGACGATTCAGAATGGACTAAATAGAATGTAAGTAAGTTGTTCGTCGGACAAATTAGCACACAAAACGTGTATTGGACGAATTTGGATAGAATGAAATCTCAATTGGAACCACTGTAACGTGCATAAACTTACGTATATAACAGTAATTGTACTTTCCGATCAATAATCGACTGTTTTAGTTGAGCGACGAATCGTTTCGATTGCACTCTGAGGACCTCTGGTTCAAAACAAACTCTGATACAATATACGAGAGTCGTCTCAAAATTAAGTATCAGTTTCTTTTTTTTTTTAAAGAAACTATTAATTCAAGAGAAGATCTGAAATAAATGTTAGACGCGGAGTATTCTCAGCTTCAAGACCCTTTTTTTGGATTTTTGTTGGGTTTCTTTAAAATTGAACAAATGGCGGCGATTTCACCGCGACCATCTCTCGTAACCGTGGACCCGAAATGTTACGCAATCAAAGGTATAGTTTTTCAGACACGGGGAATCAATATGTTTAAGAGAGGTAAAAAAAATGTCAAAAATTGATGAAAGGGTATCTAACTTTATTTTTTGACAAAACCTTCTGTTTTGTTTAGACATTTTTTATGCCTTGTTTACACCCGTTTTCTTATTTCATCAGAAAAGAACATCAATATTTGGATCCTAAGCCAGGATAAAGAGTTGTTTTATTTTCTGATGAAATAAGGAAACTGGTGTAAAAGGTATCAAAAATGTCTAAACAAAGCAGGATTTTATGTCAAAAAATAAAGTTTAGATGTCCTTTTATCAGTTTTTGATAATTTTTTTAACCTCTCCACTTTGTTCTCTCAAACAATATTGAAACATTTCAAACCTAGTTTTTGACCGATGAACGTCCATTTGGTTCATATCGCACTCAAGCGTTAATTTCTTCTAGTAAATATAGAAAGCCGACTTTCCGCTATTGACTTTTGATTGCTGCCCCATTTTTTTATCATTTCGTTAGAGCTCTTGTTTACTTACATTTTGGATTAATAATGCATATCGGAACAACGGAATGGATGGAGCTACCTTGAACTTAATCTTGTTTGGTATGCTGATTGAACGACACGACGTAGTATAGGGTTAAGGTGAGAGTATACTTTGTGTATAGCCTTTTGTCGTCAAAATGTGGTATTAGTGTTTCTAAGTTTAGACAATTCGGCAAAAACCCGAAAACACCCTAAACAGGACAGAAAAGTTTTCAGCGCTTGTGGTAAAGGGAGGGGGGGCATACAAGTTGTTTCCAAAGCTGAAAGAAGAAAATCGAAGGCTTGTGAATTACCTAATCTACGGTTTGAACTTCTCTCACAATTTCTAAAGAGCTTAATGGACTTACAAGGACGAGAATGGTGGGTCCCCCCATGTAATAATTCCTTTTAATCAAGGTAAATGCTTCCGAGCCTCTGAGAAAATCGAAAAAAAAGAGATTCTTTCGTTCGAGCGAACGAAAGTGGAACTGTTTCATTTGACGGTGAGAGAGGGAACAGAAAGAAGGGATAGACTCCCTGTTCCCTATTTGCAATACGCACTTTTCCGTTTTTCTCGGCCGTGGCGCCTCCGGCATCTAAGAAAAATTTAAAGAGGTGGAATATTTTGAGCGTTTACGTTGATGGAACAAATGCCGAAAGCGAAGCGCGGCACTATAGTCTGAGATCGTCAAAAAATGGGCAAACAAATCAAAAAGTAAATCTCTCGTCAAGACTTGACAGTCAAGTTATCATTAATAAATTATCAATACCGATTTCAATCACAGAAAACGCCTTCAAAAAGAAGTTTAAACCAACGAGCTATAACTTTAGAGTCACTCTAAAGTTGGTTCACTGGTCCGCTGGTTCACTGTTGTCACCTAGGGCGCCGCCATGCCATCTTGCCGTAGAAATCGATTTTGAGGTTAAATTTTGTAGGTCGTTTCCGGTCGTTTCGTGAACAAACTCGGACATCGCCGGAAACGACCTGCAACATTTAACCTCAAACCTTGGAATCTGTCGTCCAAATTCCGCTTTTTCCAGGGATTCCTTCTACCTTGTGTGGCACAAGGTGGACCAATCCGCTGCCACTCTAGCTCGTTGGTTTAAACGTAGAAATGTCACTGAGAAGCTTTAAACATTGTTTAAAAGATCGGAAACGATTAGGTAAATTTTTCAAGACTTGTTTTCTCTAATTTATGGCCACTTTTTTTGGCTCTGAGACCACAGTGCGTGGTGTTGGGATTTCGAAGTTTGTACCGCTACACGTTGGTTATAGTAATTGAAAAGCGCTCTTTCTCTGCTTGCATCACGGCGTAAACTGGTGAACGCATTGATGATTCGTACTTTATGCCGATCAAATTTTATACCCGCGCCCCTTTCGAGAAACGTATGAATTTTTATCAATGGATTTTTGTGTCAGTGTGCCGAAAAATGAGGTGAGTTTATATATTCATAAGAACCCAAAACCCACTCAACGTTGCCAGGCAGAACAAATAAAAGCAGCAACATTCATAGAATTTGATGAATTTCAAATAAAAATAAAGACGTAAACTTTTATTGTCTTACGTCCGAAAAAGTTTTGACAGGCATTTCCCTCCATTATCGAGCCAGTTTAGGAGCCATCTTTGAGAGGGGCTCTTGCAAACTTTTGCCTCAGGGGATTGAAAAAATAATTTTATTTTAAAAAACCTGTAAAGATGACGATGAGTTCACAGGAAAATCGCGGAATTCACTCTCAGAATGGGGCTTAATGGCTGAGAGACGCAAGTATCATATAGATTCCTATCTAAATTGAGACTTATCTTATGTTTTCATTGAAAAAGTGGCAAATTAGACAGAAATCTCCCACGATACCTGCGTTGAACTGCCACCGTGCCATTACGATCTTGCCGTTATATCAGTTTTGTGAGTTTCTTGCTGACTTTCAGACTTTCTATAAGTGTGATTTTCTTGATTTTCGTTGGATTTTACATCAGGTTATTAGACTGTGTTTTGCTCACAGCAAAAGTTTTGCTAGAGCCCCATTACGCTCTTATCAGCATTGGTTATGATAGTTTCCAACAAAATTAAAGAGCTCTTTGATGAAACCACCACGTATAAAACAGAGGGTGTGTGCTCGTTCTGTAAAATGCATATTTCAAAGTGTTACTGTGCGTATTTCTGATGAGTGAAGCGGATTATACTTTCTTACCTGACATCGTAGGTCACACTGGTCTGCAAAAAAAAATGACGAAAATTTCCAAGCTGATGTTTTGGGTGATTCTTATGTTTTTTGGGTCGCTGAACCCGAAAATGACCTCCGTTTTTCTCTATCACCCTCCAGTTTTCCGGGAAATCCATTTTTCTCCGGAAAATTCGACGTTTACCGTCAAGTACAAAATGATCACAAAAATTGATTCTTTTCTTGCATGTAGAAGCAGGAAATAGCATAAAATCTTCTCTAAAATGAATTAAGATGCTTAAAAGTGATGTTAGAGTTAGGTTGGGGTGGGAGAAAATGACTGGGGGGAGCGTGGGGGGTAAAAAATGACCAATTTGCATGAAAAATCGGTGAAAATTCAGTGTTTTTGTTGCATTTGTGGTTTTCTTTGGCCCCAGAACCTAATTTCTGGTCACCTCATACATTAATTGTGGCTCAAGAATTAGCATAAGACCCTGCGGAGTCCACCACTGTTTGTGGTGGGAGGGGGTGTACAGTTATTGCATGAAAAGTTTCCGAAAACGGACGGAATGAAACCCTTAATTTTCTGTACGTTTTCCAATTGTATTTTATGTATGTGTCTCCTAAGCCCCCTCTCACCCATTTTGCTGCCTTCCTCACCCCTTTTACTTCTATACACCCCCCCCAGCAACCCCCCCCCTCCCCCACAGCCATCATATTCGTTTAATACGGGGTCATTCCATTCCAAGTCAACCAAAATATGAACAATGGCACCTGGCACCCACCTGTCCCACCTCCTTAGATTTGGTTGAAATTTGGTAGGTACTTGTGTTCTCATCACAATTTTAAGAGGCTAAATTGAAGCGTTCGTCCCAAATCCTTTTGGGTTTTTTTAGTTGAGGAAGTTTTTAACTGTCGGTATTTTTCGGGAAATAGCGTTATTTTTGTCACGTCAAAATTTTGTCATTTTAACATTAAAAATCAAAACTCTCGTTCCATGCACGAATCATCACCAAAATTTGAGGACATACGTGTTTTAAATGTGTTAATTCAGAAAAAAAAATGTCAGCAAGACCTATCCGGCCCCCAAAACTGGCCACAAAGTAATAAATTTTGAAACTCGACTCAATTTTGAGCCTAAAAACGATCTAACTTCAGATGAGTGTTCCTCTAAAGACACGGATTTGATTTTAGATTTCTTTAGCTGAAATGAGCCTAAAAGTATGATAAAAAAGGCTGTAAAAATAAATTCATGCGGTTTTCGCTCCTTGCACTGTACACATGCTATGTTTATTTATATGTTTCACCCTGCGGTGCGTCGATTTGCGCGAATCGCGTTATCTGGCATTTTGGCGCGTTCAGTTTGGTATGATAAAATACCTCCACACGTCTGAAATCTTGGTTTCTGGGGCAATTTTTCTTGTAATCCATCGTGGTGGCCATGGTTTTTTTCTTAGATTTGTTAAAACCCAATATTTTATCCCTCAAAGTCGGCAAGAAACACCATTTTCAAAAACGAACCGAAATTCGCGAATCGCGTTCCGTTTCGCATGATAGAATATTGCTGTACATCTGAATTCTTGATTTCTGGGTCAATTTTTCTTCTTTTTTAACGTGGTGGCTATAGTTTTCTTCTCAAAATTGTTAAAACCCAATATCATATCCATCGAAAGTAACAAAAAAACACGATTCTCATCAGAAACAAAGCAAAGTTCGCGAATCGCGTTTGCCGGCGATTTGACGCGTTCCGTTTGGCAGGAAACTGGTAGGAGGGGGGGGGGTTGCTGGTGGGGGTGTATAGAAGTAAAAGGGGTGAGGAAGGCAGCAAAATGGGTGAGAGGGGGCTTAGGAGACACATACATAAAATACAATTGGAAAACGTACAGAAAATTAAGGGTTTCATTCCGTCCGTTTTCGGGAAAATTTTCATGCAATAACTGTACACCCCCCTCCCACCACAAACAGTGGTGGACTCCGCAGGGTCTTATGCTAATTCTTGAGCCACAATTAATGTATGAGGTGACCAGAAATTAGGTTCTGGGGCCAAAGAAAACCACAAATGCAACAAAAACACTGAATTTTCACCGATTTTTCATGCAAATTGGTCATTTTTTACCCCCCACGCTCCCCCCAGTCATTTTCTCCCACCCCAACCTAACTCTAACATCTTTTTTTAAACATCTTAATTCATTTTAGAGAAGATTTTATGCTATTTCCTGCTTCTACATGCAAGAAAAGAATCAATTTTTGTGATCATTTTGTACTTGACGGTAAACGTCGAATTTTCCGGAGAAAAATGGATTTCCCGGAAAACTGGAGGGTGATAGAGAAAAACGGAGGTCATTTTCGGGTTCAGCGACCCAAAAAACATAAGAATCACCCAAAACATCAGCTTGGAAATTTTCGTCATTTTTTTTTGCATACCAGTGTCATTCGTCCGATAAAAAGAATATAACACTCCTAGAACTCATTAGAAACATACACAATAAAACCAGGATTATGAATGTTTATGAGAACGATCATGCACTTTATTTCACATACGTGGTTTTTTCAAAGAACTCGATTGGGCTCATTAACACTAAAGGGACCTACTTGTCTTTAGGCGTTGTCACATTTTCACTTGAATTTAATTTTAATAAAAAAATTTGGGCCTCATGCAAGGACTTTCTCGTTACTTCCAGGAATTTTCCTTCTGTACATTTAAGTCTAGTTCCTGAAAATTGCAAGCAATTTCATCAATCAGATTATTTTTAAGCGAATTAAAAAGTCGAGATTAAATGGCAATGTCGGAATACTTAAGTAGGTCTGTTTAGTAAAAATATGTTCAGTGGGGCTCTTTCAAACTTTTGCTATAGGGAATTTAACAGTTGATTCTTGCATAAAAACATGTACAAATGACGATGAGTACATACTAAGAAATCACGAAATTCGTTCTCAGAATCGGGCTTAATGTCGGAGAGACGCAGGTATCATGGGAGACTCCTATCTAAATTGCGACATATCTCTTTGTTTCCATGGAGAAAGTGACATAGTAGATAGGAATATCCCATAATACCTGCGTTGAGCCGCCATTACAAACTTGCCGTTACAGAAGAGACAATATATAATAGAGACCACGCACTAGCCTTGCGCGCGCTGGCTGACTTTTTTTTCGGAGCTCAACAGAAATTTACATAGGGAGCATGAAGGAGCACCATCCAACATGGATCATACGTTGACTATAATGCAATTTCGGTGCTTTGGATTCACTAGGCAAAAATCTCAACGACGTTTCTCATCAGTCAACGTATGGTCCATGTTTTTCGGTGTTCTGTTGAGACCCCGAAAAAAAAGTTGCCACCGCGCGCAAACATGGGCAAGATAGATAGTTCATGGTCTCTATTATACATATATTGTCTCTGCGTTACAGCAGTTACGTGAGTTTATAATACTGATTTTTTTTATTTTCTCAGTGGTGATTTTTGTGATTTTCGCTGGTTCTTACATCACTTTGTACTATATTCATTGGCTAGCAGCAAAAGTTTGCTAGAGCTTCATTATGACTCTTGTTTAGTGTTTGGAGGGCAGATGACTGCGCCTCTTGAACAGCGCGTTGCATCGAAGTTGAATGAAGGCGCTTGCCAATTGTGTTAGTAATCCCACACCTGGAGTCATAAAGTATTGTTGGTTGCAATGTGCGGCGACTGATACATCCACGCAGCCTCTCACCAACTCTAGCAACTTTTACTGCCATGCATATAGCGCCGCGGTCCACGGAAGATGCAGAGCTGTCCGCCGCGCCGCGCCGCTGCTGTGCTGTCCGGTCTGTTTTGAATCGGTCGTTTGGTTAATTGCTATATCTGGGTCAAGGTAGACTTTCGGCGGGGCAAGGGGTGAGGCGAGGGATAGGTGGGACATAGTTGCCAGATTGCTTGGAAACATGGGTCCGTTGCAAACTTTTGCCAAAGTTATAAAGGGTTGATTCCAATCTATAATCGCTTGAAAATAACGTTGAGAGCATTAATGGGTCTCTCCACTTGCGAATTTAAAAGCGCGAATTGACTGCTTGAGCCAATGGGCTTCTTTGTTGTCGATACATCGGACTCAACCTATTGACTTCAAAGGCAGCTCATTGACTCAATCAGTTTATTCGCGCTTTTAAATTCGCAGGTGGAGAGACCCCTTTAGACAGTTCCAAAATCTACTTACTGACAATTAATTCGCTGAGCAACATTACAAGATGGAGGTCGAGTGTTGAGCGGGGGGACAATGGGGAGTCCCATCTAAAGGGGCTGTTGCATAATTTTACTGGAGACGATTTATATATAAGAGCCAATTTATCAGATGTAACAACATTCAGAAATAACGATAGCAGCACTCAGAACTTACGAAATGGACTCCTATCGTGAAATTTGTAAAATCGCGTTTTCAAAAGAGGGATCACCGTGACGGAATCTAATAATGAGAGACACGTATGTCTTATCTAATAATACTGTCACTTCATAAAAAAAAATTGTCAATATAAGAGACGAATTTCCTTCGACACCATGGCCATCGCATTTGTTACGGTAACATTAATCGGCTGGTTAACCAATCTTCTGGTGACTAATTAATTTGTGAATCTCCCTTCCCAGCACAGAAAGAGTGACGAGAATGATATGGAAAATTTCCCATTATCATAACGCCGGCATTACACGGAAAAAAAGAATGGTGTAATTTACCATTCGCATAGCTGATTTTGGCCCCTGCCAGAGTTAAGATAAACTTCACCAAAGTTATGGAACATTTGACCAGGAATCAGGTCAATTTCACTTGATACCTGGTCAAATTTATGATGGTTCTGTTGAAGTTTATCTTAAATCTGGCAGGGGCCAAAATCAGCTATGCGAATGGTAAATACATCATTCTTTTTTTTCCGTGTACACAATCATAAGCGTTTATAAGCATTATATGAGTTTAGGAGTGGATTCCGTAATTTTTGCTGTCTCGTCGTTATTTTTGGACGTTTTTATATCAGAAATGGACCCTAAAATATTACCAGTAGCAAAACCGGGCAATAGCCTCATTGCGCAGTTTCCTCTATTATGATGAATACATTTTCTTAGCGAAGAAAGATTAGATTTGTGCTATTAACAAGGCACGTTGCGTAAGTCCTTCTTTCGATGACATGTTTTTATTCTTGAAGCTATTTTCTGTTCAATACGGCAAGTAAGAGAGAGAGAACGGCAACGGCAAGTTCCTCGCTGGTCACAATCTCTGCGGAGTTCCTTTCCGTTTCCGTCCGGTCCAATCGAGGCGATCATACCGCGACCGCTGCGACAATATGTCTCCTCGATCTCTTCCACGTGTGGGTGCAAACATTTATAAGACGTCACTCACCCAAACATCTCTCTCTTTCTTTCTCTCTCTTTCTCTCTCTCTCTCTCTCTCTCTCTCTCTCTCTCTCTCTCTGTCTCTCCCTCCCTAGCTTGCTCTCTTCTCCTTTTGTCTCCCACTCTTTCTCTCTCTCTCTCTCTCTCTCTCTCTCTCTCTCTCTCTCTCTCCTCTCTCCCTCTCTCTCATCTCTCTTCTCTTGTCTCTCTCTCTCTCTCCTCCTCTCTCTCTCTCTCTCTTAAACGTCACAGTTCCTCCTCAGAAAATACAGCCGAATGGGTCAAAATCGAAAAGTTGAAATGGGAGGAGGTTAAAAATCCATCATTCCAATTCATCGAACTACAATCTATAATAAGTCCTTCCTCATTTCTTCTATTAAGCTTTTAAACAATATTCCTGAAAGATTAAGGAACGAATCGTCAGTAAAATTTTCTTAAATTTACTTAAAGATTCCTATTTAGAAATGTACGTCTGATTCTCCCCCCCCCTTATACTATTCCATCTCCTATTATTCATGTAGCTCTTACTGTATTTTGTCATTTTTACCTCCAATTTCCATAAATTCTTATAATTCACTCAATTTCTAATTATATCTAAGACTCATATATATTTATTTATTATTGTTCATTTATTTATTTATCATATTAATTTGTTCATTTGTGTATCTACTCAACCAGTTATTTAAATATTATCATATTTTTATTTATGAATGTATCTCTCAACCTAGTAATTTATTTACTTTATTTTTTTCTCTGTGTTTAGAGTTAATTATTTATCTACTTATTAACTTGTTCATTTACTCTTTTATTATTTTTGTTTGTTTGTTTGTTATGCGTTTTAATTTTGTCTTTCCGATCGTTTTATATCTATGAGATTATTTTTGTATGTTATTTCTTTGTTTAATATTATATTCAATTATCCTCGCTCTAGGGTAGAAAGGACTATTGCCAGTCTTATTAGAGCCAGGCTAAATAAAATCAAAATTAAATCAAATCTCCGTCTTCCTCTCTCTTTTTTATCTCTCTCTCTGTCTCCCTCTCTCTTTTTCTCTCCCTCCCTCTCGGATCTGAAGCTTTACCAGGCCTGCTCGCAGGTAGAGCTTGGCCTGATGACCATCTCACCGGTTTTGCGTAATTTCTACTCCTCGTTTCATCATTCATTCATTCATTTCATTCATTCATTCATTAGTTTCGCGTTCATGCATTCATTCATTTCTTTCTTTCGGCCTCACATGGCTCGCCCGACTCTTTCCTTCCGAAATAAGAAGTACAATGAGCTTAAATCGCGATATTTGCTGGGACCCGTTTTGCACAGCTTTATCCATAATAGGCCGGTCGCAAACTTTGTGGTGACGGCAAGAAGTCATCAGATCCGTGTCTTTCTGTTATATCATATGTGAGGAGAATATTGACCCTTCCTTCACCTCGCCCCTCCCACAAGAACAAATATTATGGAGAGAAAGTATTGCTGCAAGAAAAAAAAAATGAAATTCAATTTCTTTGTGAGTTTCTATTCTGACATTTTTTAAAGCTCTCAGCTCGACTAGGGGGAAAAGAAGAATGAAAATAAACTTGTTGACCCCTTAGATTACCACACGGAAAAAAGACTGGTAAAATCTACCATCTCTTGGAGTCCGCCTATCAAGTAGATGGTAAATGCAACGTAGCAATAAGGGGGAAAGGAGAAAAAGAAGAGCAAACTGAGAAATAGAGGGAGAGACGGACGACCTCGCCTAGAACAGACCAACTTTATTAGAGCTCGGGCGATCTGGACATAGAGGGGGGGACTCTTATTTTTGAAAGTTTCGAAAAGTTAACCTCGAGTTCTCTCAAATGTGCTATGAGGCATAAAAATCAAGAATATTTGTCGGAAAAAAAAATCAATTTTTTTTAGAGGTCTCTCAATCGGCATAAAGGGCGTAAGTGCAAAATTTGCAACTGCAGCAATAGTATAGTTGATTTCTAATGGAAAATGCAATAATGCTGTCCTTTAGGTCTTTAGGAAGAAAATTTCATCCGTTTGACCGTATCTTGAAGCGTTTAGCGGGAAAAATTCAATTAGAGAGGGCGCAATTACAAATTTGCGCGCGCGAAGAGCTTAGCGGCGGCGCGCGGCCGGGTCAGCACGTTAACGATCGTCGCGCGCGCAGTTGGTAGGCAGATTAATAATGGATATACTCTATATACGTTCAAAGGCGTTTTGTGCGCTCTTTCTCACCTTATTTAGAAATATGTGTGTCAAATTATTAACTGGATACAATGGACACAGAAACAGAAAAATGCAATTTTAGTGGTATAATCGTTGCCTTGTTCTGTATTTCAAAATGAACAAATAAATAAATTAATACAGTCGTCAAAAAAACATAAAATATCTTGAACTAAAACGACTAAGGTAAACGCCCCAGTAGCCGACACCCCTGAAATGTACCAGTACCAGACACCCACTTTTCACTCTGTGAAAAATATTAGTTTAGTGGCAATTTTGGTGTCAAAGTGTGAAAGTAAAAATTGAAACGATTCTCAAGAATTTGGATATGTCCGTTACAGAGTCACTTTGGCAATTCAGTAGAGGTGAGTGAAACTATAAGAAGAGTTTTTTTTTCTCCATATTCGAGAGGCGTGTTGTAACCCGTCCAGTTCAGCCCCGTCCCGTCCTGTTCAGACTCCGCAGTCCGAACTCGACTCCTAGGCTCGGTTTAGCTTAGCTCGACTCGTCCCGACAGCCGTAGCCGGCAGCCCACGCCCCACACACACATACACACACACTCACACTCTCCCAAACACACATTCGCTGCATTCGAGTTGCAAAAAGAATGGCTGGAAACGACACGATTAGAATGCTGGACTACGAGAGGATCGGACACAAGAATATAGTTTTTGTATCCATTTAAGAAAATAATTAAAAAAGTAAAATTGCATCTGATGATGGAGAAGTTTCAGTTCGCGACTACGCCAAAGTCTCCCTCCTCCGTCAAAGACTGGCGTGCAACAATTGGAGGGCCTTGGAATCTACAGTCTCCCTCCCCCCCCATTTAGAAACCTTTTTTTGTCAATGAATACGATAGATGTACATCGACTATTGCGATTAAGAGCGAGGGGTTGATTCTCGGATACATAACGATCCGCCGTCCCTGGGGCTCATTTAAAATCAAAATTTTGCAAATTCAGGGGTCCAATCACAAAAAGTGCTGTAAGTCCCTTCATTAGGACCCCAAGGACTATATTTTCGCGCAAGTCCCGTCCCATTTGGAGCGTGCCCACCTTTGCTTTCCCCTTGTAAGAGTGAGTTTTTCGCATGATCTTCCGTAAGAGCCTTAATATAAATGTTTATAAAGTGCTTGCAACTGTCCCATACTCTAAAGTAAACCTCAGTATAAGGTGGTGGGGAGCATGGGCTTAGTTATGGGGTAAGGGGCGATGGTTCAGTCTACCCTCCCCTCTTTCAGAAAAATAGGAAAGAATAAAAGTTGAGATAGAAATAAAAAGAAGAGAGGCGAGAAATAAGATTAAGGAAATAAAATAAAAATAGGAAAAAAACAAAAAGTTAACGAATGCGACTTAGAGAGGAAAAGCACGTTTGTCAGAAGAAGCTAACCTCATATTAGGAATTTGACCGGTGCCCCCTCCTAGCCCCCCCCCTCAACACCACCTCTTTAAGAATAATTTCACCATAACGTCCATGCGGTGAGGGGAGATGTGTTTAATGGGTGTGCCAACCTGTCGTAAAACGAATTGAATGAGCGAAAACTGATAAAAAGTACACAAAATGAAGCAGAGAGAGGATGATAAATTGCAAGATTGGGGCGACCTCCTGCGTTGACCATGAAACGCAGCACTCTGCAAAGCTGCACACTTTTCTCTCAGAAACCGACAGCAATCCAATAACCTGAAAGTATCAGACAGGATAAGTTTTAGAGCTTGAAAAATCACGAGTTTACTTGAAAAGAGAAATGGCGCGTTTTTCGGGTAGCTTTGGAATTGTCTCGACCCTTTCGGTTACAGAATAGCCAGATTTACGGCTGCTGCTGGCCGAATAGGTATTTATTTTTCATGGATCCGATATTTTATGAGGCTATACAGGGTGTTGAAAAACTGTTCCCGAATATTTCAGGGGCGGATTCTACCGATCAAAATAAGACATTTTTTCCCTATAAACATGTGTCCGAAAATGCCCCCTTTTGAGCTACAGCCCCCCAAAGTTTTAAAAAAATTACGGTTTTTTTGGAATAGCGACCACTATTATGAACCAAACGTCTTAAAACTTGGTGTCCTATGGTAATTTTACGTGTAAATCCATCAATGACCTCGAAAAATTCAGAAATTGAGTCTGACTGCACTTTTCACGCAATCTTGTACCTTTAACGGCACAAATTTTATGTTACGGATTAAAATTTTGAAGAATAATTACCAAAATCAGATGCGGAAAACTCTTAGAAAGATGTTTGGTCCTCCTTGTTTCTTTCGATACGACGTGTTTTAAGCGAGATAATCGCTGCACAGTGTGGAAAAGTCAGCGCTTTTACCATAGCGGCCGGCCCGTAGAAGCAGCGGAGAGGCGGGTTGCATACTCACTGCCGTTTTTCATGGTAAAAGCGCTGACTTTTCCACACTGTGCAGCGATTATCTCGCTTAAAACGCGTCGTATCGAAAGAAACAAGGAGGACCAAAAATCTTTCTAAGGGTTTTCCGCATCTGATTTTGGTAATTATTCTTCAAAATTTTAATCCGTAACATAAAATTTGTGCCGTTAAAGGTACAAGATTGCGTGAAAAGTGCAGTCAGACTCAATTTCTGAATTTTTCGAGGTCATTGATGGATTTTACACGTAAAATTACCTTAGGACACCAAGTTTTAAGACATTTGGTTCATAATAGTGGTCGCTATTCCAAAAAACCGTAAATTTTTTAAAACTTTGGGGGGCTGTAGCTCAAAAGGGGGGCATTTTCGGACACATGTTTATAGGGAAAAAAGGTCTTATTTTGATCTGTAGAATCCGCCCCTGAAATATTCGGGAACAGTTTTTCAACACCCTGTATATGAGTGACGCTATTATTAGAACATACTAGGACTTTGCCGTTGCAATGCGCATTATAACCAAACCATCCTTCAGTTTCTCTTCAGCTAAAGGCTAATCATAAGTGACTGTTAATTAAACGCGGGAAATTTAACGATGGATACCTACCTACCTTAGAAATAGCCAAGTCCTACAATTACTATTATCGACCAATAACTTTTTAAGTCTAGCTACATATCATATCACTATCAAAAGCCGTCCGAGGAACTTTAGTTCTAAACAAACTCTGGTTAATGTAATTTTCCTACATGCGCATTTTTGAGTGGAAGTCCGGCTACTAAACCAAGTAATAAATCCGACTTTTTGGCAATTGAGGCGGTGGCTGCAAAAACAGCACATACCGAAAAACCCGATTTCCAGAAAACGCATTTAAAGTTTTCATTTGCTAATAACGCGTTGATATGATTCGGAAATGAGTACAATTTTTCTTGGTTTTATGCTTTGAACCCTTTTTGAAGAGAATCCAAGGACAAATTTAAAAAAAAAATGGTTTGAGTTCATTCGCGGCCAATTTAAAAAAGTGAGTTATGTGCGGTTTTTGCACCCAACAATTAAATTAACGCAAATTTAATAGGATTTGACAGTTAAATGAGAGAATAATAATTTTTTTGCCATAATTTTTTGAAACACAAAAATTTAAAGTAAAGTAACAACGCAAACTGAAACAAAAAAGTAAAAACTAAATAATAAATCAGCTATATTTGGCTCGCAATTAAATGTAAAGGAAAATGACCTCTCAAACATGAGCATAGCCAGCAATTTGGCAACAATGAATTCTTCCCATTTGAACGCGTGAGAAACAATCGACTCTTGAGGAGACCATGGCTCTTTTACTAATCGATTGTTTCTCATGCATTCAAATGGGAATAGTACAGAGTTACACACAGTTATACGTATAGTGCATGTACTCGTATGTGCTGTTTTTGCACCCATCGACGCGATATCTCCGCGTAGAATCATCGTCACGTCAACAAATTCACAGGGGTGATACTTCTTGAGTATAATTTTCAATTGCGCTGTTGGGCGCAAAAACAGCACATACGCGCATGGGCTGTTAATGCAGGGACCGCCTCAATTATGAATCATCTACGTCCTCGCAAATTTCTTATATTAATAACGCCAGGTTCCACGACTAAAATTGCCTAAATCAACGAGATATTACCGATTAATAATGATACATTTGGTAGTAGGAATTACCCAAATATTATTGTCGTTGTTGTGGAATGGGTGGAAACTCGGACGATTATAATCACCAAATACACATCAATACATCATATCGTTTATTCTGTAGGTAATCTTTTTGATTTCGGCAGTTTTAACGGTTTTAGCAGTCTTGTGGACCATTAGGCATTATTAACCTCTTATGGGCCAAGCCCGAGTATACTCGTTTTTCTCTTCTAGTCTATTTTATATTGCTCCTGTATTTAGTGATTCAGAATAAACGCGATTCTCTAGGTTGACACTTACATGATAAGGTTTTGTTCGGGCGCCTTGAATTCGCCGTATAGGCAATTCCAACTCCCATAAGTACGAACAGTTAACTACCCTCCCTATATTCACAGAAGAGTGGCGTTCTTTTGATCAAACTTGGTCTGTAAAGGGTTAAGCATTGAGGCCGTTGAATTATTGATCGCGGAAAGGTCGCACTAATTTCTTGGTTCAATAGCCGAAGTTTTCGTTCAAAAATACGCTTATGGGAAAATTACATTGAACCATAGTTTGTTTATAACCAGAAGTCTCCCAACGTTAATCCACACGATAAATATATCGTTGTACTCATACTAAAACATTTCTATGGTGTCTCTCATGGACATGCAGTCTCATGACAATCGGTTTACGAGAAATGGAGCTGTTGCAAACTTTTGCTACAGGCTTAGTGAGAGATGAATACGCGAGGTAAACCCCTGTAAAAATAACGATCATCGCACTGAAAAATCACGAAACCCACTCATGAACTCACAAAATGCTTTCAAACGCGAGACCATAATGGTGGCCAATGCCACTGATTACATTGCGGGTTTCCCTATCTTCAATCAGCTCCATCTACACGAGGTGTTCTCGCAACACCACACAAGAAGAAGAAAAAGAAGAAGCATACAATTGCCATACGATTTGGGTGGCAACGGCCGCGATTATGGTTCTCGCGTTTGAAAGCACTGTATGAGTTTGTGAGTGGATTTCGTGATTTTTTAGTGCGCTAATCCTTATTTTTACAGGGTTTTATCCGATAATGAACTATTTAATAGGCCTGTAGCAAAAGTTTGCAACAGCTACACTGACGGAAAAGTAAATGACCCCCTCCCCCGAAGTTAATGAAACGCAAACGCCCAAAGGCTGCCTAGTTCCCATTTCAATCAATGAAAAATATAGATGGATTTTACCTATAAAATCCGACAACACTGCTTTAAAAGCGAACGGGAAAACAACAAACGGGGGAGGATTAACTTTTGTTGTGAAATCAGACGCTATATTAAAAGTCTCAGCAAAACTCAATCACACTTCTTACCCGCCTCAACTCTTATCATACTCTTCGACTCTGTGTTGATTCTAATTGCAAATAAATCGATCGAGAAGCACGTTTATGGACTGTGACACATAATTATAAGGGTCAGAACCCCCCAATCATTATCCGTTGAATGGCGACGCGAGGATTTCGCCTTAGGATATTCCACGCTTGTTAAAACTCCTCCCTCTGAGTTGGAAGAAGGAAAGAAAAAGAGGAAGATGTATAAAGAAGTTAATAATGTATATGAACTCCTTCATTTCTCGCTTGATAATTTTTAAGTTACTCAACAGCCTGGCGTTAAGCGAGAGCTCCGATTGGTTGGACGACGACCACGCGCAGCTCAATTACACGTATTTTCTATACCTGCCCTTTTCATTCCGATAGATTGATTTAGTTATGACAACACGATCGAAATTGTTTCCAAACACATGTTCTATCTCGCTCACTCTCCCGGAGTTGTTCCCCCTAAGAATTGAGCTGTTGCTAACTTTTGCCACTTCAGGCTAACTAATAGTTGATTATTGGGTAAAATCCTGTAAAAATAAGGATTAGCAAACTAAAAAATCAAGAAATCCACTCACAAACTCATACAGTGCTTTCAAACGCGAGAACTGTAATGGCGGCCATAATCTTATGGCAATTGTCTGCTTCTTCTTCTTGTGTGGTGTTGCGAGAACACCTCATGTAGATGGAGCTGATTGAAGACAGGGAAACCCAATGTACTCAGTGTCATCGGCCACCATTATGGTCTCGTGTTTGAAAGCATTTTGTGAGTTTAGGAGTGGATTTCGTGATTTTAATAGTACGCTAATCGTTATTTTTACAGGGTTTTACCCCCGTATTCAACTATTTAAAAGCCTGTAGCAAAAGTTGACAAAAACTCCATTATTAGCTTTACATTTTCGAACGCAAATACATGCTCTTAAGGAGCTTATTCTCTCAGTTTGTTTTTGAAAATTTTGATCCAATTTCCTACGGAAATAAACCTTGTGATGAGAGCGAGAGTGACAGGACATTTTTTAGATCCATTTATTATTGTAACGTATCACGTTAAATCGGTTTATTACTTCTCTTGATCGAATCCTTTCATCGAAGAGCGCGTCACCACTAACCCATCTCAAGGTTGCATCCACCACACCCTCCCCTCCTTATCCTTCTCCTCTCATTTCCCCTTTACCAATTACATGCGAGTCGTCGATGAAGCTCCATATGCATAAGTTTTAATTTCCCTATAGAGAAAGTATTGCAATGGCGCAGAGATTTTCAAGGTATTTTGTTTCGATCCTTGGCCCTCTACAACTAAGTAAATCATGATAATTACAAAATAATTGGCTCTCATTATTCCTAATTCTATCAAAGGGAATATTCATCCATGAAGTATCAATATTATTTAACCATATATGACTTGGAGGTGTAAATGCACAAAATGTCTGTGGCGACTGTTTGTCGGTCTGTTTCAAGGTTATAGATTAAAGAGGTATGCTCATCTGACTTTGCGCCACAAATTCAGTGGCGCGCAGTCCAAAATCACTGCCGGCATGTTGGCCGACAAAAACAGAAAACGTACACTCTTTGCAGAAAACATTACACTGCCCTCTGCAGGAAAGCAGAAAAGGACCCGCAATGTTTTCTGCAAAGAGAATACGTTTTCTGCTTTTGCCGACCATCTTGCCTGCCGTGATTTTGAACTGCGCGCCATTGAATTTGTGGCGTAAGTAAGATGAGCATACCTCTTTAGTCTATAGCCTTGTGTCAGTCTGTCTCTTCGTCCGTACCCATAAAACGTGAAACCCAGCATAACTTTTGAATTATTAATCCATATGCATCCAAATTTTGCGGAGGTGTTGCTTTTTCCATTCTCCAGATGGACTTTCTTAGTTTTTATGAAATTTTAATTTTTAGGTTAGTTGTGGATGAAAAATGGCTTCCATTGAAATCAATGGGAAAATGGATAAAAAAAAAGGACAAATTTATGTATTTCAAAAATGAATCTTTAGATCTGGATAAAAATATCAAAGAGGGATTGGAGGTCTCCCCCAGGATATTAAAGGTGGTCTAAGGTGTCCCTTAGAATATTAAAGGGGGTTCTGGGGGTCTCCTCCGGATTAAATATGATGTAAAAAAGTGTTGGTAGGTTGTTCCCTACAGTTTATTTTTTCTGTGAACTTTGTAGTTTACATTACGGCAACGTGTCCTAAACTCTAAAGTCCTCACAAAGTTCAGAAATTCAACCGTCACTATGTCGTCCGTCGAGCCGCCCCGCTGCACAGTGTGTAATTTTGGCAATCTAGCGCCCGAAAACCTCCAAAAAGTATATTGGCAGATCATTGAAAGAATATCTGAGATTGACAAATTAGAAGTACAAGGAGCAAAAAATAGCATCATATATAGACCATAAATCACCTTTTAAAGGGTAGGGGAGTCCTCAAATTCATCAAATTTAGTGAACACGAATCATACATCAGCCGGCGAATCTCAGAAACACAAGGGAAAAAAACAATAAACATACATAGATTCAAATGAAATTTTCGCATGATGTACTCAAACATACTCAATTTTCCTTTGTATTAAAAGAAAGCTGAGAGTCTCTACTTTCTTTATCTAGAAAGACATCCTGCGAATTTTTGCGATTTTAAAAGTTGCGTGCATAAATAGAAGGCAAAGTTCATCTGTTAGTTCTGTGCTTCTCAGAAACGCACTATTAAAAAACAAGCAAACATCATTAGATTCAGATGAGAATTTCGCATGATGTACTCAAAAATACTCGATTTTCCTTTGTATTAAAAAAAAGCTGATAGTCTCTACTTTCTTTATCTGGAAAGACATCCTGCGAATTTTTGCGATTTTAAAAGTTGCGAGCAGAAACGTGAACGTCATAATCGATCGGTTTTTTCTGCAAATCTGAGAAATGTAAAATAAACCGTAAACTTGGTTAGATTCAGATGAGAATTTCGCATGATGTACCCAAAAATACTCGATTTTCCTTTGTATTAAAAGAAAGCTGAGAGTCTCTGCTTTCTTTATCTGGAAAGACATCCTGCGAATTTTTGCGATTTTAGAAGTTGCGAGCATAAATAGAAGGCAAAGTTGATCTGTTAGTTCTGTGCTTCTCAGAAACGCACTATTAAAAAAAAAGTAAACATCATTAGATTCAGATGAGAATTTCGCATGATGTACTCAAAAATACTCGATTTTCCTTTGTATTAAAAGAAAGCTGAGAGTCTCTACTTTCTTTGTCTGGAAAGACATCCGGCGAATTTTTGCGATTTTAAAAGTTGCGTGCATAAATAGAAGGCAAAGTTCATCTGTTAGTTCTGTGCTTCTCAGAAACGCACTATTAAAAACAAGCAAACATCATTAGATTCAGATGAGAATTTCGCATGATGTACTCAAAAATACTCGATTTTCCTTTGTATTAAAAGAAAGCTGAGAGTCTCTACTTTCTTTATCTGGAAAGACATCCTGCGAATTTTTGCGATTTTAAAAGTTGCGAGCATAAACGTGAACGTCATAATCGATCGGTTTTTTTCTGCAAATCTGAGAAATGTAAAATAAACCGTAAACTTGGTTAGATTCGGATGAGAATTTCGCATGATGTACTCAAAAAAACTCGATTTTCCTTTGTTCTAAAAGAAAGCTGAGAGTCTCTGCTTTCTTTATCTGGAAAGACATCCTGCGAATTTTTGCGATTTTAGAAGTTGCGAGCATAAATAGAAGGCAAAGTTGATCTGTTAGTTCTGTGCTTCTCAGAAACGCACTATTAAAAAACAAGTAAACATCATTAGATTCAGATGAGAATTTCGCATGATGTACTCAAAAATACTCGATTTTCCTTTGTATTAAAAGAAAGCTGAGAGTCTCTGCTTTCATTACCTGGTAAGACATCCTGCGAATTTTTGCGATTTTCAAAGTTGCGAGCGTAAAAGTGATCTCATAATCTATCCATGTTTTCGGTTTATTTTACATTTCTCAGATTTGCAGAAAAAACCGACCGATTATGACGTTCACGTTTCTGCTCGCAACTTTTAAAATCGCAAAAATTCGCAGGATGTCTTTCCAGATAAAGGAAGTAGAGACTCTCAGCTTTCTTTTAATTTAAAGGAAAATCGAGTATTTTTGAGTACATCATGCGAAATTCTCATCTGAATCTAATGATGTTTGCTTGTTTTTTAATAGTGCGCGTTTCTGAGAAGCACAGAACTAACAGAACTTTTAAAATCGCAAAAATTCGCAGGATGTCTTTCCAGATAAAGAAAGTAGAGACTCTCAGCTTTCTTTTAATACAAAGGAAAATTGAGTATGTTTGAGTACATCATGCGAAAATTTCATTTGAATCTATGTATGTTTATTGTTTTTTTCCCTTGTGTTTCTGAGATTCGCCGGCTGATGTATGATTCGTGTTCACTAAATTTGATGAATTTGAGGACTCCCCTACCCTTTAAAAGGTGATTTATGGTCTATATATGATGCTATTTTTTTGCTCCTTGTACTTCTAATTTGTCAATCTCAGATATTCTTTCAATGATCTGCCAATATACTTTTTGGAGGTTTTCGGGCGCTAGATTGCCAAAATTACACACTGTGCGCTGCCGCGTGTCTCTTTGAACTCCGCGTCACTCAAGTCTTGTGTCGGGATCGAAGCGCCGCGCCGCACAGTACTTCGAGCATACGGAGAATTTATCAAAACTCATAACTGCGTCAATAATGCATGTATGATTACGAAAACTTCATGGATTCCGTGTATTGACCACTAGAATGAAGTGCCGTGACCAAAATTTAATTTATTTTTTTGTTTGGTGGGAGGGGGGGGGGGGAGGTGCAATCTCTGAAATAAGATAAACAAAAGTAGCGCAAGGTGCAATCTGGCAACACAGCTATTAGTCCGTTCTAACTCGTGAAAAAGATTGAAACATGAGTGATTAGGTAGTTTTTTTGATTTCGACCTTTCATACGCATTTAAATGGACAAGTGCGCCGTTGCCAGATTGCACGCTGCGCCAATGATGGACTCCCAATTTGCATCATTTTCGTGGTCAGTCGAGTGCGTGAAAGAACTTAGATGTAAAGATGGGCCAAGGATATTAATCTGGAATGAATAAATAAGAAACGTTAATAAATAAAAAAAACACTTTGTATTAAAATAATGACAAATTCCAATGGAGGAAAATTTGTAAGAATTACTACACTAAACAAAGAAACCAAAACAATCAATTCATAACAGAAAGAAAAAAAAATGAGGGTAGATCAGTCTTTTCAATTGCACAGCTTATAAAGAAAAATAGTTTCTGTAAACAAATTTTGTTCGACAAAAATTTAGTCACATCATGTGTCCGCTTGGCTTTAGTGCTGTTCAACCATCTCTCGAAAGCACCTCGGTGTGTAATGCGACCTGAAAAAAAGAGAAAATAAAGTTAAAACTTTCGAGAAGGTGTATTCAGTGATAATCGCAACCAAGACACTCATGGTTCGAACTAAGGTTCACTCCCCCCCCCCTTTTTATAATATAGGTGCTGATGGACAATCAGCAAAAAATATGTGAAATAAAATTAAACACCCCGAAGAGGTGAGAAAGCAAGTATGTTCGCTACTTGCATACTCTCACGCCTGACTTTCCTTTTCTATTTTTTATTGAACCTTAAATGATATAACTGCACCACTCTGGGTATTCACTATTTTGTCCTTCCGTAAAACTAAAGGATCTTTGCTAAAATAGATCACTGAATCTTATATTCGAAGTTTTTTTGTTGTTTTATTTTTTTTTATTTTTTTTTTTTTATATATAAGCAATAATTTTTGCTACATTTTCGAAGCTGTCTTGTGCGATGTTGCAACACCGGATTCGTCCCTTTATCATGTACGTAAAACTATCGACTGTTCATTGAAGAACCGTAGCTTATCAGAACTCGGATCATTGTTCAATAGGAAAAAAGCACGATTGCCCGGTTACACAAAGTTACCGCTCACGACGGCCATATGTCTAATTTTTGTTTTTTCCTCCTCTGCTGAGGAGCCCCCCCCCCTCCTCTACCTGAGGAATAGTCTCAACTCTCTTGAACCCTTTTTTAACTGCCCCCATCTATGATTTATGAAACCGAGACTCACGGACAAAATATAGAAACTTGCGACATTTTTACGTCTCCTTAACGCAGCTAGTGCAATGTGGCAACACTGTTTCGTTTGCCATAGAAAAAGTCCAAAAATCGACTTTTACAGTGGCTAACAGCCTTTAGGAGAATCGATTGTTTTACATAAGTTTAAATGGATGGAATTACATTGTTGCAAAATCGCACGAGTCGCCACTGTTTGATGCACTCCATGGCCAGGGGCCAAATTTCGACAAAAATATCGCACTTTTGGACAGAAAAAATGGAAAAAAAACCCAATTGGCGCAAATTTGCGCAAAAAAAGCGACACATCCCCAAAAACTAGAGGCTTTGAGGAATCATTTTCCGCAAAAAACCCAGATATGGTTTTTGATGTATTTTAGAAAAGTCCTTTTGAAGTTAGCGATTTCGAAAAATTTAGGTGTTTTTAAGGGGTCATCTTTATGATACCTTATGACACTTTCCAAAATGAGTTGAAAATGTTGTAACTGCAGAAATGAGCGTTACTAACCTTCAATGAAACGATCCACGTCCAAAAATTTGGGCCCCCACTAAGATTTCGGCTCGTATTACATGCTTATAGAGAAGGTTGAACAGCACTGAGGTTAGCCGCGACGATGTACGATTCTCGTTACATAAACTTTGGGCCGTAGTTTTGCTGCCCAAATCATTGTTTACCTTTTCATCTGCGACTGTTTTGTGATCAGTAGACTCTCCTGAACATCGTACAATGGTCAAAAATCACCAACTTGAAAGTCGATTTTTGAGGGTTTTTACCATTGATCGAAGTACTGTGCGCCGCTCGTCCCGTTGTCTCGTCGGCTGCCGGCGCGCGGCGCCGACCGCTGGCTCATGTCAACCTGTTGATCTGTTGATCCCGTAGTATGTTGATATCTACGTTAATGAGTCTATTGTCAATTCTTAGTCTCCGACTGAGCATTTTGTTGCAATTTTTTTTTCCAACTCTTGCCCTCCTGCTTTGCCTTCTTTTTTTTTAAAAGCACGCCTATAATATGTAGGAGTGCTCACTGGAATGGGTATGTTGCAAACTTTTGCTATACATCAGGGGGGGGGGGGGGGGAAGACTGGTAAAATTTACCACCTGCATGGCTGATTTTAGAGTCTGCTATCAAGTATGGTAAATTTTACCATCATGGTAATAAATGCAACGCACCTTGTGGTAAATTAAGATAACCTATTGGTACATTTCACCACAATGCACGTTTCATGTACCATATGATGGTAAAATAGGTCTGTTGTACACTTCGGCTAGAACGTTTTAAAGTATATCAATTTCATACGTAAAAATCCGTATGCAGATGGTAAATTCTACCAGTCTTTTTTTTCCGTGCAGCGCTTTTTTGAGTGTCGATTCATATGTAAAATCACTTGGAAATAACGATGAGAACATCAGAAAGTTCCAAAATTCACTCATAATGCGTATTTAAAAAAAGAAGCAACTTAATGACTTCAAATTATGTTTTATAATCAAATATAAATCTGGAAATGATATGATCACCAAAACTTTTCTCAAAATACACAATACAACACGAAAAAATGACACTATGGTGCCACTCGACTGTATTAAACCCTATTTACATTGTAAATATAGCTATACATTGGAAGCATCCAAATGGCAGGAAGAAGCTTGCCTTTTAAGGCACACTTCAAAAAAAAGGGGGGAGAGGGCGTTACTTTTGAACAACCCTGTATAACAAACAAAGCAGTTGAGTTGAGAGAAATGATGACAGACATAGGGATAGAGATGCGAAGGGGATGGAATGGAGAAAATGGTGGCAGAGATGAATGATTTTTTTGAATTGAGTGAATTATCGTGTTTCCTCTTGAAAAACGTCGATCAAAAAACAATAAATACAACATTTTGTATACAGGGTGTTAAAAAAAAGAGCAGCTCCGAATAAATCGAGTTTTGGCTCGAATTTCAAAAACCCGCCGAAACGGGGGTCCATTTTTTTGAGGGGGACATCTTTTATGGGGGTTGTACGATTTCCTTGGCCTCTCTAGGAGAGCAGATACATTGGTCTCCACTCCCCCCCCCCATAAATTCCATATCTCGACGATACTCTGTTCGGGATAAGAAGTCCGATAAGAAGCATCCAAAATCACCAAAAAAGGAGTGCCAACATCTTTGGAAAATTACATATTGAACCGCCGTTAGGTATCATTTTTCTGTGCGCGTTGAGCACAATTTAAATTTAAAATCGGTTATTCAAAATTCGCGAATGCCGCAAAAGTTTAATTTTCGAGTGGGCGTTCAAAGGGCTGTATAATTGGACAGTTCGCGGTATTGTCTCTTCAAATTAAAAGGGGCTAAAAGGCCGGTCTCCTGCGAACAAACGAAGTGGCTGAGAATCGACGGTACAGGAAACCCCTGCGTTGCAATATAGTGGGGTTTTACCTGACTTCTCATCGGACTTCTTTTCCCGAACAGAGTATAGCGTATCATTGAAGGACATCAAATTCTAAGCATTTTGAAGGAAACCATAGATCGATATAGTTTTTTTTGTTCGAGATATCGAAAGTCAAAGTTATGGATTTTGACTCATTCTCAAAAATTTATAACTTTCACTTAAAATTTGGAATTGAAAAAAAAAACCACCAGCTTATAAAGTACTCTCCAAAACAAGTAAGTATTTATATATAAGATATGTTCATTTTTTTTTTTTTTTTTTTTTTTTTTGCGGAAGAAGGAGATTTTGATTTTGATTTTGACCGTGGTTCCGGTTCAGAGCCTCTCGGTAAGAATTATGTCCTCTGGTTGAGCTTGATCTACGGTGGGAGACCATATACGTTGATCAACTCAATGCGCCTTCAATGCCCTCGCACGCAACAAGAGTCACACTCGCTTTGATAAAAAAAATATATCCTATATTATCCTCCTATATTATATTTGTAAGAATGAAGCTAAGTTCCGGGAGAACCGTTGCACCGTTCGGGAGGGGCCTGGTACCGATCGGTCGGGCTCGGCTCCAATGCTTCGGGAAAATTATAAGTTTTTCCGTGCGGGCCCCGCGTCCCTTTTTAAAATGCTAAAAACTTTTCTCTCAAAAAGTTGTGCGAGTGTGAAAAGGATGCGAATCAGTTCGTTTTGTAAGGGTGGGAGAGAGAAGCGAGATTTTGTCGTCCTTTTTTAAATGCATACGTGCGGAAGAGCATACGATTTTGTACGCGTGTGAGCGAGAAACGTGATGCTCTGACAATTTTTTTTTTAATTCGATCGCACGATTTGACGTTACCATGGCGATCTTCATCATATGTTTTACTCGCGGAAGGAACCGTTCGGGTAGACGCATTTTAATAGCGACTTCATGATATCGATGTATAGCTTCGACTTTTTATCCATATTTTTACGTAGATATACACAATGAGAGAGTCACTGTGCTGCTAGCTGTGTTGAGAAATATACCAGGCACTTCAAACTTAATGAAAAATTTGTATAAATAATTTATGTTAAATACGGCAGCACTGTACAGTCTTCGATTGATGGTGGCTTGACGAGGTTGCTATATCGCTTCGCGATGTATAGAGCTTCGATACTTATCGTATGTTTCATATGCATAGATATATACAGAATAGTACAATCAACGATGACTTGATGAGATCGGTGCATTGATTCAATATCTCGAATATAACCCAGCAAATTTGAGTTAGGTTTCGAGAATTTATAAAGAAACTGAATGATTAGGGTTATTATTCATAAGTTGAGACGGTGGTTATACTTTTCTCATTAATAATATACTGTCAAATACTACTGAATACTGAGTTATGTAAATAATTGGTTTTCTGTTGAAAATGCATCGTTTACTTTAAATGTATAAGTGATTCATCCAAGAATACTACTTACTAACGAACCAAAAATATGGTTACAGATTTTTTCATTTTTAAGTTGGCGATTTGAGTTGTTTACGTTTCAGTTCGCGTTTTGGCGAGGTTATGATGTTTTTAAGGTCTTTTTTTTTCCCGATTTAAATAAAAAAAAAAAAAAGACAAAGTTTCGATAGATCTCTTGAGCCTTGAGTATGTAGTTTTTATGGTTCATTTGATTGTATACCTGTTATTTTTTAATCTGTGCAGTAATATTAGTGGGCCAGTGCGACGTTTATTTCAAAATAGATGGTTCTTTTAGTGATGACTTGGTGATGATCTCATCCGGTGATGAGCGTTCCAAACATAGGCTGTCTCTCTTACTCTCACGAAACCCCCCATGTTGTACTGCTATACTCTAATTTTAAAAAACGTATGTAGAGACATCTTTTGTGAAATATTTTTTGGCAGAAATGAATTCCTCAATTTTAATGCGATTTTGCTATTAACATGCCGTAATACGAGACCCTGTGTATACAAATCAGGACACTAGAAAGAGATGGGTATACACATGGGGATTGGAGGTCACGGGAGAGTGGCTGGGTGAGATAGTTTGGAACGTTATGCGAGTTTTGTCACAACCGATTGCAACCGATGAGTGCATTATTGATGCAATTTTTGGCTAACCGTTGACTTCACACTAAAACTCTATGGTGAACTTGAGATGCCCTTAGATGCTGGAACTGGGTCCAATGGACCCGTTGCGTCGTACGCTAAAATCGGCTGCCAGTAACTGTTCACTGGTTATACAAACTTGAGCTTCGTGAAGTGTCAAAAAAAACTCAAAAAAATAGGAATTTCATCTTTGGGGGGGGGGGGGGGAGGCGACCTTTCAAAAGCGCCAATCCCCAAAAAAGATAAGCCAAAAGCGCTAAAACATGCACGAAGGAATTTTTGAAAAAGTAACCCAAAAACGGCAATTTGCTGCAAAATCAGTAGTCAAAAAGCGCTAAAAGAATGACCCTAAAATCTTAGACGAAGTTTGCCTGAATTTTTGAGCCAACCTATTTCAAAAAATTACTGTCGTTAATAAAGGGCTGTTTGAAAAAGGCATAGTTTTCCCGCGCAAAGTTTCTCTTCCATTCGTATATAGATTTTTGATATTCACTGAAACGCAATATCTATTGTCATGTCAGTTCAACGAAAGGTTATCGTAGGTGTGCGATCTCGGTCATGCGTTTGTTTGCTTAACCCGGACTTCTCATTTTATTGTGAATACAGGTTTCTCACTATCGCTATCTCTTTCTCTCCTTCCCTTCTTTTCTCTGTACAGTTATAAATCGTATAATCCACATGCGCTAATACGGTGCATCCAAATGCGCCGATTCTGGGGGTTTCGGCGTCTCCATGAGCCCCAAAAAAAAAATTGGCGGTTTTGGATCGGGCCCTCTTGAGAACGACTACCCCTAAAAAATGTTGAAATTTCATGTAAAGGGGTTTGGGCGGGGGTTATGCTATTTATGCCCCTCCAAATAATGACTCCTGTTTTCTAAACCTTTGGTGTACCTGAGAAAATAACACTTCAGTATTTCAGGAATAATAGAGTAAGTTTTTAGATTTCGTTCTTCGGAGCAAGATTAGATGGGTGATTAGCAAACGGAGTTAGGGAGTGGATGATATCGAGTCAAAGTCTTAGCTCGAAAAAACAAAAATCACGCGCAAGACGCGAAACGGAACGCTTGGCCGCGAAGCGGCCACCGGCCACTAGTTTCTGTATAAAAATTATGAATAATAAATAGATTATTCTAGCGTTATTGTTTTAGGTTAAACATTTGCTTTGCAACCTCTATTTGACGAAACTGATGGTTCATCTACAAAATATGATTATTCAAATGATGCTGTCCTTGAAAAGCGTAGATGAACCGTTCTGAAAAGGGGAAAAATGAATACTTTTCTGAATACCATGATTACTATGATTACTCTTGATTCAAAGGTATTAAACTGAAAAAAACATTCATTCTCTGATCCTTGAAATCAATTTCTCACGCTTAGCGTTCTCATGGTTATCGCGCCTGCAGGAACAGCCAAGGTTCTTTTTTGAGGTGTTACTTTCGTCTTATGAAGTTAACGTGTATTGAAATTGTTTTTTTTTGAGCGATTAAACGTCATCCAACAAATGGCTCTGTTTCAGTTCCCATGCAACGATCTTTGGCAATATCTAACTGCTGATGAGATGAAGGCGGGGGGGGGGAAAAATTAGAGGGACAGGAATAAATCAACTTAAATATAAATAGTTCGTGAGGAGCACATAGAGAAAATGTGAATGTTAAAGTAGCAAAGACTTGCTAAAAATACACTTTCCATTGTAAAAATTACGGAATGAAATTCTGATTGACCGAAAAAAATTAGATAACCTATACCATTTTTTTTTCCTTGGTTGCCATTTTTCAAAATATTTTTTTTTTCCAATATCAAGTGTATAACCAGTTTTAGTATTTTTGTTGCAAGTTTATAGCATGACAATTTTTTCTCCGCAAGCACAAAACTCACCCGCAAAGGCCCAAACGTTGAGTTAGGGGATAGTAATTCAAACTGGTATTTATTTTCTCGGAATGCGGAATTGGATTTAATCATTTGATGTTGAGTATTAAAATTGTAAACTTTTGCTGACCCAATTTTCACTGAAAATTACTGAACGGATGAAATGCGAACCTACAATTGATCTGTTGCAAACTCTTGCTACAGCAATATGGAGCGTTAAATCCTAAGTAAAATCACGTGAAAAGTCCATAGGTGATATCAGAAAGTCATAAAATCCAGTATTAAACTCACAAGAGGCGTTTAACTGAAATCCAAGATGGCGGTAAAATATCGAGTAGCCTGATGTGTGCAGACACCGTAAACATCCATGATGGCCAACGTTAACAACCTCACAGCATTGGAGGTAATGAGTTTGTTTGCTTTGGGAATTGGTTGTGATCGATGTTGTGAGGTTGACCATCTTGGATGTTCATGGTGCTTGCATACAGGTTGCTCGATATTTTACCGCCATCTTGGATTACAGTTAAATGCCTCTTGTGAGTTTCTTATTGCATTTTATGACTTTCTGCCGCCACCAATGGACTTTTACTTATGAGATTGATCACTCTATAGCGCTATAGTAAAAGATTGCAACAGTCCTATTGCGGAAACAGCTTTATAGTAATGTACCTTTGTCAGTGAATAACGATGCGCTGTTGCTTTTCCAGCTGTTCGATGTCCATTTACCCTCATTTGAATACTTACTTTATAGATTTATTTCGTTTTGCCAACATTCGAATCTGTAAATATAGCGAATGTTAAATACTACTAGATAGACATCCAGTTTGGACGAGGCAATTGAGGCGAAGCGGTTGCATGATATCAATTTCAAACCGCCAATTTCAATGCTGCGCGTTAATTAATTGAAAACAACAGCTGATTCGCATTTCTGAAATCGGTGGTCAAATCGCGAAACAGATTGCAGACAATGCTTGCGGTGCAAAAGTCTGGATGAAGGAGAGAATAATATACATTATACAGGGTGTTTTTTTTAGGTTTAACTTTCGAAAATTTAAGTGCCGATTTTTCATGTGAAAATAAGACTTTTTTCCCCCATCAGCATGGGTTTTAAAATGCTTCCCCACTCTCTGAGCAACGATTTTTCAAAGTTTGAAAAAAAATTTACTTTTTTTTTTTAAATTTTGGCTTAAGTATCTATCAGAAAAAGTTTACTCAAAATTGGGACCTGTCGTATTTTTGAATGTAAAATTCGTCAAGCTATTAATCATAAAATCAGTCTGAGTGTAGGTACGTTTCTGATACTTTTGAGCACTTTATTGCAAACATGTTTAGTCGCCGATTAGAATTTTCAACGTTTTATGAAAGAATCAGCTAGAATGCAAAACTATGCGTTTTACGTGAGATACTCGACTTTGAAATTGAAAAAGACAGCGCCATGGCGGGCGTCAAGCGAGCTCCCTCTGTCGCTTGGACGGCCATCGCGCTCCCACCTTCTGTGACCCCTGCCATGGTAAAAGTGTTAACTTTTCCAATTTCAATGTCGATCATCTCACCAAAAACATGGGCAAAAGGTGATGTCGCCTAAACCCCAGTTGTGACCCCTCTATAGACTCAGCTTAGAAAATGGAGTCGATCGCCCTCAAGGGTTTTCATATATTTAGCAATGAAGCCCTTTCACTCACAGGCTATGATATTCTCATTTTCTAAAAAAATTAAAACAAAAAAAAAACACACCAATTGAACTGAACCGGTTCACTCCTTCGGTTCACAGCTCCGGTTCGCACCTCTGCGAACCGGTGGGAACCAAACCTAAAATTTTCCCCGAGCTGGTTCCGAACCTTGAACCAGTTTTTAATGGAGGCTTGAACCGGGAACTGAATTGAACCGATATATTCTCAGCGGTTCAAGTTCTTGCTTTGAGAGTTCAACAAAAACCATCATCCATTTTGAACCTAGACCACCCCAAAACCAAAGAATCACTTTCTAAAAGTAAATAATGGCTCTATAGAACCATACCATTGATTTATATGTTGTTTTGAAAGGGCCTTTAGAAATGTCAACAATTTCAATTGGAGCCAAAACATCCCCTCCTACACGGTATAAACAAGACAGGTGAAATATCCTGGCATCGATGCGGTTACGGTGGGTAGGAACTGGGAAGCCTACACATAAAACAATCACGCGTATCTTTGACGAGTCCTCCCATTTTACCTCTGCAATCGGGGCTACCCTAAGACATTATATCATATGGACGGAGTGTATTCTGTACCGTAACATTGAGCTGGGTAAGGCAAACTTAGCGCACACTACAGTAGGCAAACGGGCGAGTCCATTGTTCGAAGGGGTGGAACGTTCAACTGGTGACAAACAAACAAACATAACCTCTTAATCCAAACTGACTACTTTATTTAAATCGCTATCGAAGATAAATGAAACAGTATTTAATATGACTATCATTTTGACAACAGTATGATATAAGATACAAAAAAAACCTTCAAATAACTTACAAAATTGGAAATAGTATGCAATTTTCATTCACTTTCAAAAATGGCTTCGATTTGTTTGTCACCAGTTTTACCAAAGATTATACCTAAAAAAGATTACTAATTTAAGCTTTGATGCAACCGTTGATCAGGCTGATGACTGGTAAGCATTTTTGGTGAACATGCGAAGTACCGCAAGTTTGCCTCAAGTATCTTGTTATGCACTCCGTCTATATGATATAATGTCTTTGGCGCTACCTCAGAAATAAACAAATCTTCGAAAACTAGAAGCTAGGTTGTGAATAGTAAATTCACGATCTATCCTCTAATGTTCTCAACAGTTAATTAAGTCCCTAATTTGCTCAAAGGGACCAAACTTTGGTTGCGTTAAAAATCAAAGGTATTGTCGGTGGCATAGTATATGTATATCTATTCAGCCAAACTCCCACCCTGCAAGTCACTGAGGAATTATATCAACTTAACTTTGTAGAGATACAAAAAAAAATTTCAAGAGAACTGACAACAGTGGATATGGGAGTTGATTAATTTGTTTGATGAGAACAAACGATATAGTTTGCGGTTTGATGGAGTGGAGGGTAAATAAATGACCGGCTCGTCCTCCCCCCCCACCCACCCACCCACCACTCGTATTTATTTTTTTTTTATTTTTTCTCTTCGATTCTTCCGCATATTGAAACTCTTTCGAGGATCGAGCAAAGTATCGAGCAAGACCCAATGAATAATCAAACGATAAAATGAAATAATTCGAAAGAACAATGATAGTAATTTTTAAACTTGTGAAGACATTCTACCAAGCAAGAGGCCCCATCATACGTGAAGTACCTAACTAAAGAACATAACCCCTAAAGTAGTTTGCAAATCACCCAAACCTCGAAACTTTCCTCCAATGGAGCTCTTGTGAACTTTTGCTGTAGATATAGGATCGAAGAGTTGATTTTTGCATAAAAACCTGTACAAATGACGATGAGTACACTAAACAATCACAAAATTCACTCTCAGAATTGGGCTTAGTGGCGATTCAACGCAGGTATCGTGGGAGATTCCAATCTAAATTGAGACGTATCTCGGTGTTTCCGTAGAGAAAGTGACACATTAGACAGGAATCTCCCTTTGATACCTGCGATGAACCGCCATTACGATCTTGAATAATATCAATTATATGAGTTTATTCCTAAATTTCAGACTTTTTTAGTGTGATTTTGGTGATTTTCACTGGTAATTTCATCAAATTTGAATTATCATGCATTTGCTCACAGCAAAAGTTTGCAAGAGACCCATTTGTGAATTTGAGTTTAAAACAGCTCTTAACAGTGAGACTGGTAATAATTAAGTTATCAATGTATTGTGAATGGTCAGAAATGATTAATGTTACACGTGATATTTGTTGTTCCCCAAAAAGCCCCCTCGGATTTGCAACCGAATCTGTTAATGAAATATGCTTAGTAGGCAATAGGCATGCTTCATTACCCAGGATATATTCAAATAATGCTGACTTTCAACGAAAAAGATGCAACTCGTAACGTGCCGCCTGGGTGAGAATAGAGTAATGTGCGGCTATTCCGGCGCTTCTGGCAAAATTTGCGGTAAGGCAGATCGTATATCTAGTTGATTATTCCAACATGGCTCATCATGAATTTCTCCCGTCCAACGTGCCACGCGTGACATTACAGAGCTGCCGTTTTGCGTATAATTAATGACATTTTTCTATTCACCGATGATGCCACCGGTTAAAGAAAGATCACCCAGTTGAGTTCAATGTATGACTGTAATGCACGAAAATACTCGCATCTGTAATATTTTCTCAATCGGTGCGATCGCCGTTATATAATTAAAATATCCGCAAGATTTTTGAAGTCATCAACGACTCCACCAGTTGTGGAAAGCTTGCAGATTTGAGTATTTGTGTGCATTTTAATCATACATTGAATAGAACTGTGTAATCTTTTCTCAACCGGTGGAATCATCGGTGAATTGAAAAATGCAATTAATTATACGCAAAACGGCAGCTCCGCACGCGTGAAATCTTTTCGTTTGAATGAACCGAATTAAAAAATATCACAAAATGCATAAATCAAATAAAAGCAATCCAGGATTCGAATCCATACCATGACCAGTCTGGGGAAAATTTACTTACAGCTTATTGCCAGCCCAGTAATCTGCAATCACCAAGTTGCCAGTTTCCTTAAATATACAATGAAATGAAAAAAAAAAATAATAAAAACAACAAAAACAAAAACCAAACAAGCTTTCATCATTACTTATGTCGAGCTATGAACAAAGCAATGACTGTACATTTATGGCTGTATATTTATGGCAAGTAAATCGCATTTTGATAAGTCAGGCGATTTCAAGCGGCGTACCATAGTAGAGCCGGCACCACGCTTTAAGGACTAGTAAACCCGATCTCCGAATCTATTGAAGACCCCCTGAATTGTGGCGTGGGGATGAGGCTACCCTGGTAAAAGTGTTCCATGAATTACCATGACCAAAATTCCGTGGGCATTATTTCCGCGGGCAAGTATTATTTTTCCATAACATTTCATGGAGTTCCATGGGCCGTTCATGGAATTCCATAACATTTTCCATATAATTTCATGGAAAAATATTGCCCACGGAATTTTGGTCATGGGAATTCCAACGAGCTATAACTTTAGAGTGGCAGCAGATTGGTCCACCTTGTGTCACACAGGGTAGAAGGAATCCAGGGAAAAAGCGGAACTTGGACGGCAGATACCAAGGTTTGAGGTTATATTTTGAAGGTCGTTTTCGGCGATGCCCCAGTTTGTTTACGAAACGACCTACAAACTTTAACCTCAAAATCGATTTTTACGGCAAGATGGGGCGCCCTAGGTGACAACAATGAACCAGTGGAACGTTCCTTAATTTGCCACTCTAAAGTTATAGCTCGTTGGGAAATCCATACCAGGGTATAGGAAGGTACTTGAACTATATAGTTATTCAGATCTGCTGACCTCGAAGATAAGAAATTTCGTTCACCAATGCATCACGATAAAGGTATCAGTAAAGCAAAGACATCCTGTACTTTCTCCTGCATGGAAATCACAATTTTACTGACTTTCTTTCTTTCATATGAGTTAAGAGATATCAAGAAAGCGTAGCGCTGCACTTGAAATAACATTAAATGAATAATGTATTTGCTTTGATAAAATACAGGGATAAGGAAATACCATTGAACATTGATCTTAGATGAAGGAGTAAATTTCGCTAATACTTTATGCTTTTTAAAAGCAGGTCAATTGATGCATATAATTGTTTAACTCAAAGTTCGTCGAGTTCAGGGAAGAAATCAGATGCCCCGGAACAGAAGTCTCGATGTAGTTATGCGTCCTAGGAAAGCATATATATTTTGAAATTTGAATAAAATACGGGAATGAACGCGCTAACCTTTTTTTTTTATTAAAGTATAAGAATGTTCATCAACTCCTTGCTTTCGAAAAGTTAGCTATTCTATTCCGGAATTCCTTCACTGCTGGAACTTTCTTCGCAAGTTCATCGTTCGGATCCAAACTTCGGGGATATCTCTCACTGCTGAAGAAATTCAATTATGAAATGAGAGGGTGCTGATTTGCTTACGTTTTTAATAGAAGTTATACTCGTTAGTTATTACATACTCCTATGAAAAGTTAGTGTATTGCGACGCACGTGAAGATAAACTGACTACGTGATAACCTTCCCCCGTCGCGAATATGTAAAACTGAAGATTTTGATCACCTACTACGATAATTGAACTGTAGAAACTTCCAACATCCCGCCGTTTAAAGATATCCTCTGTTTTTCCACCTCAAGTGTTGCAATTATGAGAATTGCTCAGTTAATCGATTCCAAATGAAAGTCTCCCCAGGCTGGTTCATTAATTATCAAATCCTTCGTGCGAAAAACTTCTCTAATGAATTGGGATTACTACGCCCTCGTTTTATTTCCATTATTTACCACGTCATTCGCAACGGTAGAATTATGCCACCGGTGGCCATTTAGCGCCACATCACGCTTAATTGAAGGCATTCCCGGAAAGAGGGCACATTAACTGCTGAATGGGACTGTTTCGAACTTTTATCACATAGATTTTATGCACATATATCCACAAAAAGTTACCCTAAAATTACAGTGAATTCAATTAACTATGCATATACGTAGCTGAGTACGGCAAAAATCTGGCAATAGTATAGCTATTTTATAGGTGCGGCATTTTTACTGTCGTTCACTGAGAAAGAGAGAAAGAACAATAAAAATAATATTTTGCACGTTTAAAAAACTTTAAAAAAAAATTGTTAATTCTGTAACCAACTTTATTCACATTACAATGCAGTCTGATGTTGGAACAACAAGACTGTCAACATTTCAACATGTTGGTTTTACAATGGGTTGATTGCTAAATCTACAATCTCCCTGTATGACTTATGTGAGGAAATATTTATTCATTTGAATATGCGCCCTTTTGCCCTCCGTAGCTCAGTTCATAGAGCGTTCGCCTACGGAATCATATTGGTAAGGCAGCGCACTATGGTCTACGCGAGCCAGCTAGCTAGACAAAAGTCCCCTAATGCAGTTGCGGTGGTGAAAATTGGCAATTGGTTATTTTTCTGGTTTCTCAGCCGTCAGTGCAATAGAACATGTGATTATCAGACCGTTATCCTCCATTTTGACCGTTTTTTGAAAATAAAATCGGGTATTCCAATTTTTTGAAAAATCGAAAAAATTTTGAGGGCCCAGAAATTAAGTAGGGGCGAATTTTTGGGAACTGTCGTATTTTTTTCCTTACAGTGCTTGTTTAGTAGAACATTTTGCACCCAAAGTTTATTAAATTTGGTCCATTTAAAGGGGAGCAACGACTTTTGGAAAATGGGTGGATATCGAAATTTGAACTTCGATATATCGAATACGACAAAAGGTATCGAACTTTGGTTCGTGCCAAAATGCTTAGAATTTTATGTTCTTTCTAAGTATGCGAAACAACATGGGGTCCCTGTTTGAAATATTCGATTTAGCCCCCCCTGACCCCGTGACCCCATCCCACACTCCCTAAAATGAGGGGGGCACCCTACATAGCCCAACAGATTAGCCCCCTGAATAATAAATATTGGCAGAAACCGATTCTCGAAATATGAATCAGGAAAAAATTTGAGGGAGGTTGTGCGTTACTTTTGCCCACCTCTGTATAAGATGCCAATATTTTAATGTGGAGGGTTCAGCTAGTTGATGGCAGTGGGGGAAAGGGGGGGGGGTTGTGTTCCCCGCTCAATATTTTTCTTGAGTTGGAAGTTTCAAGATTACAGAGTATCTATGTAGTGTAAAATTTTACGAGTTCCAAAAGGTTTTCACAGTTATTAGTTTTTTACTGTTTTGATGATTGAAGATTGTTCGTCCACGTCAACGGCAAAATTCCCCATTATCCGCTCAGTTTTCAAAAGAAAAAAATTCATAACTTGTAAAGACGACAAAAGACGACATTCGCATATTGAAAAACGTGTTCCCAGAGGTCTTAGGAGCATTTCCTTGCCACTCTAAACGTGGGCATTCGTGGGCCAAAAAACGTAGGTGGCCTTAAAGCCTAAAATTCTCGTCAATTTTGAGTAAAATTGGTACCGACCTTATACAGTCTCTAAAAACTCCAAAACATTGACTTAAATGAAATATATATAGATGAATGTATTCGCCTTATCATCAGGAAGGATCAACAAGTTCTAATTTTGAACAAAAAATAAAGTAACTAAGTAAAAATCGTACTTTTTGTCTGGGGATTGCAATGGCTAAAAACCAATATTACCTAAAAGTATACAAACCCATCTTGTGCGCGTTGCTTTAAACGCATGTTGCAACCTTACCAAACATGATCGGTCGGAAAAATTTGAGATACAGATGCACTAAGATATGGGGAATCACACTACGTTGTCAGATTTCCGTTTTTCCGACCTCCAAAAATCGACTTTTGTCTAGCTAGATACCCATCGTAGACCATAGTGCGGCGTGGCGCGGCGCGGCGGCCGGGCCCTCGGATTGAATCTTCACATCTATACAGTTAATTTCTGAGACTCAGCAGTAACGGATTTCATCGTAGGTCAGTACTAGTAGTTCAGACAATGGCATATAGATCGCAGCTCTCGTCAAAAAGAAATCTGATCCATTTAGCAGTTTTAATAATGTTGTTTGGAAAAACTTGCGGCAATGCGGTTCTTGCAATTATTTTAATGGAATGTCAAAAAACTATCGGTGATGCTTTTTTAGCATTTCATTTACTGTAATTTCAACAAACTTGCCCGTTTCTTCAGCATAAACTTTAATGCTGCTTTATCATCAGCAGGTTTTGTTGAATCTACGTTTTCACATCACGTTAAATCAGCCTATTACACCTGTCGGTCCGCTTTTTAACAATGTGACATTGCTGAATTAGCCACAAGTGCTGCCGACTCAGCACTTCTTTTTACTTTCCTTTCTCACAATTAACAAAATTAGAAAATGAGAAAGTATTGCAATGGCGCAGAGATTTTAAAGGTGTTTTGTTTTGATATTTGACCCACTATGATTAAGTAACTCATGATTATTAAAAAATAATTGGCTCTCAGCATGCCTAATACTAGCTTAAATATTTATTCACTCATGAAGTTTCAATATTCTTTAACCATATGTGGCTTGGAGGTGCGTAAATGCACAAACTTTCTGTGGCGTCTGTCCGTCAGTCTGTCAGTCCGTCCGTAGCCATAAAACAAGAAACCCAGCATAAGTTTTGAACTATTGATCCATATGCATCAAAATTTTGCAGCTATGTTGCTAGGCTTTTAACATTCCTCAGAGGGACTTTCTTTGTTTTTTTGAAATTTTAATTTTTAGATTAGTTATATATGGAAGAAAAATGGTTTACATTAAAACAATCAATGGGGGGAAGATGGGTCAATAAAAAGGACAAATTTATATACTTCAAAAATGAATCTTTAGATCTGGATAAAAATTTCAAAGGGGGTCTGGGGGTCTCCCCCAGAATACTGAAGGGGGGCTGGGGTCTCCCCCATTATATTAAAGGGGGGTCTGGGTGTCACCCCGAATATTAAAGGGGGGTCTGGGGGTCTCCCCCAGTATATTGAAGGGGGCTGTGGGGGTCTCCCCCTGAATATTGAAGGGGGCTGTGGGGGTCTCCCCAGATTAAATTTGATTCTAGAAAGTGTTCGTGGGGTATTCCCTACAGTTTATTTTCAGTGTGTGTTTTGATCAAATTACGAACAAACAAATAAGTTAAATGAGGAAGCGGTGGCGTGACGCGGGCGAGGAGAAAACGACGATTAAGGCATCCTTGTATGTGTAGATAGACCAATTTGAGCTCGCCAATGACGCCGATCCGCGAGAAGATTATTTTTCGCTTCGATGCATTCCATCGCCTCTACCTCGCATCAGTGACCCCTGCACTCTAAAGTTCTCATAATTTCTCCTTACTTTCCACCCTTTTCTTCGCCCTTAACCTCTCGCACCGGCACCCTCCTTCCATTCGCGTTCATCGCTTAAAGCTCGCTCTTCTCTCATCTCTTCAACTCAGGCAGTGCTTCTAAACCATCAAAGTTTCACGAAAGAATCGACGTGTGACAAAGCGTTTGCCACCAGAGGAAAATAATCCCTGCCGTTTTCAGATTGAAATTTTAACTTTAGTTCTTAAACTTCCTGAGATTTCGCTCGATCTTGTCCGTCCTTTATCGGACGAAGCCCCAGCTGTCGGTAAGATGTCTTGTTATATAGGGATGGATCATCTCAAAACTCACTCATTGGAATTTCCATTGTGCCAATGGGGCTCTTGCAAACTTTTGCTGTAGGGGATTGAAGAGTTGATTCTTGCATAAAAACCTGTAAAAATGACGATGCGTACACTAAAAAATCACGAAATTCACTCTTAGAATTAGGCTTAATGGTGGAGAGACGCAGGTTTCATGGGAGATTCCTATATAAATTGAGACATATCTCTTAGTTTCCGTAGAGAAAGTGACAAGTTAGACAGGAATCTCCGATGATACCGGCATTGAACCGCTATTGCGATCTTGATGTTATAGCTGTTATGTGAGTTTATTACTGAATTTTAGAATTTCTCAGTATGATTTTGTGATTTCAGCTGGTCTTTCCATCAGATTGGAATATTTTTTTTGCTTGTAGCAAAAGTTTGCAAGAGCCCCATAGTTTCATAGCATTGCAAATTCTCATCGGATCTTCGGAGATCAATTTTTACTTTTTTGATGGAACCTTACGTTTAAATCTTTCGGGATTCCAAGTTATGAAATTGCTCGAAAGTTTCTCACTCTGTCCGCTTTAACACTTCTTTTCCAACACTCTTACCTGATGGTATAACAATGATCCGTGTAGTCCATCCGCGCCCCAACAAATTCAGTGTCAACTTTAGCCGCTACTCAAGTTTAAAATTTGGATTAGAATAATTTTTGAATTTGATTTTGAGCAAACTGTATCGAAGTGAGCAAGTTAACAGAACTTGCAAACAAAAAAACAGACAGATCAGATTCACACAAACGTAAATATAATCATTAATCTTCAATGTATAGTGATGTAAGTGCAGTAATATATCGCATCGACAAAACATACTGATTCGAAACATTTTGCAGCAACTAACTGGACCCGATCACAAAAACTATGCAGTTAACTGCGTCGTAAAAAAACGACCTGAATAAGTCAATCACGAGAAAAAATCTTAGTTCTAGGTTGAGTGAGCTCAAGCGTAGCAATATAAAACCGCAATACCTCTGGAGATAAAAAATGTATTATTATCTAATAAAATATTTCTGCCAACAACTCCTGCTTAGCGATTTTCTAGCTCATTTCTTTTTAGTACTTTAGGAGCTGACGTTCCTCTTATGCTGCGAAAATTGCAACAATCAAGAAAGAATGAGAGTATAGTGCATCAGTACTGATTATCGTTGCTTGCATACATAAAATGATGAAGCGGAACTTTTAAAAACGCGTTGGAAGTTAAATCATAAATAAACTCATGCTAAGGTTGCTTTCTTTGGCACACACCGTGATACCATCAAGAAACTTTTTGAATATTTCAACATCTCGGTAACTTACGAAGAAAAAAATGAATGAATATCACTCCAACTTTTTTTTTATCGTTTTCTCAGTTATTAAGGGAAGATAGATAGCAAGGTACTTAAGGCTCGTGAGGTTCGATGCATCCATGACCAGTCACGTTCTCTATCTCTCTTAATTCTTACGCAGAAAGAAATATATAGATGCCACGCAAAATTGAATACCCCTCTAAAACCCCTATAAAACCCGAGGACCTTTGAACCCCCTAAAACCCTTGAACCCACTCTCTGAGCAATGTTGCCAGATCGAGGGTAAAAAGCCGTATCGTCTCCATTTAAATCAATGTAAAGCGTACGGATTTTTCACCCAAATCTGGGCAACACTGCCTTTGAGGAGCCTCGGGTTTTATTTTTGAGCTTGATGAGACACATTGCTTGGAGTGTGGATTTGGATGCACATTTGCGTACTTTAAACCAGGTATGAATGCGTCTTTCCGCAGCTGATGGGGTCAAAAAATACCCAACTCCAACGTTGCGATTGTATGCAGTGCACCATGACTTTTACGTAGAGCCCCCCGAATCCCCGAAATTTCGGTATGAGGAGGCCTTGAACATTGTTTCAAAAAAAAGGCATCTGATACATCAAAAGTCCGCCCTTCGTCTGTACTTTCAGACGTATAGAAAATCCAAATCCAATAATTTGGAGGGTCACAGCGGTCAATCAAAAATTGCCCCCAACATTTTCAAAAACCACCCTTAACTCAGTAAAGGGTGTTTTTTAGAAAGAAAAAAAAAAAAAAAAAGAATTAAAACTTTAGAGTAAAAAAGATCTTTAATTTTTTATGCCGTACTTAGATTCAAATATCAAAACATGCCCCTTCCTTTGATTTTTAGTAGATTCGGGTACCCAATACCTTAAATAACCCCCAAGGGATGGTTTTGGGGGCTGTAATTATTTTCCCCGAATTATTTTGGGATCGATATACATTACACGTGTTTCACCGAATTTTCATATTTGCCTCAGTTTGGCCATGCACAATAAAAACTGGCCAGATCTGAAACACCCTGTATTAGCATGTCGACAAATTTCCGCAAAAGTGATGTTAGATTATGTTTCATTGATATTTCAAGTTTAAATTTTTACCAGGGCCTTACTTTCGGAAATGTTTAGTGCAGATAATTTTTTCACTCTTCCTAGAGAAGTTTATAAAACTGACTTAAGTCTTGTCATTCATCTCAGTAATTATCCGCACTCTTCTCCCATCTTGAAATTTTTTGAACCTCTCGTTTATATATTTAAAGTCACTCAAAGACACTTTATTCGCAATTATGCGTCAGCGGATCCACTGTGCAGGAGTGAAGCCTTAAATCAGCATAAACTGTTTAAGATGTTGCACGGAACTCAAAAGTTTAAATCCTTCCAAGAAGAAGAGAGTTAAATCCATAAAATTAAGGCAGTATTCAAACTTTTGGCGAGAGCGCGAGCTTGTAAATTTACCCGGTAACGAGCGAGTCGAAAGCTTAGATAAAGATTGTTGCTAATTTTTTCTCGGTGGTTCAACAGAGCGAGAAAAACTACCGCACCGCCGCGACCATAATGCAGTGCATATGCTTAGAGAAGGACATCAATTATTACTATACACAGGCTCAGTTTTACAGTTTATTGTTGGAAAAAACACAATAAAAGAGTGAGCAAGGCAAAATTTCTTTTCCTAACGGTATTTGTAGATATCAAGAGTTGGATTTATTGTCCTTCTTCCAACATCTTTTCAAATACAGAAAGAGACAAAGCTTCTTATTGATGATTTTCGAGTGACGTTTCTCACAATTGTAGTCCGATAACGCAATTCAATGGAGCTCTTGCAAACTTTTGATATAGGGGATTGAAGAACTGATTCTTGCATGAAAACCTGTAAAATGACGATGAGTACCTTAAAAAATCACGAAATTCACTCTCAGAATCGGGCTTAATGGCGAAGAGACGCAGGTATCATGGGAGATAAATTGAGACATATCTCTGTGTTTCCGTTGAGAAAGTGACAAATTTAGACAGAAATCTCCCATGATACCTGCGTCGAACCGCCATTACCATCTTGCCGTTATAGCATTATGTGAGTTTATTACTGCGAATTTTAGACTTTCTTAGTGTGATTTTCGTGATTTTTGCTGGTCTTTACATAAGATGGGACTAATTATTTCCTCACAGCAAAAGTTTGCAAGAGCTCCATTGTAGTCAAATGTGTTTCAAGATATTTATCATTCCAAATAGTTTCATGCCGGACCGGATACTGTACAGTTCCAACAACTTTGATGAAAATTTATTTGAAACTTAAGTTCCGTTCTTTAATAATTTCAATTAATTTTTTCTCTTATAGTCAGTTCAGCTTTTATCTCATCTCTACGGAAGAAACTAGCCCGAGAGAGGGAGAGAGGGGCAGAGGGAGAGAGGGATAGAGGGAGAGAGGGACAGAGGGAGATAGGGACAGAGGGAGAGAGAGAGAGAGAGAGAGAGAGAGAGAGAGAGAGAGAGAGAGAGAGAGAAATAGGGGAGGGCGAGGGAGAGAGAGAAAAAGTTGCGGGAGAAAAAAATAGAGAGGGACAGAGAGAAAGAAAGAGCGAGAGAGATAGAGAGAGAAAGAGACAGAGACAGAGAGAAAGAGACAGAGACAGAGAGAAAGAGATAGAGAGAAAGAGCTAGAGATAGAGAGAAAGAGCTAGAGATAGAGAGAAAGAGATAGAGAGAAAGAGATAGAGAGAAAGAGATAGAGAGACAGAGATAGAGAGACAGAGATAGAGAGACGGAAAGAAAAAGAAAGAAAACGAAAGGAAAAGGAAACAACCACTGTCTTCCTTTGCTCTGGTCTAATTCAATCAGTTTTTCTTCTTGGATGAGAAAATTATTCTCTTTGATAACGAGAGTGAAGTCATTATTTTGACTTAATAATAGAGAATAAATGACGAAGATTTTCAAAATTTCTCGACTATTCCAACGTTTTCAGTCTACAATTGCCCCAGGGTTTTTTCGAAATAATCTAATGAATAGCTGAATGAAATGGGTCCTTTGCCTGGTGAATAAGATTGAATATATTCATGAATGGTTTTATTTCCGAGGTAATGCGGCTAATTAAATATAAATGCCGCAGGTTCTTGGATATAATGTGAATTTATTATTGTGCTGGATCGCAAACGGTAGTGAATAGATATTTTTTCAGCGTTTCAAGAGCAATTCGTGCGTATGTACTTACCTACGTATAGTCATCATGTATACACAGTCTAGCCATAAGTTCCACTAATCACTATTTTGCTGATAGCAGCCAACCGACTGGAAATAAGTATATATAAAACACTATATATATTCTGAAACTAGACAAAAAATACTACAAAAGTATGCTACTTCCATGTACCGTAAGCCCCTGTACTTCCCGCAATAAGCACTGATACATGTCAAGGTCGGGTTACTGTTGGGCGCGACAAAATTACTAGCTATGCCTGGTTGAAAATGAAGTTTTGGGCATCACATTTTCTGAAGAAAAAAATAAAGAAAACCTACGGAAAGTAGAAAAATGATTATTAATTTGTTTCCGAGACTTAACATAGGCTATGAGTAACCAATTTATTTAAAATGATCGTCTCTTTTCTGGATGCAGCGTCTCAGCCGTTCAGGGAAGCCATCGGTCATCGATGGCTCTCCTGATCGTCCCCAGAGGAATTTCAGACGCGGCTTCCAGGATATTTCGTTCCAAGGCTGCAACATTACTATGACGTTTTTAAATGACATCTCTTCCAAAAAATCCCAAAGTCCGTAATCAATTCCCACAAAACCAAGGGATAGATAGAAAATATCACGGAGAGCGTGAAAGCCATAAACACACAGGCACAAGTAGTGACGAAAGCCACATAGGTCACATAAAGGCAGCGTGGTTTTGTACCTTTTTTGTCTAGTTTCAGAATATATGCAGTGCTATGTACTTATTTTTAGTCGTTTGGCTACCATCGGCAAAGTAGCGCATATAACAGAACTTATGGCAGTCGAGTGTTATCAGAGCGCGCCCAATACAACGGTAGTCCGACGTTGACAGATATTGCTGCCTATTGCGCAAAGCGCAGGTGCTTATGTCACATAAAAGTAGCATAGTTTTGTAGCATTTTTGTCTAGTTTCAGCATAAATGCAGTGTTGCGTACTTATTTTAAGTCGTTTGGCTGCTATCGGCAAAATAGCGATTCACAGAACTTATGGCTAGACTATGTATTACATTTTTGAGCAATAATATACGTAAAAGAAACAAAGTCATATGAATAAATAATGTATTTAAAATTTGTAAAATGAATTAAATTGATAAACTATTAAGTTAAGTTATTTTCATCTCAAAGATTTTACAAATCCGTTCATCTACTCTCCTATGAAAACACAAGAATAATACAAGAGGGGTGGGGGAGGGGGAGGGGGAGAGGAAAGGGGAGTAGGAGGGGAGGGGAGGTGAGGGGGGCTTGCGTATTGTGCAAGAGTCAGCATTTTGTTGTTTTTTCATGAAACAAATGAAAATTCTCGGTCTCTCGGTGAGATGAAAACTAGGGCCATGTTGCTTTTTCTTCTAGATTTTGTAGCTCCGTAGATGCTTTTTCGGCCGCAAATGCATTGTTTTAATTATATTGTTGATTTTGCGTTTGCCGCGGCGTATATATAGCAACCCGCACCATTCTTTGTATAATTTTACGCTCGCATTTCTCAGAAGACCGCAATGCTTATAAGAAAAAACTGTAAACACCTTCTTTTTTAGTTCACAGAGTACTTTAATTTGCGTCCTGAAAAATACCAAAATTCCGACCTATGAACGCCATTGAGTATGAACCGTTGCTTTGTACCGACTGCATTTATTTTGCTAGCACCAGTGCAGTGGTTTTATGGTAATGTAGAGACTGCTCATTCGTGTTCTTTAGAACCATAAATATTCCTGAAGCAACGCACCGTGTGCAGAGTAGAAGGTTTGGGGGGTGGGGGTTAACTATCTTGTTTCCTGTGCTTGTCGACCAACGGCGGTGGTGCTCTTCACACCTTTCACCACCACCACCATCACTTTAATTCAAACGGAGAATAAACCCCAAAACAATAACAATAGCATTTTATAAACCCAGTGTGAGTGCTTGATAGCGCATGCACACTTTTTTTTAGAGTGTTGCCAAAATTAAAATTACTCTCAATAGAATGGGGCAGTTGCAAGGGTCTAAAATGTTATGTTTTTTATGGAGAAAATGATAGTACTCGATGAGCTGAGAACAATGGTGCCTTTGGATTTTTCCGAAGTGTCCCGGTTTAGGAGGTACACACGTGTAAAGTTTTAAAATATCGTGTGCATAGTGACGTCAGTACACGAAAGTCCCACTTGAAATAATGTATTTTGGGGCAAAATCTCATCTCCGGAACAATGGGACTTAATTAGAAACCAAAGGCATCTTTCTTCTCAGCTCATCAAGTACTTACTTTCATTTTCTTTAAAAAAAAAAAAAAAAACAATCCATTTTAGACCCTTGCAACTGCCCGATTGTTCTTTTTGGTCTAAAAAATGAGTAGTGTTCGTTTTTCTAATATATTTGCGCTTTCCATTGAATTGGCTCGACCTCGCAGTTGTAAGAGCGAGCTGAGGGATCGATGATTATCGATATTAAATGGGGCTCTGGCTAACTTTTGTCATAAAGCGATTGATTAGTAAATTACTATAATTATTGAGTAAACTCAAACGAGAATGGCAATGATTTCATTAAAAGTCACAAAAGTCACTAAAAAAATCACAAAACGAATTAAAACCTATATTTCTAAAGGCATTATGGTGGAGCTACGTGGGTATCAAGGGATATCCCTATGTAATTTGATACTTTCCTCTGTGTGTTTCTACATGGAGAGAGACAAATTTCATAGAAACCTCTTGATGACACCTGAATTGCTCCGCCATGTTTGCTCTAAGAAGGCGGAGCAACTCAGGTATCATGTGGGAGTCCTGTCTAATTTGTAAAATCTCTGCGTGAAAATATACATAGGAAAGCCTCAAATTCGATAGGAACCTCCAATGGTACCTGCGTAGCCCATTACATATTTAATTTTAGTCAGTTTGTGATCCTGTAAGCGAAATTCGTAGTTTTTCAATGTGCTCATCGTAATTTTCGCTGCATTTCACATAATAATTAAGTATTCAATCGCTTATTAAAAGTTAGCGAGATTCATTGGCGGATACAGGGAGAAAGCGAAGGGGACGATCGCCCCTGTCTCCCCGTTCGGCCAAAAAGGGGGGTAAAGAGGGGGGAGGAAAGGGGAAAGGAAGAGTGAAAAAAGGAAAAGGGGATCTCCGGGGGGTTAAAATCCCATGTTCCCCCCCCCCCCCCTTCGCGAGGGCTGGACCCGCCAATGGCGAGATCCCCATCGTATGGGCGCTACTACTCAGTTCAAGATTTTCTTTTCCTACCAAGTGGGTTTGTCTCACAAATTAGTAACACTGACATTTTAAGGTATTGGATTCTTTGCACTTTTCAACAGTGGCGTAGCGTGCAATTTGGCAACAATGCAGTTCGTCCATTTGAACCCATGAAAAGGATCAAACTATATTAGGTGTTCGGTGAACACCTTCGCATTCAACCTTTTACATGGTTTTGAATGGACACAAGACATTTTTGCCAAATTGCACGCTACGCCAGTGCTTTTCAAATACATCACGTTGAAATATTTGCTCGTTGCAGTGTCATTAGCACAGTTTTCTTGATAAGAATATCAGTCTGACAACACCGGTTTGGCTCAAATTTTCCTCTATAATTCCAAGTTTTTCTCTGAGAGAATCTTAATCCTTTCGCGAAGGTGGCATTCTATGACCTTCTAAAGAAATGCGGGAACATTCCATTTTTAAATGAAGAAATTCTGTCGGAAGTAAAAACGTCTCCGTTATTGGTAGACTCGATGCCATGTTTAATTGATGAAACACCTCTATAAAAAGTTGCCACATCGGAGCCAGTGGCGTAGCCACTCTGGCAACGATGCAATTTGTTCATCCAAACCTAGGGAAAATGTCGAATGCGAGGGTGCTCACCGAACACCCAATACTTCGATCTTTTTCATTGGTTTTAATAGACCAAGTGCAATGTTGCCAAATTGCATGTTACGCCGCACTGATCGGAGCAAGTAAGAAAGAGCAGCCCTTTAAAAAAGATGTAAAGCAAGTAAAATGTCACTTTAAATAATGTCGTCATCGGCAGCCAACAGTCTAGAATCCGTAGTAGGAGTAGGTGATTTCATATTCCGTCGTTTTTGGTGTATACTTGTGTAACTCAGGGTAACATGAATTTTCGCTGACGCCGACATTTTTCATAGAAATTGCACCATTAAAACGATTAAAACTACCATAACGAATGCATATTTCAGTCATATCTCCTAAAAATTTCAACAAAAACGAACCGCAAATTTAATGATACATTGAAATAATTTACTTTTGAAAGGAGTGAAAAAGTAATTCTACCATGACGGAATGACTCTATGCTCATTCTATTAGGTCATTCCGTCCATTTTGGCTAGTAAAAAGCTATATAATATCAACGATTTACAAAATGTACGAACCGTTACTGTCTAATTTGTTGTAAAAAACGCCTTCAATATAGGAATAATTTATTCCTTAGGTTGCTTTAGACGTTTTTAGGATGCAATTCTCATGTGAAATTTGTTGTCGCCAACGAAAAGGTTTGCTACCGTAGAATCAATCACCGATGCATCGATCGATACACCGCTAATAACTGTATAAGTTTTGATCTTTTTGAATAAGTCGAGAAGTCTTTGTAAAGAAACATTTTTTTAAAAGCACATGTATCATATATTCCTTAATATATATCAATATTTTAAAAATAAATTTTATTTTAAATATTATTTTAGTTATTTAAAGCAAACTTTTGAAAAATACGAAAATACTTCGCATCTTTTACTTGAGGTTTTTAGTAAACAAAAAGGGTCGGAATTTATTACTTACAAGGGGAGGCTCAGAAGTCGCCGCCTCCGATTTTGAAAACAATTGCACGAAAATGTAGCTAAAGTAAAACTATTAGACCCGTGTTTCTCACTTTTTGCCAATGGGCCTTCCTAAAGCGTTAGGAATTTTTTTAAAGTTGTGGAAATTCACATAAATATGCGGAACGCTCTCCGCTCGGGGTTTTACGTGAATTTCGGCAACATTCAAAAAATTCCTGACGCTTTAGGAAGGCCCATTGGCAAAAAGTGAGAAACACGGGTCTAATAGTTTTACTTCAGCTACATTTTCGTGCAATTGTTTTCAAAATCGGAGGCGGCGACTTCTGAGCCTTCCCCTTGTTAGTCATCTCAAAAGAGGTGTGCATTCACCTAAAAGGAAACCCGTTTCCATTGAGAAGTCAATTTCGCCGAAAAGTGGGCTTAATGTGCAGGTTTTTGAATAACTTCACCGATCAGACTTGGAATTGCTTGCACTAGTTTTGTTTCCCAGCTTTAATTTCCATTTTTTCTCTTGATTCATAAGCCTTAACCGATGCCATTTCCTTCCCAAAAATGTAGAGCCAGTTCAAGGCGTATATTCTTTCAAAAGAATGCCTTATTGAAAAATACAGGAGCGCAACGGGAATTTATCTTTCTCGTTCCTCCATTATAACATTCAAGATAGACAAGGATAGAAGGAGATAAAACCCATTCTTTTTATCTTCATCTCACTTACATATATACATATATTCAAAGGGAAAATGAAAGGGGTGGAACATATATTGGCTGGAAATACGAAAAATTCAGTTGATGTTATCTGGGTTGCCCAAGAATACTTTAATAACTTAAACATATAAAATCATTTTTTGTCTTGCGGACTATTTCTCGGGCAATCCACGCCTTTGTCTTGTAGGGTTAAGAGTGGGGTAAAACTAGTATAAAGTAACGAATTGTTTGCTGGTTTGGTTAGCATTGTGTAGTTATGAATCATCGGACGGTTCTCGAATGAAGCTTAGATCTTATTATAAAATGAACCATAACATGTTGACATTGAGTAAAATGTCTGTATACTAAAAAAAGTAATCTAAAGTAATCTTGGGCTAAAGTATCCATCTAAAAAAAGCAATGACCCCTGCAAGTACCATTTTTACCGTAATCCCGAAGTAAATAAACCTCTGCGAAACGAACGTTGACAACATACATATAAATGCAAAAAACCTCCCACGAAACCCTTGAGCTCCCATCAGAACCATAGTGTCGATGATGCATAAGTAATTTTTTAGTTCTATCACTTCTATCCAACGATCTATGACTATGCGTAGGGGCTATGTTATGTTATAAGTCCTATCCTAAAGTGTGAAAACATGAATGATTTGGTTCTGAGGTGGGTTCCTCTTTTTTTTTCAACCTTAAATCAAAAATTGTAATTAATTCAGTGGATATTGGTTTTAATTAAAAGTGCAAGTGTTTTAGAGTGGTTATCTGGACACGGAATTCTAATACAACTATCCAAGTGAGAAAATTGCTTATTAAACAGCTATAATAATTTTTGTGTCCAAACATCCACTTCAAACTTTCCCCTTCCTTTCAAACCAATTTTAAATGGAGTTATCACAACGTTGTATACACTTTTTGAGGTTCAAAAATAAGAGGCAAACAAATCGAGCCTGTGTGAAAATGTCCACAAGAGATTTTCGTCATGGCTGGCCTTCTTGGTGATTCAAAAGCGCGTCCCAGAAAACCGGTCTATAGTTTCAACTCGTTGGTTTTATCAATTCGGTTTATCAATCAAGCTTATCGATTCGGTTAATCATTTCAAACACATTTGACATGGCAATGATTGTCAGACGAGAAACCCCCTTCAATGAATGACAACGGCAAAAAATATTCGACGTGACCAAGTATAATCAAATACCAAACAACTGTAATCAATTGCAGTGGCTTGAAAAACATACCCGGCCGTGTCATGCGCATTATAGCGCTCTTTTTCTTCACAGCCAGTGTAATTTCACTAAAAATCGCCTTCAATTCTCAATGCAGACAAAACCAACTCCTTTGAGTCGGAACAGTTACCTATCCAATCAATTAACCTGTTATTCTACTATCCAATTTATTAAAAAACGTCTGTTGAAACAGTGACTGACACAATTAGTTGACCCGGGTCCCCCGTCAAGTTATCAACAATTTTCACATAAAGACGAAATATTGATTATTATTGAAGAGGTAGTATTTCGGTGCTGGCTATTTTGGTGCGCTACTTTTAATACATCTCAAAAGAAGAAATTCTCAAATTTATCCAAAAGTTATTAAAGGTACTTGTGGCTTCTATAACTGAAACGAGCTATTATATAATACTCCTTCCAAAAATGGAAATGGTGCTTGTTTCAAATAGATGATACCGTGATCCACTCTAAAATCCCCGAAACAGATAAATACTAAATTGTAAATCTATGTGTAAAAGTTAATTACAAAACTCATGGTTTTTGGATAGTTCAAAATCAAAGTGGAGGCACGTGGGAAACCAAAAGCCCAGCTTTTTTTCAAGTTTAAAAGAAAGGTTTCACATTATGATATCAAAATGTTTAAATTGTGTAAACTTTCCAAGTTTTGAACTTTTGAAAAAAAAGAGAGAAAAAACAAAAAAATAAAGCAAAAGCAGATTAAAAATCTTTATTTTAATCCGACGTTTTTGCAACAGGTTCACCTTCCCCAAGTCGGAAGTTCTGACAAATTAAATAAATAAATACATCATAAAGAAAGAAGAAGAAAAAAAGGTAAACAAACAAGGGACACTGTTTGTCACAATATCCTACCAAAAGCATCCATCTGAAAGTATACAGGAGACTCTATACGAAATGCGGTGTTTTACTACCGCCAGTAAAGGGGTTCGCTGGCGGCAGAGAGGGAGATGGACGAGTGAGGGTGGGTGGCGGGTGGGGGTTGGGGGGGGAGTTAGACTGGAAGGCGGAAAGAAGGGTTGTTGATGCGAATCGGCATATATACGAGTACGGGGGATCCGTTTTAACCCTTACATTACCAACCATTTTTTTTACACCACTTACCAAACCGGGCCTCGGAGGCCCGTGTGTAAATCTTATGGGTTGCATATTTTCCATGATTTTTCTTTTTTTCTTCAATTTCAGCATCTAATATTCATGAATGCCTTTTTACAGCATAAAAATGATTCCTCCTTGTCAGAATTATTAAAATTCTTATTCAATACATATTTTCTTCTGCTTGGACCCACTCCCCCCCCCCTTTATTACAAAATGTTTGAAAACTTTGAGTTTTGCTTTATTCGTAGGTGCAGCTTATTTCATTTCTATTTGATTTTCCATGAGATATTGTTTGATTTTATTATATATTATTTTCAATATTATAATAATAAATAGTTTGCAGCATCCTTCAAAGGTATTTATGAGGGTGAGAGTGGGGGGAGGGATTATAAAGGAAAATATTCAAATGCTAGCCAGTCCGATAAAATAAAGATTGAGACTATCTCTGATGTTTTAGCTCCAACTTTACTTTCTCTTCCCATTTTATTTTTATAGAAGCTCCTTCTCCTCTTCCTCCCCTCACCCTAACCCTTCAACAATTCAATCAACCTTCCAACAGCTCCTTTCTTGTTTCTTTCATAAATGGTAAAGAAAAGGGCTAATTCAAAAAAAAAAGAAAAAAAGAGAAAAAAAAAGAAATTGACATATTCATATTCCTGAAAAAAGCAAGTAAAATATATAGTAAACATAGGAGCCTGCTTGACTTGTCCAATAGAAATATTGTACATAACTTGAATATATATATATATTTTTTTTTTGTTGCAATTTACTGTAATTTATTTCGCTGCGCACGAAACTTCAAACTTTTTGGTTTTTTATTTTTTAGTTCCAGTAACTTTTAGGTTTTCTTTGTTTTAAATTTGGTTTCAAACAAATAGAGGAAAAAACAACAAAAGCTTGTTTCTATAAAAATTTGACTGAAAAAAGCCTTGTTTCCATTATTACCATTTTCAGTCAAAGGACGCTTCACAGTCACACAACATAACTCCATTGCAAAGCGCGTCTCTCTTTTCAATAAGGTGCTTTTACTGCACATTAGCATTAGTGGCGTAATAAGCTGATCGGCTAAATGTCTTAAAAAAAATGCTACGACAGTTGCGGATGCTATGCCAATTAAGTTCTGGATGTTGCACTTCAAATATCCGAAACACATTCACTCCAGCAATATCTAGAATATAAAAAACTAACGGCCACCTTCTTGACAGACGCTTTACTGAGTATGTCCGAGCCATTTGGTCATCTAGATCAACGCCCCCTTTTGTCTTATTATAATATGGTCATAAAATGGTCTCGTTGATTATCAGTTTATCAGGTTTTGTTGATTTTCACATAACCTCAAAATTTAAAACAATAATAAACTCTAGTGCCAACTGTCTTGGCCAAAGAAAACTAAAATTCCCACTAATTTGATAGTAGGGCCTGAGAGGCCCACGTTGGTAAGTCTAGGGGTAGCGATGAAAAAAAAATTCCTACACCTAGAGAATTTTTTGTTGTTGTTTTAATTTATTAAATTTAGGTTTCTGAGGGTTTTTTTAGAGATGTCACAAAAGCTCAAATTTTTCAAACGATTAGAACGGAAACGGCGCAACAAAATAACAAGCCTAGGGCCTCTCAGGCCCATGTTGGTAATGTAAGGGTTAAATGTTTCTTCGCTCGTGTTCCGAGCCCATACTCTCATGCCGTGGTTTGGAAGAGAGTTGATGTGTACCATTTCAGGGAGATGGAGTGGATGAGGCCAGGAGGGTAGGTTGCGTAGCCGGCGGCATTATTACAGTGATGCGGCGGTGGTGGTGGCTTCGGACAGAAGCCCAGTTCTTACTCCTTCTGAACGCAATGCGACGCACAATGAGCAATGAGCAAAAACTACAACTCCGGTATCTGAAGCTCCAAACACCCCCATTTCTTCCGTTCGGAAGCCTAAAATAAACTGTAGGCAATACCCTACCAACACTTCCTCACATCAAATTTAATCTAGTCCCAGATCCCCAGACCCCCCTTCAATATTCTGGGGGAGACCCCTAGACCCTCATTTAATATTCTGAGGGAGACTCCCAGACTCCCCTTTAATATCCTGGGGGAGACCCTTAGACCCACCTTTGATATTTTTATTTAGATCTAGATTAATTTTTGAAATCTTTAAATCCGTCCTTGTTTTGACCCACTTCCCAATTGATTTTAATGGACACCCATAACTAATCTAAAAATTAAAATTTCAAAAAAAAAAAAAAAAAAAAAAAAAAACATCCCTATGGGAAATGTTAACAGCAACATCTCTGCAAAATTTGGATGCATATGGATCAATAGTTCAAAAGTTGTTGGGTTTCACGCTTTATGGATACGGACGGACAGACAGACAGACGCCACAAAAAAGTGGTGCATTTACACCTCCAAGCCACATATGGTTAAATAATATTGATACCTCATGGATGAATATTCTTTAGGATAGTACTAAGCATAATGAGAGCAAATTAATTATCATGATTTGCTTAGTCGTAGTGGGCCAAGTATTGAAACAAAATACCTTGAAAATCTCTGCGCCATTGCAATACTTTCTCTGTTTCTAACTTTGTTAGTAGTGAGAAAGTAAAAAACATTCTTCCGGGGTGTGGATTTTTCAAGATTTATTGTTTAAAAACTTTATTTCTTTCCAATATTTTTTGCTGCATCAATTGAGGCAGTGGTGGCAACAAAACATGGTAGCAGAACATGGTAGCAAATATGGAACGCTACCTGCAGGTGGCGTTCTAGAATTCATTGATCTTATTGGGATCACGTGAATGAAATGATAATTTTTTTACGATTAATTTCGGTACACATCATTTAGATTACATTTTTAGTAAAATGCTGATGTCTGATTGCCTGCCCTGCATTTGTATTAAATTGCATTCTGTTTGATGGAATTATGTCATCTAAAAAAACAATAAATCTTATGTTTTCATAGTTTTTGCATTGCATTGTGCAAAACAGGACTTTTCGGGGTGAAATTAGCGCAAGACAAAGTTATGAAAAGTGCTGAGAAAGGCGGTGTCCAAATCCGGTAAAAATTGACATAAACCTTTCCTCCGAAAACCATGGTCAATAAAAACAGAGGGGAGGGGGATATAATCACTTTTCACTAACTTTGCCTTCCGCCCTTCCCAGCAAGCTTCGAATTGGCACCGGTACCACTGCGGATTAATACAATGATGAAAGTAATAAGTACGTGTCCCAAAACTACCGAAATTGACGCTGCAAGTTCAAAACTATACAAGCTAGATGGTCTTCGACTCACTTGAAAGGTCAACTCATTTTGTATCGATTGTGCTCTAGATGAGCCCATTTGGTGACAAATTGAGGAAGTTATGACGGTTTGAAAAAAATTGACCTCCTTCGGGTTTTTCAGCATATAATTTCTCGCGGCAAAAAACGAATAACTCTAAATCAAATGTTGTGATTAGATATATTGATCATTAGACCAGTCTCATCATTGAGGTAGGTGACCATAGTAAGAATGTTTATAAGTAGTATTTTCAGTGTTGCCAATTCGCACTCAAAAACGCATCGGACAATTTAGCGCTTCGTTTTTGGGGCAATTTTTTTTCTTTTTTCCTTCTTTTTTTTCAAACCATCATAATTTTGTCAATTTTTAACCAAATGAACTCTTCTTGAGCTCAATCGAAAGAAAATTAGCTAATCTTTCAAATGACTTCTACATCGTTCAGTTACTCTGTTTAGTTTTGAAGTGTTGCAGTGTCAGTCTTGTTACTTTTGGGACCCGCACGTCGCACCTATATCTATCAAATCCATTCTTAGTGGCACCAATTCAAAGTTGGCTGGAAAGGGGAGAAGCCAAAGTCGGTGAAAAATGATTACCTTCCCCCTTCCTTTTTTATGCTTATTAGTCTCCGGAGGAAAGGGTCTTATCAATTTTTACCGACTTTGAACACCACCTCTCTTAGTACTTTTCATAGTTTTGTTTTTGACAACCCGCACAAGACTCGCTGACCTTCAGCTTCGAATTCGTCATCCTCGCCCACTTTGCAATGGGAAGCTAATACGCGGCGTCCGTACTGTATTTTGGGAAGAACATGATGCCATAGTGCTACACGAAAAAAAAAAAAAAAAAAAAAAACTGGTAGAATTTACCATCTGCATAGCTGATTTTGGAGTCTGCTATCAAGTATGGTAAAATTTACCATCATATGGTAAGTGCAATGTACCTTTGTGGTGAAACGTACCAACAGGTTATCTTAACCCCTAATGCGCCAAGCCCGAGTCTACTCGTTTTTCTCCTGTAGGCTAATTCACATTGTTTCAGTCTTCATTCCGGATAAACGCGACTCATTCATGAAAAAAATTACATGATAAGGTGTCTTCGAGCGCCTTCGATTCTTTGTATATGCAACTCCAACTCTCCCGAGTACGAATAGTTAACTATACCTTCCATATTTAAACGGAAGAGGGGCGTTCTTTTGATCTAACATGGCCCCTAAACCACTCTGGCGGCTGGTGGAGGTGAGGCGACGAAAATGAGAGGTGCACAGGATTTTTTTTGAAACGCTTTTCGCCTAAACTTTTTTGAAAATTCTGTATTTCATTCATACTTTTTGGAATATTGAAACAAAGAAAGATGGAATAATAACCATTTTAACCTCTGTATGTTATTTTTTTAAACAAATTTCTTTCTCCTCCTTCAAAATATGTGAGGCGATGGCTCCCTGACGCCTCACTTGCCTCACCTGGCGAGCCGCCACTGCAAAGGGTTAATTTACCACAAGGTGCGTTGCATTACCATATGATGGTAAAATTTACCATTCTTGATAGCATACTCAAAAATGAGCTATGCAGATGGTAAATTCTTCCAGTCTTTTTTTCAGTGTCCTCAGCTCGCTAGTACAACTGCTACTGCACTGAAAAAATAAATAGTTAAAAAAGTACAGAACAAAATGATTTGCTAAATTAACCTATAATTTTGTTAAATTAACAACTCAAATGCTAAATCAGCAATTCATTCTGTTAGCTCAACAACTAACTTTGCCCAACCAGCAAATCAAGTAGTAAAAATAACAATATTCATGCTGGAATAACAAATTAGTAAGTAAAATCAGCAATTTATTTTGCTGATATAACAAGCTGAATTGTTAGATCAACTAATTGAGTTAAGTTCTGTAATTTTTTAACTATTAAAAATTGCTAAATTGACAATGTTTATTTTTTTAAAAGAACACCATTATGTGGTTGATTTAACAACTATTTTTGTAAACTTAACAAATAAATTGTTAACATAACAGAAAACCCTGGTTGATTTAGCAACTTTCAATTTTTGTTAAATCAGCAAATTTTGAATTGTTGCTTTAACAATTGATTTTTTTCAGTGTGGTTCCAACATTGCTCCACAGCTTCACTGCCTGCATGAGTGCATGCCTATAGTGCCTTCATCCCTCGAATTCAGCGAACTGATGCTGGAGTAAGCAGCAAGGCGAGTCGCGAGTCTCTTATTCCTAGCTCGCGGCTCGCAGCTCTCGCGTTTTTGCTTTTACTCGCACCCGCTCGCTATACTCACTACAGTCGCTCACAATTTCACGCCACGCGGTCACGCGCTTCTTCCTCTCCGCCACTGCCACTGCCAGCCTCCGGTTCGGTTTTCATTCGGCGAGCGTAACTCTCAGCTCAGTTCGTCTCCAACTGACGGTGGGGTATGGAGGAGGCACTTGGCTCTCCTCTCTCTCTTCCTCTCTACTCTCTCTTCTCTTGCACGTCCACGTCTCGTTTTAACCGCGAGTAGTTTCTTTTCCGTCCGAACGAGTCGTGTGTCGTGTATCGTGCATGCTGGAACGTGTTTTAGGCTTAAGACTGCTGTGTGCCCCTTCAAAGTGAGCAACGCAAAACGCAATAACAGACTGAGCGCGAGCGTGCGGTGATTTTGACGTGCACGATTCAGGCGGCGCGGGCGCGATCGCGTTTTTAGATCCTTCTCTCTCTTTCTGTCTTCGCTTCTCTCTATTGAGCACTTAATCCGTTAATCTGTTTCGACATTCCCTGCACTCACCATCAGTGATTAAATTTTCATTGAGGGGTGGTTATGGTAAAAAAACAAAAATCGTAGAAATTTTTTATACACAGAAAAAAAGAGCTAAATTTAACCAGTTTATAGTTCAAAGTATGGACACCAGATAAAACCCACATATGCCCATTGCGTCGTTAACGACCCACTCATAATGTTTTTTTTTTTTTTTTTTTTTTTTTTTTTTTTTTTTTTTTTTTACCAAATTACAGTAAATTTAGGTCAATTTTACTCAAAAATCAACGTTGTGATCTTTCATCACCTATAATTTAGCTGGACCAGAAAATTTCACAATTTTTAAATTTTAATTTTTTTTATTTCTAAGGTGGTGTTGTTTGAGAAAAACACCAAAAAATACCCAACATGTTCAAATAAAGTTGGGCATATATGGGTTTTACTAAAAAAAAACATGGTTTTACTGTTTAAATTAGTTAAATTAACACGGCACGGGCTTACTTTAACTAATTCAAACAGTCAAACTAACTGTTCTTAAGTGATGTCCATACTTTTAACTATAAAGGAGTACGTTTTTTCAGTGTAGTATGGAGTCCACCTAGTTTAATTACCATTAAATTGATGCCGGTTGCATCCTTGCACTATGCGGTCTGAGATTGTCAAAAAGTGACCAAGAATAAGAAAGTAAATTTCTCATTAATTTATTTATTTATTTATTTTTATTTATTTCTCATTAATTTATCATTTAAAAACTTTCAATACTAATGTCAATCACAGAAAACACTTTTAACGAGTGGGTTAAACCTATGAATGTCACTGGGAAGTTTGGAATCAAGCTTGATAGGTCAAAGCAATGATTTTTGATTAATTGTTCCTCTGTTTTTTAAGCAATTTTTTTTCCGATTTCGAGCCTCAGTGAACTACTTTTTTAACCTCAAGAGGCGTGAATGTATTGAGTTTGAATCATGCCGGTTTGAATTTTGAAATCAATCGACACTTAATTTAAATTTCTTAAAAGATTAAAGTTACGTTGTAAAAAATTGCACTTTTATTTTCCTAATCCTAGCCCTTTCTCCTTGTTCCAAATCGTGTGTTGAAATTATAAAATGGAAAAATAGAGCGTTGATACTTACATTTCCCTTTTTTTTTAACTAATTTTAACTAACAATTGAGACATAACTTCATATTTTACCGAAGCCAAAGTTTAAATCAGTTTTGCATTTGAAATCGAATTTTTATAAGAGTTCGGGCATCGCATTAATTTCTTCGATCTATCTGAAATTTAAAGGGTTGAGTTGTTGTAACCAGTGGCATGAAAACAAAAAAAAAACTCATGGGGTTCATTCATACCAAAAGAAAACGAATTTTTTACCATACCCACCTTTTAATGTGCTCCCCTCTCCTCTTAGCGTTTAATATAAATTCTATCACCGTGATTTACCGTTATCAAGAGTTCATTTGTGATTTAGCAGTTAATTTTTTATCTTCCTCTGTCTTCCTTTCGTTTATGTTTTATTGAATACAAAAATGAATCAATGAAGCAATAGATACAAAGTGAACTTTGGGACCTAAAACCGTTGCGTTTCAATTTTTTTATTCGAATTTTGACGTTTCCGAGATATATTTTAGAAGCAAGAATGTAGTCTCAAAAATTGTTCCGCTTGTTTCCGATCTCAATTACTTTACTACAGTGTCCAGCCAATGTAAAAAGAAGCTTATAGATCAGTGGCCGATAACAACTAAAGCTAAAGTTTTTAAAATTGCTTTTCTTTTTATTGAAGATCAAAAATAATTTTGAAATATTAAAAATGTCAATATTTTTAAAAAATATTACAAGATAAGAATCTACTGCTTTAGTAGTAAAAGTGCTACAGTTTTAAAGTTATATAATGTTTGTAATTTGTAATTGTTTTCTCAAATAAAAAATGAATGAACAAGTCGAAACTTGTAAAATGACCGATAGTTTTTCACCCGAAATCTTAGATCCATTTCTTTGACAAGTGCTGATTTTTCATCGAACAGCTTTTCCAAGCAGTGAAATAATCCCATGATTGATGTGCTAGTTCGGGCTAGTACTCGTTCGAGAGAGCTCCGTTTTTAATGAAATTTTCTTGCGTACAAAACACCTGGTTTTCGAGGGAGCTAAGATTAAGTCACGTGATATATTACTCTGACATCGTCAAGAGATTCAGAGATAATTTTTCATGCATTGTTGAGTTTTTGTTTTTTTTTTTTTGCTCGAATGTTGAAAAGTGCCTGTGTTGAATAATAAAGAAAATGAAAAATCGTGATGTTAACAATAAAAGATCTGCAGTGTAGTTCGGGTAAAATCATAAAAAAAATATATAGTAAGAATGTGCGTACGAAGTGAGGTTTTCGTCTCATATGATTGCTTTCCTGTTTTCGCGTCGTGATTTTCTGACTCTTTGATCGAAATAGTCAGAAGATGGACCTGTTACATATGGATTACCTGTCGTACCTACTTTTACCACTTTCTCCTTATCAACATTTTGAAATCTAGGTAATGCTTTTTGTTAACTTTACGCATCAGAACTTTTGCTTCAAAAATGATCATAATAATTTTCATAGTTTCTCATACTCGTTCAATTTTGAAACATTTGACTATAATTTCAGAGCACGACTTACAATACCTTAGCATCTATGACCCTAAAAGATCTACACTATAAGTGTGTTTTCCTTTTACCTTAACTCAACAATCAACATTGCTCATTTTACTTATTCATGTGATGTGAATTTACCATCAAGAGGTTATCAATCACCGTTTTATCTTCGCCTCTGCCATACCTATGTACAATTTTCCTGCCAAGAGAGAAGTCGTGTAGGTCGACGAATTATTTTGGCTGATGAATACATTGCACCTGCACCCATTTGAAAGTTAACTGAAATAGAATTTAACAGAAAAAATAGAGCCAAAATCCCAAACTTTTTACTGCGCATAGAAAACCAAAAAAAAAAAAAAAAAAATTAGCATTACCAGGCTGATGGGTCAGTTGTGCACTGTTCCCAAGCCGGTCATGCCAAAAGCCGATTAAATCAGGGGCGTGCCGAGGGGGGAGGGGGCATGTGGGTTGTGGGTACTCTTGCCCTGGGCGGCACTCTTCAAGGGCGGCAAAATCAGGGTGAACAACCCGAAAATAAAAAAAAAAAAAGGTTTTCCAATTTCAAAACGAATTACAGAGGGCGGCAAAATCAGTGAGTAACAAGCAAAAAAACAAAAAAAAGGTCATCAAATGTATAATTATGTTCGTGGAGGGCGGCAAGATTGCATTCTTGCCCCCTCTCTGGAAACCACGGCACCCCCCTGGATTAAATAGCTTAGTATTTCGTATTTTGTGCCCAATTTTCTTACATCACGCGGCAATAAATTGCCGAATATTTGGAGCTTATATTTCCAATCACTCTGAGCTTTTCCGCAAAGATGAGAATGTAGAGTTTCTTCTTTTCCAAATATATTTCTTTGATTTAATTTCAAAATGAATGAAGGACTTGGTCACAGATAAACAACATAAAGAAAACGGGAAAAAATAGTGACATTGCTCTCCTTTGCTTAATCCAATTTTTATCCGTGTTGACTCGTGAGTAAAGTTTTTTCGACGTCTCACCCCGCCCCCCTGCCACTCCCTCATTTCTTAGGAATCACAATAGACGGTTTTAGTGTTAGCTAACAACCACAACAATGCACTCATCGGTCGCAATCTATTGTGATAAAACTTGCGTAGCGTTCCAAACTATATCACTCACTCTCCTGTGACCCCCATGTATACCCATCTCTTTCTAGTTTCAAAATTCGTTTATAGAGCCTTTGTTTCACGACATATATTACTAACAAAATTGCGTTAAAATGCCTGGAGGAATTTATTTCAGCCAAAAAATTTCACGAAAGATGTCTCTATATACGATTTTTGAAATTAGAGAGAGATGGCAGTACATGGAGGTACGTGAGAGTGAGAGAGCGAGAGAGCGAGATAGCGAGAGAGACAAACTGTCTTTGTTTGGAACGATCATCATCACCGGCTTCCGCCATTACTAAAACTTACAATACGTAGGTCTGGAGCAGTAACGTCGCGTGCCATCTAGCAACAATGAAACTCTTCCATTTAAACTCATTAAATATATCGAATTTCCATTTTGCACTGTTAAATCGACCTTTCATATGAGTTTAAATGGATAGAATGCATTGTTGCCAAATTGCACGCGACGCCACTGGTCTGGAGCATTGGAAATTAATTATTCTTTTTATTCCCCTCCCCCTCCATAGAATACTTATTGAAGAAGTTATATAAGGTGGAGAAGAGTCAACTTAATCTAGATAGAATAAATTCGAGAGCTCTCTGAGGGGATTAAATACGTTTAAAAACTTTGGCCGATATCCAGGATTCAAAAAGTGCAAGTTTTCATCGAATTTCGAATCACCCGCCTTCCTCCGCTCACTTCCTCAGATCACCACCCAAAGACCTCAAGTTGAGAGAGGGTGACAGTTGTATTGTAGCTGCGGCGGACGTAAACTTCCTTCTCCGATCAAGTTATCATTCTTGGCGGAAGTATTTATTGGAAAAGACATCTTGCGCTTCTCCATTGCGCTCGCAAACGGAAATACTATATCTGAAGTGAAAAATGCCCGCAAATATGAGATGATATACCAGAGATACACAAATGATAAGTCCAAATTTGTACGTCCAAAAGTAGAAAAGGCCAACATTAAAATGTCGAGAGATTGTAGGTCCATAAAATGAAGTCCGAAAATTTGGAGTCTAAGGTGCAAATGAATTTTGTGAGCGATCAATCAATATGCAAATGAATCTGAACAGCTATATTTACTGAAAGATTAGACGGACAATATGCACACCATTATTCATCACCCCATTCCCAGAGAAGGCACTTTTAATTCAAGTCGGTAACTGATTTGGGCGTATATCATTTGGGCGAGACCTAAAAATCGTTTCATTTGGGCGCGTGGTGGTGGAAAGAGATACGGGAGAAAATCGCATATCGTTTGGGCGAGCCTATATAATGGAGACAGTATGTACTGTAACCTATGTGCTGGACGCAGGGATGCGAACCGGGACCGGAACCGGAACCCGAGAACCGGTAGAACCCTTTTTTTGACGGGACCGGAATCAAAACCGGAACCTGGATCCTCGGTTACGTTGCAACCGGAACCCAAACCGGAACCCGATTTTAAAGTCTGAGAACTGCAAATGGAACCGGTTCCAAGCAGGTTCCTTAACTCGATTCTCTTTGAGCTCTTATGTTCACCGTGATCCAAAATTGCCGTTTTGCATGATTTTCATTTTTCGTAAACCTTATTTTTTCAAAAAGAATTTTGGAAATATGCTTGGGATACATTTTGAAGTAAGTATTTTTGCCTGAACTTTATCTTCAAACTGCAAGAATCAAAAGGTTTCTCATGTTACTTTCATGCGAAATGATATAAAACAATAAATCATATTCACTTCAAAAGCTCTAAAGTTTTTTTCCTGCTTGAAAGCATAGTACACTGAGGAAAAATAAAGAAAAATCATGAAAAAAAAGAACCGGGAATCGGAACCCGGTTCTGGAACCGGTTCTAGAACCGGAACCGATTTCAGATCCATGCTAGAACCGGGACCGGTTCTAAATTCCGGAACGGTTCGCATCCCTGACTGGACGAATAGATAGGGAGATGTGTGAGGTGAGGCAAGCTTATCACACTTGTGTGAGATTTGTTCGATGAGTGAGATGAAACGTCGATGTCGGAGATAGAATCACAGGAGGTATTTCAGTCAACAAAAATGTAGTCCGTAAATTCTGGTCGGTCGAAAAAACCGCGAACAAATAGCGCAAACGCGAACCACTTGACGATGGATAAGTGGCACCGCTATCAGTTAAATCCGACTTTGCACACTAGGTTAAATTATGTCAAAGAAATGGGACACTTATTCAAAGGAAAGAAGGTGTGATTCTAATAATTTTAAATGTTTTGACGAGCGGGCCTTCTACATCACCCCCTAAAAGTGAGAATTCTTAATTTATTCATGCGTATATTCTTGTTTTGTATTTATTTATTCATACAATATCAAGTGCGTTTAATGCGGAAAATTTTTTTACACCATTTATATTTATCATATTTTATTTTTTGAGACGCGGGGGCCTTTTACACTCCAAAAATTAAGGGACGGGGGATTTATAAGACTTTGCCTCTTTGAATGAAGCAGATTTTGAGAACTTTTTGTCAACCAATCCCGAGTATCACCTTCAACATAATCTGCATATCTCAAACCATCGATATTTTAGAAATAAGATAAGCTTTTTTCGACTAAATTTCATTATATACTCATGTACTTCCCAATGTATGTTTGAAATGAGGTTTGACAGCAACGCCAGTAACTAAATTAATAAGATTAATAAAGTGTTTGAGAAGTTTAATGAGCTGTAAGTATATTTTGAACGTGAATCTGAAAATCTAAGACACTTTAATCATCCCATCGGCCATTAAATTTCAAACATTTAGATGCTGCAGAGAATCTAACCTCATTTGCAACAACATGAATAACAACAATGTTTACGGTCACCAGCGTACTGCACGTTGTATCACGGCCATTCTGCAGGCGTTTTTTACGGAGCCCGGTCAACAGTTCTTCAACACGGCGGAGATAGGAAGTGCCATATCTCTTAGGCTTAGTAATCTCTGGTGCCGTGCATAATAATTTTTTTTAAGCTCCTTCAATTACTGAGATAGGCAAAATCAACACCACGGAGTACGAATATTTAACTACCCGTGAATTTGAGGGAGTTATAATTTTTATTTCTTCTGTTATTCTTAACCTGGTTGTAAAAGGGCTAATCAATAATCATGGCAGAATTTTATGCAAAACTTTTATCGAGATAATGTATTCTAGATTTTGATTCTTAATTTTTACTCGGTTTAGGTAAATTTTGTCCGTAGGAAAACTATGCACAGTCTAATGACAGTACAAACCTTTCCTCAATGGGGTCATTCTACAGTAAAGTGGACATGATGCAAAAATTGAAATTTAAAAATTAGTGCCAAGCAGTCTTGTTTTGCATTCTATGCAACCAGAGACGAAAATATTATCTTAAATATCTAATGAGGTCAAACGTGTTGATGTTACAGCATGTTTGATGTGTATTTTCAATGACCAAATCACACGCGTCCCACACGTTACAAAACCTAGCTATCCCACCCGTTACGCTACTTTTTAATTTTTTTTAGAGAAAAATAATTTAGTAAATTCAAAGAATCTTTATGTAGGATCAAAGCTTATACCCTTAACTTTAACATATATTTTTTCCAAATTTTTAGCTCTTCAAAACTCCCAGAGTTTCAACCAGTGGTGTAGCGTGCGATTCGGCAACGTTGCAGTTCGTCCTCTTAAACTCGTGAAAAAGATCGAACTATTGGGTGTTCGGTGAACACCTTCGCATTCGACATTTTATAAGAGTTTAAATGGACGCAACACAATGTTGCCAAATTGCACGCTGGTTTCAACCTTTTCTGAAGTGATTCAAAAACCTTGTCCATTTTCTGTCCCACCCGTTACACCCTTATTTTGCTCTTTTCTCAGCTTTGGATAGACTTTTTTTAAATTTTGAAAACCCTATCACTATCTAGAAGTCAAGACCTTTCTGTTGATGGGATAGTTTTTCATTTAAATGATTAGAAAGTTGAAAAACATTACTTCAAAGTCGTCTGAATGTCCCACCCGTTACAAAGTAATGACCCCCCTGGTAAAAATGACGACTATAACCGTTCCAAAAACGACTATAAACATAGTTGGCCAACTATATGGATTATAGTTGGCCAACTATAGATTATAGTCGGTAACTATGTTTATAGTCGTTTTTGGAATAGTCGTATAGTCGTCATTTTTACCAGGGCCGTTGCACGGGTTAACTGAATAGATAAACAGAGCCTGAACAAAAAAAAACTGTCGAATGACATCATCTGGTTATCGATTTCGGATGCTGCTTGTTATTCACGACGGTTAATAGTGTTTACAATCTCGCACGTCTTTAAGGGTTCGGAGCAGTTGTGCGGAATCTATATTTAAGCCCACTCATGGAGCAAACTTAAATATTTGTGCAAGATACAAGGTATGACAGATTGACGACATTTTCAGGGTTGATTCATAACTGCTGATTGATTGGATGGACTCACTGACAACCTCCCTCTATATCCCCCATTATGCAAGAGGCTATGCATTTTCCACGTATCTCGCTCTAACCCATATACAACCTAACGATCTAACCTCTACCCTCGTATATGCTTAGTGGGTCATTAACAACTTACTTGCTGTGTTATTTTAAGACCAACTTTCAGTCAGTTTGGACCAATATTACTCAGAAACCAATTTTGGGAGTTATTAGCTCAAAAAATTTAGCTGCACCAATATGTTATTGTTTTTTTTCTATTTCTTCGTGTTTTTAATTCTCAGATTAAGTTTCTTGGAAAAACACCTAAAAATGTCAAATAATTATTGGCACGTATGGGCTAAACACGTCGTTTGAAAATAGACAAAAAAATTGGGGTACCCAAAATCTTTACTGCAGCTAGGTTATTTCATCCATCAGTTACAATTAATCCTAACATGTTTTAAGGTGAATCAAATTTTGGCAGTCAACAATACAAGATCGCCAGAAAATATATCCGGCATTTACTTCAAAATTGTGGACACTGAATATATTTTCATCCAAAAATACTATTAATTTGTCAAAAATTCGAGGAGCTACCACACGTGAAAGCCAATATCGGCAATACTTGTTTGTAAGAGAAAAAATAAGTCTCATTTCGATCTGAGGAAAGCAGGACTGTAAAATACATGAAGGTATTTTCGTAACACTCAGGATATTGCATTCTTCCACGATCCATTTCGAGTATTTATATTGAATGGCTGCAGGCGGGCGTGCTTCGAAGTCATTTGATTGCCGATCGAAAAAAAAAATGGTAGGTATAATGAAGAGAAAAAGAGAGAAAAAGAGAGAAAGAGAGAAAGGGAGAGAGAGAGAGAGAAAGAGAGTGCGAGAGAAAGAGAGTAGTAGAGAAATAACGAGACAGCAAAGGGATAGTCGGAAGGGAGTATCGAAGAAGTATACATTTAGAGAAAAGAGGTAGAGATTAATATTTAGTGACTGATAATAATCACCCGCATGCGAATCACCCGTACTGAAGTCACATCTGGTGGAGTATGAGTGCACATGACTTTGACATCATCATTAAAATAAAGAAAAAAAAAATCTTGCTCAGGTGAATCCGCTCCCCCCCCCCCCAATCTTCAACGACCCACCCCAACAATCGTCTCCTCAAAAGATACTTGCTAAGCTGAGAAGAGAATTAGCGAGGAGTAACAAGCACAGTAGAATTCTCGAGATTCGAGCTCGGAACACTTAAAAGTAAAGTGGTGGTAGTTGGGAGGAATGGTGGAGGGGCAGGGACAGGGGGTTGCTGGGGAGGAAAGAGCTGGCTCCTATCCAACGAGTTATGATTTATCGGTTTCCCATACTTCATTTTATTCGAATTTATATGTCTACTTCTTTGAAGGTGGGCGATATTAAATTTGTCCACCTCTGTACCCCGAATATTTGCAACCCATCAATTATGACTTACATAATGAACGCTGGAACCTTGTATTTTATTTTGGTGCAACCAAGTTGAGTATAATGATTGTGTGGATTGGAACGGGTCGAAAGAGGTTTTTTTTTTTATGCACGACCCTAATGGGAGTGCATATTGGTTTCGGTCTGGTTTTTGTTTTTGTGCTGTTGTAAAATGTATTCGCTATTTTTGAGCATTGAAATTCGTACCATTTCTCTGTCTTAAGTCGTAGTTTCAGATTGATTTGGACCCACTGTGACAGTGACAGAGATTTTGTAGCCAATTGAATTCTTCTATTCGTCCGGCTGATCGATATTTCGTCGAAAGTATTACCCTTTTTTACTTATTTTCAAGCGCGTTTTAGAGTAGGTTTTTGATGTTTTTCACAAATTAGCGCATAGCTGTTTGCTAGAGTTTTGTAGTTTTAATTCCCGTTAATTTTTGGGATATCAGGGTTGGATTAGAGAATTTCACTCGGTTTTACATAGCTATAAATTTCCCGCTTATCCAGTTTTGGCTTCTTCGCGGAAGAAGGACTATTTTTTCGTTTCTTTGCACAACTGTTAGCGGAACACAACAAAAACGTTTGTTAAGTTGATGGTGTGCCGCAAACCACAGAATGTCTCCAACCGCTATTGAGGTTATGGTCACACGGGTTCTCCGACTCTCCGTATGCCATGATCAGCTGAAGGTATGTAGGATCCGTGTGACCATAACCTCAAACCAAAGCGGTTGGAGGCATGGAAAAAGCAGACAGTATTGATCAGAGCCACAATTTGGTGAAAGAAAAACAGCGTTGACGTTTGTCGTTCACTACAAGCGTACCACCGCAAATGCCTTATAAAGCTCGACATTCGTAAGAAAGAAAAGTCACTATCTACCGTAAGCGGCGAGTCAACGTGGACCCTCGCCATCATAATCTCACAAACAACCGCAGGGTGAAGTAATCCTATCAGACAAATATCTGACAAGCCATGGGTGCTGCATTATACGAGGGTCGTGTCAAAAGTAAGTATCATGTTTTTTTTTTTTTTTTTTTTTTTTTTTTTTTTTTTTTTAAATCTATTAATGCTGAAATAAGTCGGTAAAAAGGTTTCGATGCGCAAAATCCTCAGCTTTTCAATGGATTTTGTGGATTTTTGATATCTTCAAAATTAAAAAATGGCGGCGGTTTTTCTGAGACAACCTACCGTTGTCGCGTGCCCAAAATTTTACGCACTCGGATAAATCGTTATTCAGACAAGAAAAATGGATTGTGTTGAAGAAGCAAAAAGAATATAAACATAGTAAAAAATTCTACTTAAAAAGCGTCTAACCTTATTTTTCGACGTAGTCTCCGCCTCTTTTAAGACACTTTTGGTAGCGCGGCACCAACTTTCACAATCTGCGACATGCGTAATGGGTAACTCCATGATTGAAAGACCACGCACTCGCTCACACTGCTGTTTGGATGCAACTGGACAGCAGATGTCAACAAGTAAACAAAGGGACGTGTAAATCATGATAAAATCCGGTAAATCTTATCAGTAAGATGCTGAGATACCTGAGATATGAGGTCCGGCGATCGCGGTAAACAAATGTCAGAGACAGCAACACAGACACCGCAATTAGCGCGACGATTCAGTAGCGTAACATTTTGGGCACGCGACAACGGTAGGTTGTCTCAAAAAAACCGCCGCCATTTTTTTAATTTTGAAGATATCAAAAATCCAAAAAAACCATTGAAAAGCTGAGGATTTTGCGCATCGAAACCTTTTTACCGACTTATTTCAGCATTAATAGATTTTTTTAAAAAAAAACATGATACTTACTTTTGACACGACCCTCGTAGGATGCACCGCTACGCTCTCAAGCACGATAGCGACCGGATCGTTCGCCACCACGTTAATGAGTCAATGCCTTGCCGACGGTATCGCTCGCATCGCGGCATGATCTCACTAGTCGCACGGCGCTACATTCGAAATTTCTTCCACGGTCATTACTCATTTAAAAGTCGTACCCTCCCCCATCCCCTCCCACCTCCCCCTCAGTCCACACTCAATCAAATCTAAATTCCTTTATCACTTCAACAACAATAATTAAAGGTACTAACACCCCCCCCCCCCACTTTCGCCGGAACAACCTTAACAAAACACATACTAAGTCGGATTTTCTTTTCAGGAGGACACGGTTAAAAATATCCACGTTTGGTGGACCATAAAAATAAATCTAGCTTCAGGGAATCGACTGAAACTTGGTGTGACTTGTGAATCGATTTTTAAGGGCACGCCTCTGCCGTTTCGTATGTCACGTAGCTATAGTGATCAACAAATTTTCTTTTTTTCGATTCGGAAGGTCACAGCGGTCAATCACAAATTGCCTCTTAAATTTTCAAAAATTACCTTTAATTAAACTACCATACATTTTAACGTGTTGGATATAATGGATAAAGAGACAGCAGACAAAAATGATAACAAGGAAAATGTTCAGTTCTACTATTCCTTGCAAAAAATGAGTTAAAATTCCAATAAATAAGTAATGAAGTTTGTTAATTATTATTACTCCTTTGATTAACATTGCATTTTCTCCGCTCCTTTCATTTTTTACCGTGAAATTTTGACTTTTTTTAATTACATGGGGGGGGGAGTGCCCCCTCTTGCCCCCACTGCGGGCGTCCTTGTATAGATTGTCCAATAAAATGATCAATGGTATCAGCTGTAGTTGTAAATTACCTTCATGTAAACGCTAATTCAAACTCACTGAAGTATAACAATATTCATCATTCAATGATGAACGCTTAAAAGGACTTGGTCAAAAATAGCTTAATCAAATGGTGTAATTATAGGTACCCCATTCAGAGGGGGACAAAAATCGGATATTTTTTACCAAGTCCTTTTATCGTTGGCTGTGAAACATGGCAACACTTTACAGCTCTGCTTCTCTGAAGCCAAAACAAATTGAAAGCAAAATTCGAAGAGATGGAAGAGAAAGGTGAAAAAAGGAAAAGAAATATAGAGGAAGGAGGTGGTGTGGTGGAGAAAACGAGAGAGAGTAAGTGGAGGTCAGGTTAGAGCGAATTGCAATGAATTAAGCCAATAGATACAAAAGGGGTTCAACTGTACATTTATTGGAAAAGTGCGAGTTAACGTGAATCTTTGGCGTTTAGATTTAACGTCTACCGAATCTTTTAATTAGATTTGTCTGAATTTAAGAGGCTTGCTTTTGAAGAAACACGAGAGCCACACACTCTGGAACTTTATTTGTAATTCCAGACGGAAAAGGGATCTTAACGTACCCGAAGAAAAATTAAGTTCAACTTGAAAGTACCTTCTCATTCTGTGCAGTATAAAGAGGAATGTGACTCTTTAGTTCGGCTAATTTAATCAAAAATTGCCGTTTGGACCTGACGCGAATTTTATTATGAGGTTAGGAACTTTTTAGGGGACACACCGAAAGCCAAAGTCAACAAAACCATTTCTAGCCAATCAGGAGAGTTGTTTATTGATGTTGTCTCTCATAGCTGAGTTATTCTTTTTGCCCCTATACCTTGCGAAACGGGTACCAATTCCGATGTTCGGGTACAGAATTATGGTGTCACCCATTGTTGCCGAACCAACTATTATTCCACAACCTATTGGTTCGGATGAAAATTTTCACCGCATAATAAAATTTGCTTATGATAGCAAAGGTTTTCATTGAAAAATTCCATGAAAAGAAAAACGCGTTTCAAGTTTTCCCAGTGTCAGACCGTGAAATTTGGCAACAATGTATTTTCTCCATTTATAAATTCACCAAAAAAGTCAAACGCTTCAGTCATCGGCGATGACCAGGCATTTCGACCTTTCCAATGTGTTTAAATGGGGAAATAGGAACGTTGCCAAATCGCACGCCTCGCCACTGAGTTTCCCTTTACATTCCTTTTTAGAGGCGGTATTATCTTTCAACAACGTTAGCACTCTCTCTAGTATAGTTTTTGAAATAACACCAACCGAAACAAAAACTGCCACCCTGCAGTTTTCTTAGTATTACTCCGAAAAATATAAACCGCAAACCCGGACCCTCTTACACTAACATTTTTTTCGCGAAATCTTTCCACGAGTAAATTAAGGCCTCTATTCCTGTCTCACAGTTCTGATTAACATTCCAAATGAACAAATAGATAAAAAAATGAAAAATAATTCTTTTTAAGTACTATAGGTGTTAAATGATGGATATTGTTTCAAATAGGGTGTTTCACTTGCACGTAAGCTCTTCACAGTGATTTTCTCGAATGGGTGAATCATCGAGTGATATCGCAGAAATAATGTTGACAAATTCAAAGGATTTATCGGTCTAGATGCGCCTACACTTCTGAATCTACCTCTATCCGACAACCATGTATCAGTGTTGAGAAATTCAGCGGTAAATTCAAATATTTTACTTTGACTCAAAAGGGAAAATGTGTACACTTGTTCGCAAAACAGGAGCCTTGCAAAGCATAAGTTTGTCGTGCTTGTTTGCTTTTTCGCAAAAGTTCATCAAGTGTTAATTCGGGCTGTATAGTGTATGCCCAGAGCCTGATTTAAACTTCCCCATGCGCGTTTCAATTAAAAGATCCAACTGCGGATTATTCCGAGGAAAAACATATTACTCGCGTCTCTCAAAAATCGGAGAAGGAAGAAAACTTCGATAACATACATAAACGAAGAAAATGTAGAAGCTTGAAACTTAATACAAATGACGGACTAAAAAATATAGCCCAATTTTCTTAATTCCGAAGAACCACGATTGATGGTTCTAAATCATTTGACCCGCACAGTTTCCCGAATTAGTTTTCTTTTGAGGTCATATAAACACCTACAAATAGTATGGAAATAATTTATTGAAAATAAAATCACTTCCGATCTATAGATTGATTTATCGACTTTTCCCGTTTTTGAACCAAAACCCATGGACAGTATAGTAAACGAGCTTGAATTGCAACGAAATTTGGCACAAATGCTCATCGAATCTAGAGTCCCTATATACTATGAGAGTTGCGCCAAGTCTCTCAAAATGAAGAAGAAGAAGCGGATCAATGGAGCCCCCAAGAGGCAAATGGCAAATGGCGGATGGCCATTTGCCTCTGCGCTGTTGCCGCTATTTCGCTATCTCTTATAGGTTGGGTCCATATTCTCGACAATAACGGTCGTTATTGAGAGAGATATTGTTCTCTAGGATAACATTCAAGCAGAGGAAAAATTAACGGTAATTACTGCAGTCACTGTTACTTCAAATGTGTACTGAAAGCTAATACGCGAAAAGTAAACAAACCCTCCGCCTTTTGTATTTACCTCTTGGGGCTTTCCTGACAGCCTAAATCTGAGAGAAAATCAGAAATGGATTCAACATTGGCACAACTCTCAATAGTATACAGGGTGAGCCAGAGCACCCGTACCAGGCATTTTTCTCGAAAACTACTGAACCAAATGATTTGAAACAAAATAGTCAGATAGGGAATCGACCCCAAATTTTTAATTTTTGATATTTTCAAAAGCCTCCGACAGCCCCTTGGGCCGTATTTGGGGGGGGGGAGGGGTCAAACACATTTTTCAAGTTTTCTCGAAAAAACCTCAATAAAAGTAGAAAAATTAGTTTATAATCTTAAAGTAGAGGCAATTGCCGACGTTTTTGCTCCCCTCAATATTTTCCAAAAAAAACCCCCAATTTTTTGAGTTATGAGGGATTTTTGAAATTTTTTTGAATCGGCTTTTTTGGCCACCCTGTTGAGAATTTTTCAAAAATTATTACAGATTCTGAAAGAACAGATCAAGACCTTTCGATTGATGTGCCACATGTTACCTTAAAGTTGAAAAATAAGGTGTTTTTTGCCAAATCAAAATTTTGGGGCTTCATAATTGCAGAATTAGCGCGATTCCATAGTTTGAGCCAATTGAAGCCCCAAAATTTTGATTTGGCAAAAAACACCTTATTTTTCAACTTTAAGGTAACATGTGGCACATCAATCGAAAGGTCTTGATCTGTTCTTTCAGAATCTGTAATAATTTTTGAAAAATTCTCAACAGGATGGCCAAAAAGGCCGATTCAAAAAAATTTCAAAAATCCCTCATATCTCAAAAAATTGGGGTTTTTTTTGGAAAATATTGAGGGGAGCAAAAACGTCGGCAATTGCCTCTACTTTAAGATTATAAACTAATTTTTCTACTTTTATTGAGGTTTTTTCGAGAAAACTTGAAAAATGTGTTTGACCCCTCCCCCCCCCCCCAAATACGGCCCAAGGGGCTGTCGGAGGCTTTTGAAAATATCAAAAATTAAAAATTTGGGGTCGATTCCCTATCTGACTATTTTGTTTCAAATCATTTGGTTCAGTAGTTTTCGAGAAAAATGCCTGGTACGGGTGCTCTGGCTCACCCTGTATACGAACTCTGATCAAATCCATTCAAATAAGTGTGCAAAGTATGAAGTTTGTATCAGAAACTTTTTAAAAATATTTGCGAATTACCTGCCAATCAATATTCCAGGGAGAAAGTTTGTCCGCAGGTTTTATGCCACTTTATACGAACTATGAAAAACAATAAACCAATACCGTCTTCAATACCGTCTCCATACCTCCAACCGCGCGCTCCATTGAGGTTATGGTCACTCGGATTCTGCGTTTCTACAGCCGCTTATGGTAGATGGTGAATTGTATGCAGTAGTTGGGATTTTTCGGGAATTTTTAGGCATTTTTCGGCATTTCCGTCGATTTTTTTCAAATGGGGGGGGGCTTCCGGCTGATGTTCCAGATAAATTTGGCGAAAAAAAAATTCATCATCAAAATTACCAGGAGCATTAACATATAAGTCCCCCTCAACTGAAAACATCAAAAAGGGGACTTCTGTTAATGCTTATGGTAATTTTTATGATGAAATTCTTTTTTGCCAAATTCATCAGGAACATCAGCCGAAAGCCCCCTAACTGAAAAAATCGACGTAAAGGCCGGAAAATGCCTAGAAATGCCCGAAAAATCCCAAAAACTGCATAAAATTTACCATCTCCCATAAGCGACTGTAGAAACGTATAGAACCCGAGCGACCATAACCTCAATGGAGCGGTTGGAGGTATGGAAGAAGACAGTATTGAATAAACCGTATAACTTAAGAGTCTTGGAGTTAAATTCACTATTTGGTCCCGTTAAAAATAGGTATGGATAACGTAAGAAGTGGAGTTGAAAAATGCAATGAGCATGGAGCGCAGTGTTGCCATTTTTGACAGAAATTATCCTAATTTCCCATTTAACTCAATGCAAAATTTGGATAGTTTCTGTCATAAATGGCAACACTGATGGAGCGCGTGGCACCACTCCCTCCATTCCCTCCAAATTGTAATATTCTCAAAGGCACCGGCACAATCACAACTGCGCTGTTTTATTTATGTATAAGTTGTGAAGTGAATCTTGAAACTTTCTCATGCTCACCAATCGTTTCTCTGACTTTAAGTAAAACAAAAATAATTATCTCATTAGTTCATAGCTAGCAGATGTTTGTAATGAGCTCATGGAGCCATTGAGCCTTCACTTCCTACATACTTTACCCTCATTATGGCTCCGTAACGCGAATGATCTTTTATAAGTCTTTACATTGTTACTATGTTTCGGAAACATTTTAAAAGAGCTCTCGCTGTTTCTCATCTAGCCTTTGAGGTTGTTAATTTAGAGCCCCGGAAAAATTTGAAAATTCAAGTTCTCTCAAAACTTATTGAAGCAAATTCATCGTATAAAAATTTCACCAAATTTACAAAAATGATAATGAATTTTAAGTATATTTTTTTTTCATTTCATTGCCAAAAGAGGATTTTTTTTTTTTTTTTTAATTTAGACTTAATTTGAGCGCAGTATAGGGAAAATTGGAGCTACTTGTAGCCATTTTTAATCTTCTTAGTTTCTGCATGTTTTCCTTTTCTTTTTTATGCACGACCCTATGGGGAGTGCATACTGGTTTTGGTCTGGTTTTTGATTTGCGCTGTTGTTCAATGTACTTAACATTTTGGAGTATTGAAATTCTGTGTTTTAAGTGGTTTTTTTGGAACTAATGAGCACCACTTCGTTTCTCAGTTATTTTGTAGCCAACCAAATTCCTCTATTCGTCCGGCGGACCGATATTTCGTCGAAAGTACCATCGCCTTTTATACTGATTTTCAAGCGCGTTTTAGAGTCGGTTTTTCATGTTTTTCACAAATTTGCGCATACTTTTTTCAAGTTCTATACTTTTAATTCCTGCTTACTTTTTGGTTCAGTAGGGCTTGGTTTGAGAATTCATACGGTTTTTACCCGATTATAAATTTCCCGCTCGTACCACGTTTTGTACAAGATACATGGGAGGGAGGACTTTTTTCGGTTTTACTACGCGTATTACTGAGACATTGACACAGGATGCCTCCAACCGCTATATTGACGTTATGGTCACACGGGTTCTCCGCAGGGATGCGAACCGTTCCGGAATTTAGAACCGGTATCGGTTCCGGTTCCAAGTCATCTGATAAATTTAGAACCGGTCCCGGTTCCGGTTCTAGCATGGATATGAAACCGGTTCCGGTTTTAGAACCTGTTCCAAAACCGGGTTCCAATTCACTGTTATTTTTTCTTTATTTTTCCCCTATGTACTGCTTTCAAGCAGGAAAAAACGTTTGGGCTTTTGAAGCGAATATGATTTATTGCTTTATATCATTTCGCATGAAAGCAACATGAGAAAAGTTTTGATTCTTGCAATTTGAAGATAAAGTTCAGGCGAAAATACTGACTTCGAAAAGTATCCCAAGTATGTTTCCAAAATTATTTTTGAAAAAGTAAGGTTTATGATAAATGCAAATCATGCTAAACGGCAATTTTGGATCACGGTGAACATAAGAGCTCAAAAAGAACCGAGTTGCAGGAACCTATTGGGAACCGGTTCCATTTGCGGTTCTCAGATTTTAAATTTGGGTTCCGGTTCGGGTTCCGGTTCCGACGTAACCGAAGATCCAGGTTCCGGTTCTGGTTCCGGTTCCGTCAAAAAGAGGGGTTCTCCTGGTTCTCGGGTTCGGGTTCTGGTTCCGGTTCGCTTCCCTGGTTCTCCGACTCTCCGAAACCAATAAGCAGCTGTAGGTATGTAGAATACGTGTGACCATAACCTCAAACCTAGTGGTTGGAGGTATGAAAAAAGACGTAGTATTGATCAGAGCCAAGATTTCGAGAAAGTGTAAACATCGTTGACGTTCGTCATTCACTACGTATCACCGCATTTCAGGATTCTTTGTCCGCTTGAGTTTTAAGGAACATTAATAAATGCCTCATAAAGCTCGAAACATACGTAAGAAAGGAAACTTACTATGTACCGTAAGCGGTTGTGTCAACGAGAACCCGTGCCATCATAGCCCCAAGGTCAAACAACCGCAGACAAAATATCTGATAATTAATCCATGGGTGCTGCATTAGGAATTAGGATACGCCGCTACGTTCTCGAGCACGATAGCGACCGGATCGTCCGCCACTACGTTGGTCAATGCCTTGCCGATTACAGTGCCTCTATCTACAGAGTCACTGTATTGCCGACGCGACGGGAGTGATCAAATCGTGGCATGAGCTCACTAGTAGCGAGGCACTACATTCAAAATTTCTTCCACGGTCATTACTCATTCAAAAGTTGTACCCTCCCCCATCCCCTCTCATCTCATCTTACCCAATCAAATCTAAATTCCTCCATCACTTCAACAACAACAATTAAAGGTATTAACACCCCCCCCCCCATTTTCGCCGGAACAACCTTACCTAAAAACACACACTAAGTCTGATTTTCTTTTCAGGAGATCACGGTTAAAAAAGTCCATTTTTGGTGGACTATAAAAAAACATCCGGCTCAAGGAAATCGACTGAAACTTGGTGTGATATGTGAATCGATGTGTAAAGGCGCGTCCCTGCCGATTTGTATGGTACTTAGCTAGAGATCAGCAAATTGACTTTTTTTCGATTCGGAAGGTTACAGCGGTCAAGCACAAATTGCCTCTAAACTTTTCAAAAATTACCCATAGCTCATTACTGGTTGGTTTTTAAGAAAAAACACTCCGCATAAAGAAAATGTACACCGTATTAGATATGAAGGTCAAAACACACCCCTTTCATTTGATTTAATTGGGATACGGGAACACACCCCTGGTAAAAAAAAACCTCAGGACCTCAGAGATGTCTGAGGGTAATTGGAACAAGAGGTCCTGAGGGCACCCACAGGATTTCTGAGGGCACCCTCAGGAATTTCTGTGGGCACCCTCAGGAATTTCTGAGGGCACCCACAGAAATCCCAGGGTCGCCCTCAAGATTTCTGAGGGTGCCCTCAGGACCTCATGTTCCAATTACCCTCAGACTTCTGAGGTCCTGAGGTCCTGAGGAAAGGCCATCAAGTATTTCTGTGTAACTAAAAAACTAAATTTAGGGAAGCCTAGTCGAGTTTCCTGTAGAAATTCATGTTCCCATCACGAAGGCTATGTACTTTACACCTTTTGCCAAGCCGGAGAAGTTGGAGTCCGAACAGAAATTTTGCCCGTGATGGGGTTCGAACCCACGACCTCCCGATTGACGGTCCAGCACTTTACCACTAGGCTACACTGCCCGCGATGACAGACGGGCGAGAATTTCTCAATATAATAATATTGCGGGTGCCCTCAGGATTCCCTGAGAGTGCCCTCAGAAACTTTTGAGGGCATTCCCTCAAGATTTCTGAGGATGCCCTTGGAGCCCTTATTTTCAAATTACGCTCAGACTTTTTTAAGGGCCTAGATATTTGTTTTGCAGCTAAAGTTTTTATAATGGGACTTAGAAAAATTTCGTTTGTTGTAGATAATTTAATTTGTTTTAACCTTCTAATGAGTAAGGGCCCTGACTTTAGTACATAAATTACTTGTTCAGTGCAATAACATTAACCTCAAAAATTATTTATTAGATTTTTAACAACTATAGGTTTTAATTGATTCAAAAGGAAAATAATAATAATATGTATATCTAATAAATATGAGAATTTCTCGCTCAATGCATTGGTTTAATCAGGAATTTGTTTGATCTTGGACTTTTAACCCTCTTTGTGCCAAAATGGATCCTGCAGATGAAAAAATTATTTTTTGGTTTTTTTCTGACCTATAGGCCCGAAAGAACATGCTCAAGCAAAAACATTGAAAAAAACCCATAGATTTTTTTTTTTTTTTTTTTTTTTTTTTATTTTATTATTATTAATTACTTAACCAGTGGTGGCTTTTTGCCATGTGTGGCAAAAATGTTTTACCTCCATTTGAATACATGGTAAGCAATCGATTGTTTTTCATGGAATCATATGATATGGGATAAAAACAATGTTGCTGAAATGCACGAGTTACTATATTGAAAATAATCTCTAAAACATTTAAGATTCTCAAGTCTGAGTGCGAGTTTGTTGTCCTGTAAAAATGTTATTCCGGTCAGGGGCGCCATTTCAGATTTTCCTTTGGGGGGGAGGCCCTCCAAAAATTTGGATGACCTTTTGTTTTTTTTTTGCCGTGCATCTTCAAAAAAAAATCTTTGACTAGATTTTTCGGCCACATTGAAAATCCTTGGGGGGGGGGGGGCAATTACCCCCCTGCCATCCCCCAAATGGCGCCACTGGTTCCGGTCGTCTTCAAAATGATTGAAACTCACCCTCGAAGATTTCTGATCAGAATTTCTAAAGTTGTAAGGGCCCCTCAAAAAATTCGGGATGCTCTGTGGGCGCCCTCAAGCGTTCTGCGGTCACCCTCAAGGCGCTCTGTGGTCGCCCTCAAGGTGCTCTGTGGGTGCCCTCAAAGATTCTGTGGGTACCCTCAGAAAACCTCAGAGGCCCTCAGAAATCCTGAGGGTGCCCTCAGAAATCCTGAGGGTGCCCTCAGGATTTTCTGAGGTTCTCTGAGGTTTTTTTTTACCAGGGACACCCTTAAATAACTCCAAGGAGTGGTTTTTGGGGGTTGAAAATATTTTTCAGAAATTCATCGGGGTCAATATTCGGCACACGTGTTGCACCAAAATTTTGTATCTGAGAGCAGCTTTAATGAAAGCATACTAGGTGGTCTAAAACACCCCGGATATAGAGAATATAACATTTGGTCGATCAGTAGGCAATCCGTTTGGATACACTTGCTCCTGCAAATACAACGAGTAGCTGTGAGAAGTATAGATTTAAGCTTAGAAATTGTTACATTCCAAACCTTTCTGATAAAGGTATAAATATTAATTGTACAATTAATTAATTAATTAATTTATTATTTTTAAACTTTGATATTTGAGGAAAACAAAAAACAACAAATTATAATAAAACGGCTACAAAATCGTTTGACTATAAACCTAAAGCACCCTACCCATCAATTATTGATTGAGTCTTAACACGCCCGCGTGTTTTGAAGGCTGCTTGTTTTTCTTTGTTTTTTGTATTTTCCACCGTTTCTTTTCTTTTCGCTCTCCCTCTTTGTTCTCCTTTTTTACATCAAATTTTTGAGTTAGCAAAACGATACTCCCCCCTTCCCCCATCTCGAATATATTGGAGGGAAAAACAGGCTAACAATGTAAGATTACATTACTGTAGAAATCTCCTAGCATGAAGGAGGCAGGGTGGCTCCTGGTACCTCTTTGGTCAATTTTGCAAATTTAGCTGCTCTCAGTCTTGAGTTTAGGCTATCTCCACCTCGCGAATGATAAGAAAATAAACACTCACGTAGAGGGTGATTTCATGTTCCTTTGCCATAAAAACCAATCAAATCAGAAAAAATCTACCTTACAATTTAATTTTTTGCTTCTGGGAAATTTAAGTCTGATCTTGAAATCTGGAACCCTCAACTGCGCCAAAAAACACCTCTGCAGAATTTCTACATCTACTTACATTTTGAGGATAAATTCGGTTCGAGGTGACGTCAGATGGAAAAACATACATACAAGTCCCTCGATCTGGATGAAAGTGGAATAATTAACCCTCTGAACAGACACCTCCCCCCCCCCAATGATCGGTTTTATCATCACAAGTAAAATTACGATTCCTGCTTGAACACTATATTCACTGCATGTTTTTTGGTTTAAGTTTGGCTATTTTGTATCTAGGCAGTGAGCTGCATTGAGCATCGAGTCATATAGAATATATCTTTATATTTATTTTGTGTGGAATACAATATATGTACATTTATGTTTTTGTTTGATTTATGCCTGAAGTAACATTCATTTGATTTTCTTCCTTATCGATGTAGATCTGAAGGAAAGTTTCTTTGATTTAAGTGTTCCACTTCCACGCTTTGCAATGCTTGGTGAAGACGTGAGTAGCATTTGCTAGCGAGAATCACAGTGGTTCTAAAACTTTGTCTGTTCTTCAAGCTACCTTTGAGATTCAGATTTGATTCAGAGTCATGGACCCTAAATCTTAGAACACCGCAAGTCAACATATCTTTTGCTTTTTTCGATCCATAGGAGGTCAAAGTTTGATATCGACCCAAGTTGAAAAATAAGTTTTTAATCAACATTCTGTATTATAATGTATTTTTTTGTTGAAAAAGAGAAGATTTTAACGTTTGAGAGAAGTTGCGCACTTCTTGGTGAAAATTGCGGAGAGCAGGGGCGAAAACCGCCTGAAATTTTGAAACTTTTAGCAAACGACGAACATAATTAGGAAAAGTTTGTTGGCACGCTTCGTCCAATTTCATTTAATAGCGAAAATAATCAATGGAACTGTTCCTTCATTTTTATGATCATGAGTTGTAGATGCCTTCCACTTAAAGAGTAAACTTTTTTTTCTTCTTCCCAATGAATTTTTATTTTTTCAACCGTGGAAAATGTCTCCATCCTCAGTTTCTCCATACAAGTCGTGTTAAAATCTAGATGATATCTTCATCAATTTCAGTGAAACTATAAATCAACTCCTCAAAAGGCATACCACCGAGATATGGAGGGTAAAATAGTCCTTTATTTGACTTGAGACGAGCTGTGGTTACTGCGGTAGCTCAAGGCAATCAGGACCCTTTGAACTCGTCAAAATACTAAAATACCCGTTGATGTTTACCAGCAATTATAAAATTACACCATGTTATTATTGAGCCAAAATTAGAATTCACTCCTTCAGATATTCATGCTTGGCAAGCTTTCTCCGGCAATACCAAGATTCAAACGAAATCAAGGCAGACTAGTTAAGATAGGAAATCTGGTAAAATGACGAATAAGGAGCGCTGCGATCATAATAATAAGTAGCCGTATTATGTGAGACAAACATTCCCTTTAATTAAAATCAGAGGAAAATAATTTGACTCATGGTGTTTGTTCGTTTCTTCTCACAACATTTAGAACACATTGTGTCCCTTGGATCATCATTCTCTGATTTCCAAATTTCAATTGCAATTGTGGGTTGACTTTTAGCCCGATTTAAAAGACGGCTTAGTTCTTGCATAACCACTGAACTTACAAACCCGTTGTTCAGCATGCTGATTCCGTTTCACCATTCAATGGACAATTTATCAGGGACATTGGTAAAAGCATATTGCATACTCCAAACTAAAGAGAAAGCTCATGCATCAATTTAAAGGAGATGCAGTTGGATCTTACGAAGCAATTTTCTCGGAGAGCAGCTTCCAAATTTCTCAGAAAATGGGTCAGTGAATAATCCACGACCCCTAAAGCTAGAGGAGTATTGCATTTTTGCAGAGAGCACTGAAACATGGATTGATCAAACATCTAACCCACATTTATCTAATAATAAATAGGTGCTTACGCTATGCGACAGCATAGCACTTAAAAAAGCACTGATACGACCTCCACGTGTCATACGTTAGCGATAACTTACAGAGTCGGTATTCACTCCAGTTATTCATGATAAATGTACTTCTGTGAGCATCTCGCCTGTAGTGCAATGTTTAACGCGCAGTAAAATTGCTTTGCGTATACTAGTACAGTTCAACGAAGGGAAAAAGCTTTTGCCAATGGAGAAAAAAAATAATTCAAACATGTTTACAACTTTACAAATACTAAGATCATCAAATCATCGAATCTTGAGTGGCATTCTGCAATGTTAACCAAACATCAGTTTCGACAGAAATTTTACTTTTTTTAAGCCCGCTTTTTGTTGTTTCTGTTGACATTTGGCTTTAAATATTTTACTTTTTGGATTTTCTCCCATTTCCACTGACCCAGAGGATTTCTATGCGCAATCTTTAATTTATTTATCTGCTTGCTTTAGAGGCTGTCAAAGGAAAGGTTTTAAAGTGCGTAAAAAGGTTCAATTAAAGGTTGTGGAATACTGACATTTGCAACGTTAAAAAAGGAAATGAAATTTCTGCAGTTTCAAAACAAGCCAACACCATCAAAACATATCTTTCGGAAAGCAATGCTATCCGTGCTTATGAATTATGTCAGTTTAAATCCATTCGTAGAAATTAAAAACTTCAGTTCGAAATTGAAGTTTGCAATTTCTATTCACCATTGAATTTCTAATCTTAGAATTTAAGACCACGGAACACATTTTGTATGGCCCCGGTGATCCTACACGGGTCTCATCGATGCCTAAAAATCGCACCACTGACCAATTATAAGCAAAGATTCTCAACATCCATTGAGTTAAAAAAAAAAAACTCAAAATAGAAGTTTTTGACAACAATTTTAAGGCTCGGTGGGGTTCGCAAGAGAGATTAAGTCAAACAATTCCTCACCAATTTCACAAAATCTCAATTCAACCCATTATGTATTCAATGCGTGCGTTATACAGAACAGCGTATATGTAAGGACCAATTCCACTCTCTCGGTAAACCTAAGCATGACAGAATTTACAATTTACATAAGTATTCTACACTTGAAAGTATTTTTAAAAAATTGTATTGTTTTGTTCTGTTTTCAGATTCGGTGTTGAGTTCTGTTCCTACGACCGTAAAGAGCGACCCAGTTTCATGCTGTCAAAGGATGTCGTTTGGCTTTCTTTGGTTAAATCTTGCGTTAGTTGCGTTGCGATTTTCTTTTCGAGAGTGTTCTGATACGTCTGCCCTCGACAAAACCTGCAATTTAAATAGGAGCACCACCATCTCCGAAATGGACCCCACGGCAAATGAAGTTGCTACTCTCAAGAATCAAATGAATCCAAACAACAGAGCTCATTTCGATCCCTCCGCTCAACAACTGAATCTTTCCGTTGAGGTATCGATCTGGGGTGGAGTTAACAAAACAGATCAAAGAGAAGTCGATTTAAACCGGCGTAAACCGTTTAGAAGAAGATTAGAAACTATCAACAGTACTAGTTCCTCGGAAGATTTTGTGTCCTGCCTTCAATTCAAGTCAGGTCAGAGCGAAATTGATGATACAGTCTTGAATAGAACTCACGCGGATAATTTCGGTTCTGATCTTGAGTCACGTGTTAATGAGAAAACTACCAATAAAGCTCTGAATGAAACTTGCTGTGATGATGTAAGCTCTTATCTTGAAACCGGAAACCAAAAATTCGAGCAAGAGAATTTCATAGCTGTGAATAAAAGCTGTTGCTCGATGAATGTTAGCTCAAATAACATCGAAATCAGAAAAATTGATGATTCACTCAATCTCAACCAAATTATGAACGAGAGTTGTTGCTCAGATATTACCTCTTCAAACCCCAAGTTTTTTAAGAGCCAAGATACCAATTTACTGCCAGGAGTTGACGATTCCAATCAAACTCAATGGAGCGAAATAAATGGAGATAAAATCAACGAGGAATTAATTTTTCCTTTGGTGCCCTCGCCAAAAACTGAGCAGCGAGTCCCTCAAGAAAAGCGAAGTAGGTTTTTGGAGACGAGAGAGCTTTCACGGCTAAAAACAATGAACCAAGTTACGTTGGAGCAACAAATCCAAGGAAGTTTCGAAGAGCCACACAAAAACAGAACAAATTTAAACGCCACACGAGACATTCCAGAAATACAACCAAAAACATTCATTGGTCCATTAGTGAACGGCACTTCAGTCAATTTGACTGGTTCCCCAAACAACGCAAGGACTATCAAACATTACGAGAAGATGGTTTTCGATGGGCAAAATCTTAATCAGACTGAAATTCGCAGTGTAAGCGAAAGAAATGATCAATCATTTTCTAGCGACAAAAAATTATTACAAGATTCAATTTACGGTGTTTCAACTAATGAGAATGTATCGTACTTTATTCACGAAAACTCGCCGCAGAAGCTAGTTCACAGCGTTTCTAAAAACGAGACTAATCCATTTTTGAATCTTAAGCATGTCAGAGAGAAGATCTCTCCCACTATTACAAGTAGATACAATGAGCTCTCGAAGCGGACGTTAGTTCAAAATATCTCCTCCGAAAACGAAGAACCGTTTTTGAGTGATGAGAGTTCAAAGAGAAAATCTTCAAATAGTCAGAGAGCGCTTGCGGAACGAGGAGGAAATATTGATTCATTCGAGCGATCCGATCTTCAATGGCCAGTCAAACGTTCTGCCGAAATTATGGGTGACTTGATTTTGGGAGGGCTTATGATGGTTCACGAACGCGAAGACACAGAAGCTTGCGGTCCTGTCATGCCTCAAGGCGGAATTCAAGCTCTTGAAACGATGCTGTATACTTTAGACAAGATCAATGCGGCCACCGACCTGTTCAAGGTTTCGCTAGGAGCTCACATTCTTGATGACTGCGATAAGGATACTTATGGGTTAGAGATGGCTCTTGATTTCATTAAAGGTAAGATTAAATAAATGCCGAGGGCATTGTTGTCTGTTTATTCTCAATAATTTAATTATAATTTATTTTAATAATGTAAGTTTATGATTTCTTGGTTTATACGTATCTAAGCATAAATTCAACGCAAAGCAATTTGAATTGCATAAGCCAACGAAACGAATTAATTGTTTACTGTATCTCATTATTATACTAAAACAATGCAGAGATAGGGATGAAACAACAACAACTGCATACATCGATGCAAAAACAGGTAAATAGTAAGCATATTTCACCATCGTACGTTCCGGTGCTAATACGAGGTCAAAAACTTTTCAAAAAACAACGCACTCCAAAAATTTACGGCCAACCGATGCATCGCGGCTTTTTTTTTTTTTTCGTTAATCATTTAACTATAGTTTTTTTAATAATGAAAGTTAGTAATTTTCGTTATTGTTTTCTTTTTTTAATTTATACTTATCTGAGCGTAAATTGAATTTACTTTTTTTTTACTAAATTTACTAAATTCACTGCAATGAAATTTAAATTGCATTACACAGCAAAATAAATCAATTATTTACCTACATGTGATTAGTTTTAAAGCAACACGATAATAGAAATGAAACAACACGAGCTACGTACATTGATGCAAAAAACGGGTAGATGGTAAGCATATTATTTCACCATCGCAGGTTTCGGTGCTAATGTGAGGTCCAAAGTTTTCGGGAATCAACACATATCAAAAAATTAAAACCATAACTGAAAGATTTCCAATACTATCTAGACTAGACAAAACGCCTGCCCACTGAAGATGATCCGTTGACGACCAGGCAGGGGCGCCATTTCCGATTTTCCTTGGGGGGGGGGGGGCAAGGCCCTCCAAAAATTTGGATGAATTTTTTTTTTTTTTTTTTTTTTTTTTTTTTTTTGCCGTGTATCTTCAAAAAAATCTCTCTGGCTTGATTTTTCGGCAACATTGAAAACTCCTGGGGTGGGATCAATTGTCCCTTCCTGCCCTCTCCACAATGGCACCACTGCGACCGCGATCACAGTATGTGCTAAGGTTTTTGAAAATTAATTTCAATAAAATGAGAAATTAGTATTTAATCGCTAATAGCAAAAGTTAGTACCTATATGTATACGAGCCCCATTGAGATGGTATAAAATGTAATTCATTTCACGTAAAGGCGAGTTTTGCAGGATGATTGAGATGAAAACGGGCACATTCAATTCCAGGACAAGTATAAACTCCTCGCAACGTTCACTCTATTTACAGTACTATGGGTTTTAATTTCAAATTTAAAATTTTACCTTTTTAGTTAATTTTAGGACAAAATACTAGCGTGAATGGAAAATTAAACGTTTTATTGGCTTATATCAATAGTATGAAACATTTCGAGCTATTTGTATTTTGGAGACATTGACTGATTTGATGCTATTTTTATTGTTTCCTGGCTGTAACAGAAATCCATAGTTATATAAGAAGGAATGGGTGGAAATTTTTCTCATACAACCGTCGGACCAGCAATGACTAGCCCATCGTATGTCCAAGTTCTCATATTTATTGTCTCCTTAACTTTGCCCGCAGTTTTTTCTTGCACGCTTCAGCGGCTTTGAACGTATAAATTCTCGCGTCTTGTATTATTCTTGTTCGAATTATTTCCTTTTCCGGTGTGTGCTTCCTTCTTGTATTCATAAAATAATTCATAACGGGTGAAAAACTATGAGTTTGAAACGTATCCAATTCTAGACTCTCGATTGCTTATTACTATAAGAGTCAACATAAGTACGGCGAACTGAATCATGAATACATTTGGTGCGGAATCACTTAGACGTGACGGTTTGTTTGGAACTATGCCCAAGGGTCGATGTCGATAGGTTCAGAGGTAGAAGTTTTTATCTTCTTCCATCTAATATGGTCGCTCTTGAAGAAGTTTCCGAACGTGTATAGGGTTTCTTTTACGCTTCAATGACTACAATGACTTATTATAAGCGTCGATTGATGCAGCGAATGGCGAATCTGATAACGAGTCAGCGCATAACGGGAGACTCATTTAAAAACCAAAATTGCCTCGCCGACATCAATTCAGGGATAAAAATGTTCGTTCTCTATATAATACAGACCACAAAACTGCTGGCAGGAACAGATCGAGAAGGGGGCACTAGGTGCAGGTGCCCCGAGTGACGGTCTCACTGAGGGTGGCAAAATCAGGGTGAACAAGAAGAGAAAAAGTATGATCATATTTAAAAACACATTCCGCGAACGTTGGTAAATATGTAAGACCTTCACGACTGACCACGGGCCTTTTTCTAAATAAACCTGAAAGATTCATCTTATCCTTCATATTGTAGTCATATTTGCTAAGGGGGGTGGGGGTCCGCGTAGGCCCTAGGACTGTTTCTGCGATAAAATATTACATCCACATTGATATTATTAAGTTATCAGGTTTGTGCCAATGAGGCTATGTTTTATACAGTCACCACTTTTCACACTTTTTTTCAACTCGTTTTGGATTTATAAGCCTTTGTAGTCGTGGGGTTCGAGCGCCCCCCCCCCCTCTTAGTGCTTAAAAACATCTTAGAAAAAGAATAGAAATATTTTACAGAACCAATTGCTTGTGCTCAATCATTTTTTTCAAAGGTTCTAAATCAAATTAAGTGAGAAAGAATACCATGCAAAAAAACAAAAACGAAACCACAAATATGGTCATGTCCACTAGATTATAATGGAATTCCGGCTTGTTTCAAGAAAGTATTAAAATATAGGGGTAGATCATTTTTTTTAAAAAAAGACTGGCAGTCCAAAGATCATATCTAGGTTGTATGGAATAAAAATCCCATAATGGCAGAGAAAATTTAAAAAAAAATTATAATGGAGATAACTCAATTTTAAATTTGGATTCGAGCCCCCCCCCCCTCTTAGTAATCTACGTATATCAAATGCCTTAGGAATATGAAGGTTAACACAACCATGATTTGTCTACTTCGACGCCCGCAGTTTTAAAGATGCTTCACGTGAAGAAGTCAATGACCGTTAACCGAGCGACTTTGGGGGTAGCGTTTGAGTGCTGCCAGAGTGTGCATAAAAGATAAACAATTTCCATGTACAATTTTTCATAAAAGTATCTTTTTTGCCAAATCTGGCTACACTGCCAGTGACTTTGCCCTGAAATCGAGATTTTACGTGCTCAGTGCCCGTGCGTCACGCCATAGTTTCCTTTCCATTAAACGTGAATTCACGCGGGAAAAATCAGCCTCATATTATAAACAATGATGATACGATACAAGGCCGTAGGTTCTTAGAACAATGTAATGTAAGTGGTGGTAGGTTCGATTATACGAAGGAGTTTTGAGGATAATTTATTGCTTATGAGCTTTAAAAGCTTTAAAAAGGGGGAAAAACACAAAGGGCGGTGCCTCGCTCTCGCACACCGGAGAGAAAACAAAACGTGTGTTCCTTCACAATTGCAAAATGCGTGGACAAAATCTGCTGCTAGATTACTGAAGCGAAAAGCAGACGATTTAAATGAACACGGTTTTTTTGTTTTTTTTTTTTTGGTTTTTTTATGAGCGGGAGATTCGAATGGAACAACCATTTGCTGGTTCAGTGATTGGTTCAAATTAGGCAAATGTTGTTTAATTATCCGGTTAAGAACTTCGTAATCATCGATAACACACTATGTTAAGTAAACGTGTTGTTTACACTCGATAACATAATACCGGAGCCTTTAAATTAGAGGATCCAAAGTAGTCCAGGAATCAGAATTTCATAAGAGGAACATTTTGACGTCTTGATTGTGACTGAATGTACGCACATGAACGTAGCATTTAAAATGTTGTGATGGGTGAGAGCAATAATCGTGAGTTAGCTTTTGTAATCTGCATGATTTGTTTTTGTTTTCAATAGGCTATTGTAGTTTCAATAAAAGGGTATTCTATAAGAGTAAATGGAGTTTTGGTTTCTATTTGTGTCAGTTTGAAGGTGATGATCTCTCGTGCGGTCACAATGGAGCTCTTGCAAACTTTTGCCATAAGCAAATAAATAGTTCAATTTCATGTAAAGACCTGCGAAAATAACGAAAATTACCCTGAGAAAGTCTAAAATTCAGAAATAAAATCACTTAACTGCTATAACGGCAAGCTGGTAATGGCGGTTCGACGCAGGTATCATGGGAGATTCCTGTCCATTATGTCACTTTGTCTACGGAAACACGGAGAAATGTCTCAAATTAGATAGGCATCTCTCATGATACCTGCGTCTCTCCGCCATTAAGCCCGATTCTGAGAGTGAATTTCGTGATTTTTTAGTGCACGAATCGTCATTTTACAGGTTTTTATGCAAGAATCAACTTTTCAATCTCCTACAGCAAAAGTTTGATAGAGTCCCATTGAGATAAAGCCCTGTGATGTCACACTAAATGTATTTTGAGACATGGTCTCAAATGATCGCAGTCCAACGCACAGTTTGAATTTAATCGAGCTAAAGAGACTCTTAATGGACCAAAAAGAAAGATTTGTGAGTGTTTCAGCAGTTTTAGTACGGTATTTAGCTTTTTTCTAAGCTTATAATGTGGCCTCTAATTGTTATTTTTTCTTTCGGTTGAAAAATGTTTCAAAACATCTTCCGACAAAATGCGTTATTATCTTTTAATTTCTTTACTGTTTGTTTCGTTGCTCGCACCTTTTGTTTTTCAATTTGTTTGGAGCAGTGAGTTTTACGAAGCAGGGAAGTTCGAGTAAACGAGGGCGCAGTTTTCGATGCGGTATTGAGGAAAAGTGGTTATATTCCGCCGTCATTCCGATCACGCTCGTAAACTGCGACGAATCCGTCGAATTAATAATGGGACTCTTGCTAAAAGTTTCTGTCTGCGATTGAATATTTATAGTCTTTGCGTAAAAATCACCGGAGATGACGATAAGTTTACTAAAAAAATTCGGAATTCACTCATGGACTCATAAAATGACGTTAAAGTTACCCCCTACCGGCATGTGGCAATTCGACACGGTCCTTCTTGGCAAAAACAAAAATCTGGCGAAACACACGGAAAAAAATTACGGTGAAAATAACCATACGAATACCTGATTTTGGCACCTGCTAGATGTTATGGTAATGTTAACCAGAAGTATACTATGTTTTGACTATAGGTACTCTAGGAGATTTTACCTGATTGCATGTTGAATTTACTCAAAGTATCGGTAAATGTACCATACACCCGGTCAAGTTTACCATGACATCTAGCAGGTGCCAAAATCAGGTATCCGTATGGTTATTTTCACTAATCTTTTTTTTCCGTGCACGCAGAAAACGAAATATCCCCAAGGTTTTCGAGGTTTTCGAAGGTTTGGAATCTGAAAGCTAAGATTTTTAAACTAAAGTCAGCTAATAATCAGAGACACATGTAGACCAAGCACATGCTGTACTTCCCGCATGTTATGAAAGTGAGGCAAGTAAAATGGGTTCTTTTAAGTTCGGAGGCTCAACAAAACACTAGCCAACAGTCGCCTACTGTTGGGTGGTGTACGTTGCTCCAATCAAAATCTACCTAGTTTTTCGCTTCGAAGTCAAAATTTTGATCAATTAAGGCATAATATTAAATAATTATTATTCAATTAATGTTATTATTCGTTTATTTATGACTTGCGTATGTTAGTGAGTAAGGCATACTTACTGACGAATATTATATATAAATTCATCAGTATGTAGTGTAACCGCTATTCTTTAAAAGTAGTGGTGGCTCGTGCAATTTGGCAACAACGTTTTCCCTACAATTAATTCAATGCAAAACAATCGATCTAAAAGTGAAGCAGCGCTCCATCTGTAATCGATCGTTTTATATAGATTCAAACGGAGGGAAAACTTCGTTGTTTTATGAGTCGCGACCAAAATTGAGCTGGGAAATTGGACACCTGCGTTGCAAGCTTTGCAAAGGGTCTCTATGTATATTTGTCTCTGTTAGTAATTGAGCTACGGCTAGCTAACCATGTGATATTTAATACAGACGAGCTCTTGACATCACATTAATTAAGACTTCATCGCTCACTAACTCAGTCTACAGCTGAATGATTCTCATGCAATCATCATGGTTGTCGAATGTTCACTAAAAACTCTAACGAAGTGAAAAATGAGTGCATTTTCCGATCATGAATCTGGCAACGTTGGAGAAATTGAGTGTAAAGTTTGAATACCCCAAATGAACAGTTAAAAGAGCGGAGGCAGGCAACGGAAAACTGGTAGAGGGAGGTGTGAGAGAACCTATTTTCTGCACAGTCTATAATACGACTTTCCTTTGGTTTCAAAATAATCATTCGTCTCATTCCCATTGAAAGACTTTGTGAAGACTTTAGCAGTAGAACGACCGACGTCCCATTTTTGGGACAAAACCAAAATTCAATGTTGCCTCACAAGCCTCCAATTCGACTTGGGACTCTGAAATTTTCTGACTTCTCATCATTTGAGCGGTACCCCCTGACCACCAAGTTTCATTGAAATCCACCCATTCCTTTAGGAGAAAAAAGTGGTTCAACCTATTACGCTCATGTCCCAATTTTGGGACAAACTGTTGCCTTTGATAATTCAAGGCAGAATTAATGATAGCAATAAGCCTCAATAACGCGTGAGTAGCTGTGAAAAACAGTTTTTGAACATCTAAAGGGGCTCCTCTCCCTACTTGAGAGCCTCAAAAGCCTAAAAACTGTTTTATAAACTCTAAAAATTGATCATTCATCGATTCAGCATCTCGTCATCATGAACGATCAATATATTTTGGGTTTAGGTGACAGTTTTTAGGCTTTTGAGGGCTCAGAAGCCTCTGAGGAGACTCCAATAATGATTTATCGTTCACTTCTTGATGTAAGGAGAGCTACCGTGGAAATTAATTACCGTTACAGAAATCTTCGGAAAATTTAAAATTCTTCCTAAAAGTCAATTTTAGACCTAACCTAATCGGGGCTTGATTTATTTTTTTCCTAAACGTGCTTGTTTAGTAGAGCATTTTTTTTTTCATAGTTTTCTAAATTTGGAAAATTTTCAAGGGCATAGCGAATTTTTGAAAATTGGTCAAAAATTTACAGCAAAAGACTATTAATGCTCCTTTATTTGGCTGCGTATAGGCAAAAAATATTCTAATACCGAAGAGAAAATTTTGTCAAATTTCTCTCATAATATTTTTTAGTCCAAATAATACTTTGATCGATAGCATGTATAACAAAAGTCTGCAACTTAACCACACAGTCCCAATTTTGGGACGCTGGGCGTCCTACGGAGGAGCAATAAAGTCCGGGCGTTCTAGTGTTAAAAATATCGTTCAGTGGCGTAGCGTGCAATTCGTCCATTTGAACCCATGAAAATAATCGAAGGGTGTTCAGTGAACACCTTCAAATTCAACCTTTTACATGGATTTAAATTGATACAGTACAGCGTTGCCATATTGTACGCTACGCCACTGGGCACTTATCGTTAACCAGAGTAAAAACCCCGTCTCCAAGAATTCCTGAGGGAAAATGTTGAGGTTATTGTTTCCTGTGGATTTCATTTAAGAGCCTTTAGCAGCTACGGATTTTAAGTCTCAACTGGCTCTAGCTTTTATGCGCTACTTCGTTCATTACATGAGTCCTTTGTGATTAGTGTGCCAAAGTCCACTCGATGGATGAATGGCGTATACCGTATTTCACGCCGATGCACTGTAGTTTGAAATCGGAAAAAAGGGCAAAATTCCAGTGACAAAAAGTCTTACAAAATCGTGGTTTTTGACCTATAAGGCAAACTTGAGTCTTTTTCAGGGACATTTCTCGGATCGGTTTACTTGTTACCTACACAGAGTTTTCTGTGATTAAAATGAGGCTCTTGCAAACTTTTGCTATAAGCAAATAAATAGTCCAATTTGATGTAAAGACATATGAAAGTGTGAAATTCAGAAATAAACTCACATTGATGCTATAACGGCAAGCTGGTAATGGCGGTTCGACGCAGGTATTATGGGAGATTCCTGTCTATTATGTCACTTTCTCTACGGAAATACAGAGATATGTCTCAACTTAGATAGGAATCTCCCATGCTACCTGCGTCTCTCCGCCATTAAGCCAGATTCTGAGAGTGAGTTTTGTGATTTTAGTGTACTCATCGTCATTTTTACAGGTTTTTATGCAAATAATCAACTCTTCAATCCCCTATAGCAAAAGTTTGCAAGAGCCCCATTGATATTCAAAGTGTATAATGATATATTGATGAGAAATTCACTTTCTGATTTTTGGACCACTTTTTGACGAGCTCAGACTATAGTGCAGAGTAGGTGCAGCTCTACGGCTTTTGACCGCACTTATACTTTCCAAAAGGAGCAATGTAAAATATACGGATTTTCACCTGAAAGCTGGGAGCACTGTTTTACGCAACCCGCATAGCACGTCAAAACAACACACTCTTTCCTTCCTTTTCCTTTGTTCTCTGAAATTTGAAAAAGCTATCGGGAGGTGTCATGCCGAGCTCTGTGGAATGAAACATGGAATTTCTTCCTGGACATGAAATTTTGCTAATAAAAATCAAAATTATGAACAAAAACTAACGAGCGAACTCAAAGCGTAGCGTGCATTTTGGCAACGTTGCATTGTGTCCATTTAAATCCATGTAAAAGGTCGAATGTGAAGGTGTTCAATGAACACCCAATAGTTCGATCTTTTTAAATGGTTCAGATGGACAAACTGCAACGTTGCCAAATTGCACGCTACGCCACTGATCCAACTTGTAAAGGTGCGAACTCATTTCTTTCAATAAGTTTTATGAAATGGGTTAAAAAGCGCATGGTTTTTGCAACAACAAAAAATATCAACACCTAAATGATTTACAAGCAAAGACATAATGAAACAATTTTCGTATGACATTTGCTACTGTTTGTATCGTGTATCAATTGAATTTGTGACACATTATAAGGGGCGATAGCCCCACCGTCAAGTCTTAATGCAGAACGGTAGCTAGCGCGGACCCCTTATACTTACAACAAACATCTTGAAAATGGCCCTCAGCGGGGTTTTGGCATGAGTTCGGTACAGTGGCGGCTCGTCGGGTGAGGCAAGTGAGGCGACGCCTCACCTGTTTCGAAGAGGGAAAGAAAAGGAATTGGGAGGGAATAAAACAGAGGAATAGGAAATTAGTTTGTGAATTGCTGGTTCCTCAGTGCAAATTTTTTATCCATAAGTAGTAATTGAAAAAGATAGGTACGAGATTTGATAGGGAAATAATAGCCACTGCGTTGAGAAATAAGTCCGTCAGCGCTGTGGTGCGGAGGTGGCCGGCTGCGAAAGCGAAGCTCATGCGGCGATCTCCCTCAGCGCTGCATGTCACGATGGATAGCGGGAGAAGGCGGTGAGTGCGGCTATGCTAGCGGAATCGAAGCTCATGAGGCGATCTTCATCGACGCTGCATGTCGCGATGGATAGGCAGGCGGAGAGCGAGAGCAGGGAGGTAGTGAAGAGAATTTGGAGATCGTTTGGAGAAACTGGTTCCTTCACTCGGCGCTGCTGCTCGTCGCCTCTTCGCATACACTGACTGGCAGGGTCGGAGTGGAGGGGGTGAACGAAATCATCTCTCTTCTCTTCTCTCAAGTGATGCTTCAGGCAACTGGCGCGGCGCACTATGGTCTGGGAACCCAAATTTGTGGCCTTAAATCAGGGAATGACCAGATCTTCTTGAAACTTGGGGTACTTATGTTTTTTGGGTCGCTGAACACGAATTTGAAAGCATTTTTTGCAAAAATTTCAAATCCAAGATGGCGGCAGCCAGAGGTGGCTCGTGAAATCTGGTAACTATGTTTTTTGCCATTTATTTTAATCACAATTCGATTCTTGGTGAAGCAACAGAGGATTTCTTCACCTTAAATCGATTATTTTACATTGGTTTGGATGGAAAAATGCGTTGTTGCCAAATTTCACGAGACGTGACTCTCTGAAGTCATACTTATCGGCGGCCATCTTTGATTTGGGAGTTTTGAAAAACTAATATAAAAAATGAATCCAGCGACCCAAAAAAACCCCATCCACCGAGTTTCAATGAATTTCATCAATTATTGGCGGAGCAACAAAATTTTTTGTAGAATCGAAAGTCGGAAAAACCCTATTTTTGGCCTAGATTTGAAACTTTGTGCGGTCATAACTCTTGAACGAAACGTTTCTCGGCATCGCGGTTTGCGCCATCTAAAAGCTTATAAAATCAGCTTTCTTCACAGAAGTTCTTTCTTCAGATTCCTTCATTGCACATATTTTTCAAACTCAAAAAACAAATTTCGAAAACTTCAAAAATAAAAAAAATGGCAAAATGAGACTCAAATATTTTTTTAAACTAAACATTATAGGACATCAATCGAAAGATCTTTAAAATACGCATCTTTTGGCGCAAAGTTCACGTCAATATCTCTCATTTTTAATTTGCCTCATTCTCTATACATATACTATCACTTCGGCGCCACATTTGAACTGATTTATAAAAAAAAAAAAAAATCGATTTACTGATATTAAAGTGAAAATATCTTATTAGTCTGCACCAGTCTGCAGCAGGTCTTTAATGATCTGAATAGAGGAGAGTATGAGGAACATTTTGAGACTATACAGAGCTCTTCATGTATCTTCAATTTTTTTAAAACGTTACTTAAAGTTTTAGTCAAGTGTTTTTTTTCCCCTCAGAGGTAGCACATTTGAAGCTCAGAACCAAGGATAAGAAATAATAATAGGTTAATGACGCTAAAGTAGGTGAAAAGAACTTCCTTTTGGCTTCCAGATCCATGCTTGTTTGTTATTATTGTGTTTTCCATGCCGCCACAGTAACACTTTAAACGTAAATGACACATCATCCAAGTTCACGGTTTGTTTACTTACCTTCGAGGTGCGTATATTTGCGATGAGATAGCTGACCGGTAGAGCAATCAGATAAGATGATACTAGCCGTTCTAAGTACCTCAGATAGTGTAGATTACGATAACATTCACAGTGAAGATGTTTTCTGAAATTCATTTTTCCGATTTTATGCCAAAAATACGGGTTTTCAAACCATAGTGCGGCGGTATCCTTTGCCAGCAGGTTTAAAAAGTTTGTTTACTTTGATTTTCCTATTCATTTACGTTTTCTTTTCTCCCGCCTTTCTTTCTCTGTCTCACTCTGCCTCTCTCTTTCTCTTTAAACTGTGTTGCCACTGTATTCATGTCTACAATTAGGGGAGCGAGAGGGTGGTATTTGCTTCCTCTAGTTTCTCCTATATTCTTTACATACTGTCTTGAGTGTTTCATTTATTCTTTATTTGTTTCTTTTTTGTTGGCTGATTTTCTTTACTTTTTTGTCGGACGATTTTCTTGATTTTTTTGTTGGTTGATCTATCTTTCACTTCCTGTCGATAGAGACTTTTACCTTTCCCAATTTAAGCGAGTTTTATTTTGATAATTTTCATTATCTCCCATCAAATGCAGTATTTAAATGCATTAATGAAAAATAATAATATAACTGTCATTAATTTTAACCGATAGATATACGCGCGATTCGCGAACCATCGTGTGGATCGCATCAAAAGCCCCTAGAATTTCACGATTTGGCCTCTTATTATTCAAAATTTTCTGGGGGAGGGCCCCCAGACCCCCTTTCTCCTGAGGGGTATTCCATACCTCCCAGACCCCCCGGCGATATAGACTTGTTAATTTTCGCCTCATCAGTGCTGAGGTTCACGAGCCGCCACTGGTTCGGTAGATTTCCGCCTTTACGAGACCTCAGAACCCTATAAACCCTTATATGGCTGGAACGGGCCCTCAACGATCTAAGGAATGACGTCGGCCTTTTTTGGATTGATGGCCTTGTAAATTTCAAATCTTAAAAAAACTGCGATCAAAAGTCAAAAACGGCCATGACCATCAAATCATCACGTTTTCATCCTAACTACTCAACCTAGCGGTTAAACGCCAAAGAAAAACCCCACATAACCTAATATAGACGGATTCAGAATGCTTTGGTGATGATACTTTCATAAGTTTCAATCCATTTCATTCAAGCATTAGGCTGAAACTTTAGTTGAAAGACGAAAAGTAACCGTCTCTCAGCTCTCCGCCGCGCCGATTCCAGCCACTCCGAGTCCGCTTGGGATTGAGCGAGGCGAATGCGCATCGTCCCTATATTTAGTATGAAAGCGGCAAACTCCATTAACAGCCGGTCGTAGCGCAGTACAACAGCGCTCGCCTTACGCTGCCGCGACCCGGGTTCAAATCCCGGGCGAGTTATCTGTTTTGCACTTTCAGTCGTGCCTTTTTTATTATTTCCTTCTTACTTTTGACTCTTTACACATTTATTTCTTACTATAAATTTTGACAATAGTGTCATGATTTACCGGTTTAGGATAAAAAAAAAAAAAAAAATAATAAAAAAAAAAAATTATTAATGTGCACATCAAAAATTGTCAATAACATGAGAAAACATTGATAGACATGTGTTAGAAACTGAGCTTTAAACTCCATTTTTAGCCCTTATTTTGCCATAATCACTGAATGTAGGGGAGCCTTTTCGTCTCGGCCGTCAGCGGCCAGTTTGTTTATATTCTCTGAACTCCTCTCCGCTCACATCCGATCGTTCTTATTTTTTGAAAATCAGGTATTTTGCAGGCGTTCTTATATGAGCGGACGAGGCCGCTTGGGGCGCTTGGGTGCGTAAACAATTCAGCAACACGACCAAAATGACCACACTGTAGTTTATCTAGTCACTGTACTGTAGTGGTGTGTTCGTTGACTGTACAGTGTACACGCTTCACTCTTGTACAGTTTTTAATGTTGTCCATTTTACCTGCCTCACAATTATGGTACAGTGAGGTATTCCAGGACGTGCTTTTGAGGCAACTTGGGGGCGTTGCAGTCAGTGGCGTAAACTTGGGATTTTTATTGGGGGGGGGGGGGCAAACCAACTTTTGAGAGATGCACAAGAGGGGGGGGTTTGGGGGGACACCCCCAGTGGGAAGGACCCCCGGACAAATTAGAAAATTCAGGCTCTCTCAGACGATATTTTAAGCAATGTTATCGCATAAAAATGCCACCAAATTTAAAAAAAAATTAAAAATAGATTTTACGTTTATTTTCTTCATTTCTCAGGCAAAAAGGGAAGTTTTTAGTTTAGACTTTTAGCTTATTGATGAAGCTGATATTTCTAGGCTTTGGAAAACTATTCCTCAAGGTTAGAAGTCTTCAGGAAATTTGAAACTGCAGTAAATGTAATGTTCCGCTCAGTGGCGTAAAAGAGATTATTTTTGAGGGGAGAGGGTAGCAAATACAGTCCAATACTTTAGGGAATCTGAGGGGGGACTTTCCAGTAATAGGGGATCAGGGGGTATTCCCCCGGAAAAATTTGAACATTAAGGTTCTCTTAGACTATATTTTAAGCAATTGAATCTTTCAAAAATAACCAACCCACAGAACAGAAGTTAGTAGACTCAATGTATATTCTCTTTATTTCATTGACAACAGAGGATGTTTTCACTTTAGATTTACTTCAGGCGCAGTATCGCAGGGTAAAATAGAGTCACTTATTCTTGCCATTTTTTGCTTCTTGGTTCCTGTAATTATTCCTTTCTTTCTTTATTTTTGCGTATTTTTTCGTCTTTTCTTTTCTCCCTCCTCTTTTTCATCAAATTATTGGGGGGAGGGGGGGAAATGATACTTTGCCCCCCCTTCTCAAATATTGGAGGGACAAAAAGGCGATGCCTCCCCTAAGATTACGCCACTGGTTGCAGTGGTGCGCCAAGAGGGGGGGGGTGTTCCCTTTCCTCGAGCAGCAATATTAGGATGAACAAGCAAAAAATGAAAAAAAAGGGTTATCTCTAGCAATGTATTCCCAAAGGCGGCAAACTCAGTGGGTACAAGCATATAAAACAGTCTTCAATTTCACAATTTTGAAGGGCGGTCAAATTGCAATCTTACTTTTTCGTATGGAGACCAAAAATGTTGGTCCCTGGATACACCATACATTGTCCGCTAGATGTGTCTCGATCGATCAGAGGCGAGGCCTCATCAAGGTCCACATGGATCTAAATCCTCTTCAAAAATCATGGCGTGATATCAGAAAAATCTTTGATATGACCTTAAAAACCCAAAACCCCATGGGTTTAAGGAAAAACCGCCGTCAAGTCTTAACACTAATTGTTTTCACCCAAAAAAAAAAAAAAAAAAAATTAAAAAGGCAATTTTTCATCGCTGAAATACTTATGATATCTGTTGCGGTCAAGTCTCTGGTGTATTTTGATTTTACCTCTTAAAATCGAGGTGCCCATTCAATTTCTCGCCAAAATAAGGATGATATCAACACAGCGATCAAGTCACTTTAGGTGCGTGTTGTCTCCTAAAATTAGCCTGACACATATGTACAGCTAAAATCCCTTCAATAATATCGATGCAACTGCACCAGCTTTACTTACTTTTGAGTACTTGCCGCATGTATTGACTTTGATTAGCGGCCAATTAGGCTTGCTAAAAAGAATACTGCTTCTGGCACCAGTTCACGCCGATATTTTATAGGGCAGACGAGGTTCATGGCTCCTTTGACTCCGGGTGTTTTGGCCGAGAAAATTTTCTACAAAAATTTTTTAAGAAAAAAAGACTTGAGCCGGCATTTTTTTGCTGCCTTGTAGAAAGTATCCTCTTTCGTGGATTGTTTCATTCACCTGCTCCATTCAAAAAGTAAAACATAATTTCCCAGCTGACCAATAAAAATCAGAAAAGAATAAGAAATAAACGGTCTCCTAAAAAAGAACGTATTTTTCTTCTTTTCCTAAGTTTTAACTTTCAAAACCACTGATGGTGAATAGTTTTAAAGATGAGCTCATCTATGACACAAAATATGTTCCTTACTAAGCTTTGAGCCCTTTACATAAAAAATTCACCGTGGATAGAAAGAGGAGACATCTGATAAGTGGGCATTTCCAAAGGTATTAGCTCTTGTAAATCCTCATTCAATTGTATGCCCCAATATAGTGTCAATTTCAACCTCCGACCAGCGGTTCAAGAAAATGGGAGTAAAAAAATGCCGGCTCAAGTCTTTTTTTCTTAAAAAATTTTTGTAGAAAATTTTCTCGGCCAAAACACCCGGAGTCAAAGGAGCCATGAACCTCGTCTGCCCTATAAAATATCGGCGTGAACTGGTGCCAGAAGCAGTATTCTTTTTAGCAAGCCTAATTGGCCGCTAATCAAAGTCAATACATGCGGCAAGTACTCAAAAGTAAGTAAAGCTGGTGCAGTTGCATCGATATTATTGAAGGGATTTTAGCTGTACATATGTGTCAGGCTAATTTTAGGAGACAACACGCACCTAAAGTGACTTGATCGCTGTGTTGATATCATCCTTATTTTGGCGAGAAATTGAATGGGCACCTCGATTTTAAGAGGTAAAATCAAAATACACCAGAGACTTGACCGCAACAGATATCATAAGTATTTCAGCGATGAAAAATTGCCTTTTTAATTTTTTTTTTTTTTTTTGGGTGAAAACAATTAGTGTTAAGACTTGACGGCGGTTTTTCCTTAAACCCATGGGGTTTTGGGTTTTTAAGGTCATTTGAGTAAGGCTAAAGTTTGAAAGTTCGAACTATGTGAATTGTTTGAGTGGTGGCCATTTTCAGGCCTATTTTTAGCAAAATTTTAGTTGTAATCAAACAAATAGTGGAAAAAATTATCTGATTTTCTTGAAATTGTCAAGAGTTTTTCAATAGCTATCTATTTTATATTTATGTCTAGTTCAAATAAGTAATAACACGTTAAACGTACGTAATTCAAATTGAACCTAAACAATTCTCAAAATAACGGGCAGTATATTGGGTGCTATTTTTATTGTCGATTTTTGATCCAAGTCAATAAAACACGTTTTGAAAGAACTTAAAGGAAAGATGAGAACAAAATTTGGTGGACCCGCGCTTTCTTTTTGTCTAATTAGTATGCAAAATTTTAATGAATATTAGTATTGGCGAGTTAATTCAGGGCCATTCTGAAAATATCGAAACTTTCGATGTAAAGTTTGTAAACACAGCGTTTGGCGGAGGGGGCTTTTCTAAGTACCCTGAACGAATATTTCATCAGATGCCTATAGCTGTACTTGCGAACTTCTAGATTGACATAAAAAGTCCTTGAAATTACGGCTAAAGTTTAATCTTCCGATATATTTCGGTTTTTACACCTATTATATTATAGCATTGCTTACGCAATTAATATGTTAAATAGTTCTATGGATGACTATGCTATCAAAGCAAATAATAATTTAATCCTATTTTGAATCCAATTTTGACATCACATTGTTGAAAATAAATCGGAGGAGCAAACACCGAGAAATGAGGATGCCGGTTAAATAAGTATTAAACAGACGCCCGGTTGAATTAACAGCTGAACATTTTTCTCTGTAAAGAAAGTATTAACTTAACCCTTCACTGCACGATATTTTCGTTGACGAAACATGAATTTTTCAATTCATCTAATTACCCTAATAGTGGGAAAAATAGTAAAAAGTAGCATTGTGATATGTATTGATGTGTATGCTCAAAAATGTAATTTTCCATCAATTTTTTAACATGCTGTAACGCATGCAAAAAGGCGGGATTTTTAAATTCTTTTTCAATTAAAAGTTGCTTTTTTTTTGGTAAAAAAAAAAGAAATTGTTGAAAGGAATTTGCCGAAAAATAATTGACAGTCATTATAATGAAAAGACTTTTTTGCTTCAAGTGACAATTTTGCCGGTGACTTGATTTTTCATGACATAGCGCTCTCTGTTTTCGGGACTGTGAACTATTTTTCAACGATCTTATATGTGCCGTAAGTGACATAACGCGCAGCAACGTCAAATTTACATTACTGGCTGCTAGTGGGTAATGAAGTAATTGTTCCTTATTAAGAACTGCACAGTGAGGGGCTAAATATTCTTCCTTCGTACTTTTAACTTTCATTTTGAGAGCATCACCGCAGCCATCGAAACAATAGGCGTTTCAAAACTTCGAATGTGTTTCGCACTTGTGCATTATTTATGTTACACATGTCAACGGTAATTGCACCGCATTAAATCAAGTTAAGCTCTGGATTTGAACAAGGAACTTTCTCTTGGTCTCAATCTTGTTTCCGCGGTAAACACTATGCCACCGTAGCCTTCCACCAATCTCCATCGATTCTGGCGCCGCGGAGAGGCCGGAGAAAAAGCATCTCAGCGCATCCTGTCGGATTAAATCTGAACCAACTCTACCCCGACTGTTACCGACGTCTAACGGGGAAATGTGGAAGTTTTTGCTGCTTTAATTTTCCAATCTCACCCCCTCATAAGAACGCAGCGGTTCGTCCCCCGTAATTATACCACATTTGATCACCCTGTGATTAAGTTTATTAGGTATATTCTATTCTATCACTTTATCTCCTCGCTCCCTCGATCTTAGTGTATTATGGCTAGACTTCGAACGTCGAATAAGAGACTCTGATTGGGGAGGCATACAGATTACAGCTGGCCACATTCGAAAATTCTGAGATGGAATGTTGAACTAACCTATGTCCATTCGTCGATCTTTTCACCTACATCTATAATATTCTCATTTATATAAGAATTTGACGTTTCAATAATGCATTTTATTTGAATACACAAAAATTCGAATAATTTAATCATTATACTGAAGTGATACACCAAAACAAACAAAAAACAAGTAGGGGAACTCCAATACGCAGTTTGTGTATTGTTAAAGCGTGCCGAGAATCCGCGATACGTCTGTAATTTTGTGTACAAAAGTTTTGGTATTTAGCTTTTGAAGTACTAGTTTTAATCGTTCAGTTCAAGTCTCAGAATTCACAGATGATTAGCTGACCCCGCCGAACCTCGATTTTTGACAAAAAAGTAACCAAATTAAACTTTCGTTTAAGGTCGTCAAAGCCAAAGGCCTGTCAGGCAAAAAGGCAAATGGTTTTTTTTTTTTTTGAGCAAATAGTAAAAAATTTAAAAAGCAGTCAATGTTCAATAGTTCAAGAAGCCAAAACCAAACAATTTGTAAGAAAGAAAAAAGCTCTGTATTACTTAAAAAATAAGAAGGAAGCAGCTTTGCTTATTTGAACACGAGATAGGTAAGTGGCACTTGCTGGAATATTTTCTCTGATTTTGAAGCAAGAACATCGTCTGGTTGCACATTAATTTTACTGGCCTGGCCATTGCACTTCATGAAGCCTTGACCTTCAAATAACGAAACGTCAGACACTGTTTCGCGGATCAACACTAACTTATCTCTCGGAATTTGTGATATTTTAAATTTCATCGCTTCTACTAGTTTTAATTCTCCCCGCGAACACCAATTTTGAATGACACCTGCGGGTGTGCCAATTTGATAAACGTTATTGCGAACTTCAAGCCAACATTAATGTGATAACAACAATGTTCCAATGAAACTGACTGTGTTTACAGGTGCAAACGACATCAATGATAACAACGATATTCGAATGAAAGTGACTGTGATTATAAGTACTAAGTCCGCAGTCATACAGTCTTCCATATTACGACGAGAGAAGAAATATATTGACCCTCTCCAATTCAAAAAAGATGCAAGAGGTGATAAGCAAATCGGCCCTCGGCTCGTATTGAGATAAGAAGACCAATGACACCAGAGACAACATAGACTACGCACTATATCTCGCCAAAAATTGGCACTTTTTTCTGGTCACAACAAGCAACGACCAACGGCTCCCATGTGGAATCTTGAGCAAAGGTGTTGATGTCAATTGTCAGTAGACAAAACAGAACGGAGCATCAAACGCCAATAATGAGATAATAATGACAAAAATGTGAGTTACAAAATTCGTTAATGATAACAACGATATACCTATGAAACTGGCTGTGTTTTAGGTATTGAAGAGATTAATGATAACAACGGTATACCAATGAACACACACGCGCAAACACATGTTATTTCCTCGTCACATTCAGCTTAGATTCACTAAAAAGACTCATTTTACTATTTGCCTCATCAGCCTTCGGCATTTGGTCAAAACTTCAGGCATCTGAGCAAATGCCTAGGCAAACTACAAATTTCAACGATTTTATCACTTCTTTTCAATTTGCCTATAGGCATTTGCCCAAATGCCAGATTTGACCTTTAGCCAGTGACATAGACACCATCGAAGGATAAAGTTTACGCGTTTTCACTTTTTACAGTGTATGTTTAACAATCAACGCATTTTTTTCTTCGTGGTTTCATAGATTAGATATGTAAGAAACTTAGTGCATTTTTTGGACGTCTTAGTTTTCATCTGATTACATTGCTTTCATTCTAATTATTTTGTTAGTAATTATTTCCAAATTTCTTTTAAAAATAAGGAAAACCCGTTGTTCTTCAAAGATATGGAAGAGGCGGGTATAGTTTCTCTTGAAAATCAGTACTTAGAGGGTATAGTGGCAAGGAATGTGGAAGTGCACTTTGAATAGAATTGAAGCAGTGGACGAACCTTTGAGCGAGGTTTCGGGTGTACTTTAAACTTTAGATATAGATTTAGGAGGATGATTAAAGAAATATGAGAGAGGGAGTAGGTGAAAAGGAATGGGCGGGAAAAGGAATGAAGGAAGATGGAGATAAGCGCTATACTCTGCTGCATTATTAAATAAAGGTCATTCAAACCTTTAACTAGAGATAATTCAGGGCGCTATTCGTTAATAATAAATCTCATTCAACCTTTCATGCAATGGGCAGCATGGGAGAATGGTTAATTATTCAGGAGAATAATGCAGAGTAGGTATAGCTACGTCCAGAAATCCTTTTGTGTTTAAACTAACACAACGCATCCTCATCTTTAAAGCTCCACTGGCGCTGCGAGCGAGTGCCTGGCAAGGCACCGATTTTGAGTTGTAGCGATGTAGCGCCATTAACGTTTATTTCTATGTTTAAGGTTATTATTCAACTGGCACTGCTGCTATTTTTCACTCCTCTATACTCTTTGTTTTATTATTTGATGATGTTAATTTATAGCTTTGCTTGCAGTATTACCTTCTCTCAAGCTTACGTATTTGGACGTAAGACGAAGAATGTAGACGTAGTAATTTTTAAATGAGCATTGAACGATTGAAAAAGCAGTTAGCTTTGGTAGAACGCTTTTATTTGAACTATATCGCTTTCCATTAAAAACTAAACGCGATTAATATTCAGTGAAGAGGCTGAATGAGCAGCACAGCACCATACTTGGCCGTAAGAAAATCCAGGAGTCCGACGTTCTATATCTCTCTCTCTCTCTCTCTCTCTCTCACCTCCCATTTGAACGAGTGAGTTAGAAAAGGACAGAGATGGGGGCTAAAGTCACGTGATGCTATCTTTTTCTAACACATGTGTTCAAATGGGAGGAGAGAGAGAAAGACGAATTTACCGTATCCGCGTATTCTGTTGGCTCGAATAGGATTATATAACTCTACCTCTACTACATAATATCGAATAATGAACTATTGGAAACAAGTGGAAGAATACATCGTGTGATATTAGATTCTTTGCTTATGAGCTCGAAAGTCTACGTCTCATCATTTTCACTTGCTAATTGCGTGATGATGCGTAGAGCTCATTTTAGATGTAGGCGCACCTAGTCCATAAATCTTTGGCAAATTTTCAATTTTAATTCCTTCAAATCTAAACAAAGCTTGCCTCCAACTTAGAACATTTAATTTTAAGGTGTTCCTGAATAAAAAGCCAACGTTCAAACTTATTTTCATTAACTTTCATCAGAAATAATGTTGATAATTTCCAAAGATTATCGGTCTGCGTCAAGACGCCTACACTTCTGAAACCACCTCTATCAGAAAGTGCGAGCACGCATGCGGCTCCTCGTCATGACAATCCAAAGCATGGGGTGGAATGCTGTGAGCACGTAATGGGGCTCTTGCAAACTTTTGCTGTGAGCAAATGAAAAGTCCATTCTGATGTAAAAACCAGCGAAAATCACGAAAATCACACAGAGAAAGTCTAAAATTCAGTAATAGACGTACATAACTACTTCAATGGCAAGATAGTAATGACGATTCGACGCACGTATCACACAGAAAAAAAAGTATGTGCTCCAGACACGATCTATATACACACCAGTACGTAACGTGCTCAAAGCACAAACATTGCAGGTTCTGGACACGACGGGATGCGTTTCAGACGCAAACTCAACCTAAATAGATTATTGCGCTCAGAACTCGTTCCTGTACTGGTGTGTACGTTCGTGTCTAGAACACGGAAAGTTTGTGTCTGGAGCACGTCCATTTTTTTCTGTGCATGGGAGATTCCGATCTAACATGTCAATTTCTCTTTGGAAACACAGAGATATATCTCAATTTAGATAGGAATCTCTCATTCTACCTGCTTATTAGCTCCACCACAACACGCCTTCAACTTAACCATTTCAGGAATAGTAGGACACATGGTGTCCAACTTAATTTAACATGGGATCTAATGAAATTTAAAGGAAATTTTGCAAAAAGTTGAGTGACCTATCAAAGTTCTTAGAAAATTGTCTTCTTTTGAAAGTTTTGATAAAATCTCCAAAAAAACTCAAACCCTTGCGCGCACGTAAAGGTTAAAAGTCATTTTGTGAGTCTGCGAGTGAATTTTGCATTTAATCAACGTGCTCATTTTCGCTGTGGATTTCACCCAAGAATCATCTATTCAATCGTGTATAACAAAAAATAGTGAGAGCCCCATTCGTGAACACACATTTTTTCCATTTATATACGCACTTATTACTTTACATGTTTCTTTCACGGGGCAGTGAATAAAGCATGGCATATATTGCATAGTATGATTGATATATTTTCTTAAAAGACGCGCGTATGGATGATGATCGTGCCACAAAAAGAAAGAAGGGTTCGCGTGATGTTGAGGGGAGGGCTCCACGGAAAAGTGTCACTGTAAGGGTCTTTCATGAAATCCTATGATTTGGCCACCACACGCACGGGTTGAAAGAACGGTGCGAGAGAAACATACCCTGAGCAGTGAGCACAGAGTAGAGGCCAAAGTGACACGTCGACACGCCTCGCGTATCCAGCATATCGAAAGATAAAGTTATGCAAATTCTATTACAGATCTCCTCTTCCTTTACGTCTCTAACGAGGAAACGGGCGCGGGAAACATCCCTCACTCACGGTGAAAGAGGAGTCTTTTGAAATCGTATTTTTGAGCTCATCCGGCTGTAAGAAACCTATTTAAGCATTGCAGCCCGCAATGCCAGATCTACACTGAAAAAAGAGGAAAGTGACTTAATTTATGAGATTTAGGAATGGGAAATCATCATATTAGCACGGAATTATCAGGGACTGATATGTATATGTCGCATGCAAATTGCAATCTTAGGCAAATTGCAATGTACTTGCGATTTGCCTAGGACACAGGGGCGTCATTTCGCGTTCAGCTTGGGGGGGGGGCAAAAATCTGATGACCTTTTTTTTTTTGCTCATCAACATTATTTTAGAGCCATAGAGCCTTGGGGGGAAATCTGAGGACCCTTTTTTTTTGCTCATCAATATAATTTTAGAGCCTTGTTTTGCTCATTAATATACTTCGTTTCCGTTTTTGAGTTTTGAGCCTGACTTCAAATCCTTAGGGGGGAATGCCCACCCTGCCCCCCCCCCCCAAATGACGCCCCTGCTAGGCAAAGAGCAAGCCGCTTCTTTACTATTAGAAAATCCATATCAGGTGTAATGGTGACGCACAAAATAATTATATCGAGATTTGATTTAGCTCATTCTAAAGCTAATAAGCTAACGATTGTTCTGATATCCATAGATTAAGTTTTTTTCAAGTGTTTCTCTTTTTATAAGCATTTAAAACGATTGAATACAGTGTTCAAAAAAACTTAGTTTAAAACACCGTAGGTCAAGAACTAATCGAAAAATAAACCAAATCTGATGAAATTGCCATTTTTGTCAGCTTTGTTGCTTTCACATGAGCTAAAGTAAATCTCGATACAATTATTTTGTAAGTATCACCATGACACTTGATCTGAATATATTTGCCTAGGATTGCGATTTGCCTGCGACATATATATATTATGAGTGTCTAAAGGCAATAAGACTCGATCTAAAGTATAAAAAAGTACAAAGGTTATGAAAAATAAGAACATTATAAAATAAAGACAAAAACAGCTGTGACTCTAACTGTGTTGTCTTGTTTACATATAAAAAAATCTTAACATTTAATTTATAATTGGGAAATAAAAAATCCTACGGTCCAGATTGAGTACTTTTGAATTTGGCGCCCTTCCGAGATAATGCTGTTCAATGTCCTTACTTATGCTCTTTATAACGTTTAAGCCCACGTGTCAAATGCAATTATGAAGTGGTGCAAGCAAAGTGGTGTAGATGGGAGCAGGTGCGCACTGCGCAAAGGGTATTGGGTCTCTTGATCCCACATAGTGCTAAATTGTTTGGTAGTCCGTTAAACTTTTCTGCACTTTGCTGCATTGGACCCACTACGCACCTGTTACCAGCAAACCCCTTTCTATCATTTGTTTTGATTTTACAGGGTGTGAACCTGGATTTAGACTATTTATGCCATATGAGCGTTACTGCGACTTGGAAAAAGCATTGTGGCTAGGTTGGTTTCAAAATGAGATTAAACATTGTTGCAGCTCAGCAACAATAGTATTACTTATCTATATCATTTAAGTTATTAGAATGACATTAGCACTTCAGCTTACATAATAATAATTTATTTAAACAAATGAAATGAGTGAATACCTACCAGCGGCGGCTCGTGCAATGTGGCAACAATGGATTTCCTCCATTTAAAACTGTGTAAAATAATCGATTACTTGGTGAGGCGTAGCGCCTCACCTAGTATCGATCTTTTTGCGTACGTTTAAATGGCAAAATTGCACGGTTGCCAGATTGCACGAGCCACCACTGATACCTACTGAAGAAAAAAAAGCTCACTGGTTACCATCTTATCAAAAGATTAGTCAGTGTGAATTATTCTTCATGTCAGCTGTCTTTTAGATCTTCAAAAAACATCAATGCGAAATGAATAATGTTTGCATACTATGCTATTTCTATATGGAATTCGCATATCATTCGTGTTCACATTTATTACATTCAATTAGAGAGAAAACTATTATTTTGACGAGAAAATGCTTCGATTTCCTAAATTTAATCTTATTCAGACCATTATTTAGATGATGAAATTCACTGGTAACTGTGCGTATTCTTCTGATATAATAGGAAAAAAATCGCAAGTGAAGGTTTTAACTTTTTGAGTGAGACGACGCAAGTCATCGTTCGTTAAAATATCGACTCAAACCGCGATGATTTTTATATAATCACCAGACTTTCCAATGCATATCATAGTGAGTTGTTCTATAGCAATGATGCCATTGAAATGATGTGTGCACAAATTGGCTATCATTTGAAAGGAGTTCAGATAGGAATTGGTTATCATTTGAAAGGAGTTCAGAGAAGAAAGATGCACGGCTTCTGTATATGAGATATGAGATATGCGGTGGCTGATGTGGCTCAATCAACAATTATATATTTTCTGATATGTATCTTGTAATATGTAACTTGGCTTGTATTAATAAACTAGAGAGGGAAACTGGATACATGGATAGAGATACAAGGGTTGTTTAAATAAATAGAGGAACATGTGTTATGACTTTCAAAGGAAAGTATCCTGGTGGCCATAGGCGGAGCCAGCAACCTGACAATAGTGTATTTGTCCCATTTGATTGCATGGCAAATAATCGATTTGTCACAGGGTCACGGCCCCTTCAAGAATCGATTGTTTATCGTAATTCAAATGGGAATAATGCGCAATTGCCAGATTGCCGGATCCGCCTATGCTGGTTGCAATTTTCATTCTTCCATTCCTCGACCAGTTTCAAAACTGTTTTTAGTTTTCAGATATCTCAGAGTCTAAGAGCATTGCCAGTTGAAAGTATATGCCAAAAAAAAAATCTAAAACTCTTTGAAAAAAAAAATGGACAAAATACTCAAGGACCGTTTTGATGAGAGGTCTTTTTTTTTTTCTTTTTTTTTTAATTCATAGAACTCTAGAGATGAACAGTGCACAGTCAGAGGTCTATTGATTCTTTACTTTATCAGAAATTAGAATTTTAGAACTTTTGCATTAGCATTTTCCGAACACGTGTTCGAATTTTCTCCCTTAGAGCAACATATGTATAGAAAGTTCCGCAAGCAGAGCTCCGTGGGTTCACGAATTGTCAAAGTTCGAAAAAGAAATTACTCAGAGACCGTTTAGCATTTGTTTTTAAATGCGAGTGGTGCTAACTAGCCCCGGCAAAACATTTTAGCCACCTGCTAAAGTCGAGTCGAGTTTCTTAAAAAAAAAAATAATAATAAAAAATAAAATAAAATAAAGTGCAATAATATTTATGTCATCGATAGACGTTCATTCTTAAGGTGGACTGAGCTCTTCATTCAGTAACTCACTATGTGACAGCCAATATGAGTTTTCAATCAGGTTATGAGATGCAAAATTGGACCCGGCACAGTTGCTCAAATCCTATGCCAAGTCTTTATTCTATCGTGAGAAGTCCAGGAGAACCTTCGTACAATGTGCAATGTGTTTTATGTTCAGAGTCAATATGCTCTGAGAACCGTACTAACCTCCACTTTCTCTGCAGGATGAAGTCAAGAAGATTGATCAACAAGAAAGCGCGGACGACTAAGCAGTTTTGAGCTCGAGCCAGTAGGTATCAACCAGAGTTGGGCAAATAGGAGTGTAATTAATAGGAGTGTAAATCGATTACACGATTTCTGGGTAATCGGTAAGCGTCAAACCTTTGGATGGTAATTAAATGTATTTTTCACAGATAAATAGTGAATTTCAGGGTCTTTTTGATTATAGATCCAATTCTTCTGTAGCGACTGTGATGAACGGCTTGTAAAAATCCAGCCCTGATGATTACCATAAAATCACCCGCCGAAAAAACGACGATTACGATTACTATATCGGAAATCGTGAAATCGATTACCACCCCCATTTGCTCGACTCTGGTATCAACCACCATTACCTGCATAATTTAGTTCAATTGAGGAGTTCTTTAGAAAAACTACTAATAAAACAGAGGGTATATGCTCGTCCTAAAAGAGCCAGAGTGTTTTGATAGAGGCGCTCTCTACTGGCAATATATAAGTCAGATGGAACTTACGGTGACCTGGGTGTGTATTTTGGGGAAGTATATTGGTGCATTTTTGTTAAAAACACTACTATTTGCAGCAAATTTTTATTTGAAGTCATTTAATGCTTTCATTGTGTTTTTATTTAGTCCTTTAAAGTGTCACCATTCAAGTAGCTTTAGTTGAATGCAAGTGCTTATATAATGTGTTTGAGTGGTGCATCGCGTTGCGACACTATGGGACAAAGTATGGAATTTCCCGGACATTTTTCCATGGATCAAAATCAAGATTATGAGCAATTAATAGCAAGATACACGGAAAAAAATAGTTGGTAAGATTTACCATCATGATGACTGATTTCTGCACCTGCCTAAAAGATGGTATAAACTTCACCAGATATTCGGTTGAATTTACATTGTTTTTAGTTCATTCAACCCGATGTATGGTCAAGCTTACCATCTTTTTGGCGCGCAGGTGCAGAAATCAGTCATCATGATGGTAAATCTTACCAGCTATTTTTTTTTTTTTCGTGTAACTAAAATCTGAGTTTGATAAACGATTTCACAGCTTAAAATGAGTCAGATTACGTGACTTTTAGACAGGAAACAACGATTTTAAAACGTTTCTGAAGCAAAAAACTAAAACTTTTTATGTCCGAAAAAATTCCCGTGTCGGACCAGTGTGCGCCGAGCCATCGAGTACCATGTACACCTAAAGAATGTGCCGCAGCTACAAGTGATTAGCATTGGCTCAGTTGTACGGGGTTGGGCTACGGAGCTTGTGGTCCTCGGTTCGAGTCCAGCATTTGCCTGGATAATATTCAAAAAGCTAAATATGAAAAATATTGTACACACAACTACGCAGACTTATCGCGGCACGTTTTACCAATACGTATAAATTATATTGGAGTAACGCCTACTTTTTACTTTCTCACTACTGACAAAGTTAGAAATAGAGAAAGTATTGCAATGGCGCAGAGATTTTCAAGGTATTTTGTTTCGATATTTGACCCACTACGACTAAGTAAATCATGATAATTACAAAATAATTGGCTCTTATTATGCCAAGTACTATACAAAGATTACTTAAATACACACAGATATGGCACAAGCTATCTCTCCCGTCTTATAAGTGAAAAATGGATAAAACGCCGGCCGTGATACAACCGGGCATACAGAGGGGATCGTAAAGATTACAGAATTCTGGTTCGAAATAAAGATTACTTTTCCCACTTTTCCTGTCTTTGTTTGCGGAACTGGAACAAACATGCGAACTGAACAGTGGAACGTGAAACACGGAACGGTTTTGTATTAGACTTTGGAAAATATAGTATTTTCTCTCAAATCTTTATGATCCCCTCTGTATGCCCGGTTGTATCACGACAGGAGTCAACTTAACAAAAATCGGGCATATTCCATATCTGTATGTATAAGTAATTTTTGGTACTATACTAAAGAACATTCATCCAGGAAGTATCAATATTATTTAACCATATATGTGGCTTGGAGGTGTAAATCCACAAACTTTCTGTGGCGTCTGTCTGTCTGTCCGACGTCCGTAGCCATAAAAAGTGAAACCCAGCATAACTCTTGAACTGCTGATCCATATGCATTCAAATTTTACTTAGATGTTGCTCTTTTAACATTCCCCAGTGGGACTTTTCGGGTTTTTTTGAAATTTTAATTTTTAGGTTAGTTATAGATGAAAAATAGTTTCCATTTAAAAAAGGACAAATTTAGATATTTCAAAAATAAATTTTTAGATCTGGATAAAAATATCAAAAAGGGGTTGGGGATCCCTCCCAGAATATTAAAGAGGGTATGGGAGTTTCCCCCAGGATATTAATGGGGGTCTGAGGGTCTGGGGTCTCCCCCAGAATATTGAATAAGGCGGGTCTGGGGGTCTCCCCCAGATAAAATTTGATGTGAGAAAGTGTTCGTAGGGTATTCCCTACAGTTTATTTTTGTTTAAACAAGCTGACAAGGCAACACTGTAATGTGAGTCAACGGAGAACGACATTTACACTCATTGTCAGCTACAGAGAGCTCGTTTCTTTTTACTGTACGTGGTGAACCTCGCCCGTCACGATGACGGGAAACAAAAGAAAGTGTGTACTCCTTGTCCTTGTTAGAAGGAATGTGGATTTCGAGTGACAACAGCAGCAGAGAATGTGTATACATCGCACGCGGTTCTCCCACAATTCCGCACAATCACTCTCAATCTTCTCCAGTTCGCGAAACGAATTCAATACAGAGACTGCTGCTTGCTCCAGGAGTCATTTATCGTTTGTTTCAGCTCTGAAGTCCATAAATCTTCGTTCGATTTTCGCGGAGCATGATTAGTGAGATCCGCACCATCGCTCTTTTAATTTGGAAAAATTGCATTCGGAGTATTAAAGTTCAGTTTCATTTTTGGATCCGTTGCAACTATCATGGAAGAAACTAGGTAGTTTGGAGTAAAAACCTCCAAAAATAACGATGATAGCACTAAAAACTTCCGAAATCCACTTCTAACCTCAATAAACGCTTTTATTTGCGCGAGCGTAATGGTGGCTGCAGAGGGCAGTATAATAATGGGAGGTTCTCTTCTAACAATACTGTAACTACATCAAGATGTGACCAATGAGAGACGACTTTCATATGTGACACCAGTGTCACTGGGTGTCACAGTACCATTCATCAGATTTGGATCGCTATACTCTGATGACTGATTACTCTGTGAATTATCTGTGTCAGCAAAAAGAGAGTGACGAATTAAGATATGAATCTCCCATTATTACTGCTCTATGCCACCATTACGCTCGCGCAAAAAACAGCGTTTATTGAGTTTAGAAGTGGATTTCAGAAGTTTTTAGCCATCGTTATTTTTCGAGGGTTTTACACCAGAATCGTCTATTAAATCGCTTAAAGCAAAAGTGCGTGCAACAGCCAGTGGCGGCTCGTGCAATTTGGCAACCATGCTTATTTTTCATTTAAACCTATGCAAAAGTATCGATATCTTGGGGATGCAATTGCACCTCCTGAGAATCGATTGTTTTATATAGGTTTGAGTGGAGAGAATACGTTGTTGCCACATTGCACGAGCCACCACTGGCAACAGCCCCATTCACTAAAACGTATTGTAAATCAAACAATTATTGTCACAAGTGTCGAGGAATAATGGGGCTCTTGCTATAACTTTTTCGATAAGATATTGAATAGTTTATTTTTAAGTACAATCAGCAGCAAAAATTACAATGATCCAATTAAAAAATTACAAAATTCACTCGCAGACTGACAACATGACATTTAAAAGTGAAATGTACGTATCTGCTCTTGGTGTATGCATTCAGGGTTGATTTGCCCGTTCAACCGCCATCTTAGGCTTTCCTTAAGAAATCCCTTGGTGGGCTTATGAGTGGATTTTGAGACTTTTTGATGCTCGCAGTGGGATTTCCGTGCAATTTTACACCAGAGTCATTCCTCAATAACGCTGTAATAGCAAAAGTATGCAGCCGACCCATTCCCAAGTTTTGGTAGAAAGCTTTTATAAATACCGTTGTAGAGAAATGCTACATTGGTTGGTGGCCCTAAGAAGGGCCGTTTTACATGATGACAGCCGGCCGGCTGGTTTCTCCGTGGTCCGCACTACTGCTGAAGCAGAGTGATCATCTGGTTGATATCACGGTGTATTTATATATTTCCGGGCTAATTAGTGCGCCCAATCAGGTGTAGAGACAATATGTGCGACCTTGATAGGCCGCCACAGTCGGCCACACCCTCATCGATGAACACATGGAATCTGATGTGATTTGTTTAAATACTGAACTTTTTATTTTCAAAAACTGGCCTGGAGTGAAAATTCAGCCCCCCCCCCCCCCAGACACACGAGGGTTGAGCGAGAACTGCGGGTGCATTATTCAACTATGCCGGTAGCTTCCTTCACTTTTCATCGATGAAGATCTCGTAAAGGAATCCGTGAGGATGGTGGAAGAGGGGAGGAGTAGGGGGGGGGGGGAGCAGGCGGAGGAGGTGGAGGAGGAGAAGGGGATACGATGAGCGTCGGGGTGAAGAAGAACTGAAGGGAAGCATGATGAGAGAGAGAGAGAGAGAGAGAGAGAGAGAGAGAGAGAGAGAGAGAGAGAGAGAGAGAGAGAGAGAGAGAGAGAGAGAGAGAGTGATGGGAGAGGGTAGAAAGTGGCTTGCGCCGTGGAGCGCCAACCTGTCTCTCGATTTTCCGCTTTTCTCCTCTCGCTGGCGCTCAACTCAAGCGGCTTTTAGTCACATGGCGTTCTTACTTTTGGCGTCACGCCGCGACTATTCCCGCGCCGCGCTCGTTAGTTCATCTCGTTCGCTCCGGCGGCTTACGCACCGTATCCGCATCCGCTTATGAAAGGATTTACCGTTTTCCAAATCGACCGAAAGACCAAAAAGTTCACATAATTAGTTGGCTCAACTCATTGGGTAATCATCCACATACCCATGCCGTTTGAAAACCGTCTTCAGAGGCGAAAAGCTAGAAAAGCTAAATGTAGAGTTAATGAGCAAATAATTATTCTTGCTGGACCGATCCGCACTATAAATTGAAAAGAAGCAACAAATTCCCTCATTCGATGGTCAAACGATTATTATTGATTTTTTTTTAATTCATAAAATTGCATTGAAACATGTCAAAAGAGAGCCTCGTAATGTGGCAGTAGCGTACGTAATGTTTTTAAAATTTCCCAAAAATGTTTTGAAAATGTTCACTGCGATCAAGCGTCAGGCCAGCCGGCCCTTCAATTATTTGGACTTTAGAGCTTAAACTTGATTCAGAAATGAGTTGAGACCAGTTGAGTTTTCCTCACGGTCTATTTGACAGGAACGTCTCGTATGGAAAGTTTTTTCATGCCCTTATGAATCAATAAATATATCTATGTGCATCGACTTTCGTGTGGATTAAAGAAAACTTTGTCGATCCTCTGTTTGTCATTAATCATTGTTCACGCGATAAATATTTGTTTCTTCTTTTTTTTTCTAAATTTTTGTATGCACCTCACCGACAACATTCTGTAAATCGTTTTTTAATCGATCCCAGAGGTGGAAATATACGATACATTCCTAGAGGAGATGGTGATAAATATGAATAAACTATCATCCAAATGTAAGAGTGATGTATAAAAGTTACTAAAACTTTCCTTCCGCAGCCAAGCTCAGAATTGAATAGGGTCAGATTGAAGATAGATACCTCTCGTTTACTCATAATTTATCTATGCAAAAGTGAATATCGAATAAATCAAACTATACGTTCCATCGTTTTGCAGTTATTCCAAAAATCTTCCCGTCTCTAGTTTTTCAAAGAATCTCCAGCCACCAACACGCAACGCATAACTCTCAATCTAAAGTAACCCAAAGGAATTGGAAATTTGTGAATAAATAATAACTTAAGAGAAATTTTTCAAACAAGCGTTTACATATTTATACGTTCTCCAAGTTTTATCGATTGATTCATTTGACAGTAAATCTAGGTTTGACCGATAAATAAAGAAGCATACATCTGTATCTAGAAGCTTCAGTATCTCAATTCTGAAAATTATCGACGTTAATTATTGGTGTCAACTACGATTGATTCTCGTATTTCAACAATGTTCTTTGTATCGAGGATATACTAACACATCAAGTTCAAAAGGTATTTCCAGTAAGAGAATTCGCCATGCTTAAGGAATTAAGTCGGTATCTAGATAAAATTGCTTCTATTGAAATTATTGATCCAACGCTCTTTATTTATGAGTTCGTGAAATATTGAATCAAACAACACCGATTGATAAATACTACAGCACTCAAAAAATCTGACAGTGATTCGACATCATAAAACTTTATGATTTTTCGACAGCAAATTAGCACCTCTGAAACACTATAACCATTGCTTCGATTTTTTTTTTTTTTTTTTTTTTTTTGCAAATGTCCATGGCTTTGTGTTGGTACCAATTGGTTTTGGATCGTTACGATTACGGCTTTTTAGTTAATTTGGTTTTTCGTTGTGTTCGCGAAAGTAAAAACAACGGTTGTCAGTACTTTACTCGGGACGTTTTATAGTAGGTAGAAGTAATTGGTCACTATAACGCTACGTTCGTTTATGGACAGTTTAGTTGTCATATAGGTATGATCTGAAGTTAACTTTGTCAGTGCCGCGATAAAGAATGATCAGAACTATTTCGAATCAAGCTTTCAGTCAAGCGCGTTGATGACGTTGATGTGTGACGGTATCAAAATAAGAAACGTTTTAGTAAGAACAACGAATAATTATGAAAAAATGAGCTTTTTGCGACATAATAAATTATACAGTTATGAGGACAGTGTGTTCATCCCAAAATTGTCTGAGATCTAAATCTTGATTTCTTGTGAAATTAAACTCTAACTCAATGTTGAAGATAATGTTCGAAAATTTTTCTGCGCGGGTGCTTTAGTCGGAACCGGAATTGCCTGCAGGGTTACCGATAAGAACCAACGACTTTTAAGGAGCCAGAATTGAATCGTCATGAAAACTTTTCGTTCTTATCAAAAAAGTCTACTTGTTTTATTAATATGCTATGGAATAAAATTTGGGGTCACTGTGGAAAATAGAAGTCGGAGTAATTTTGGTTTGAGTTCTACCACCGGGTTTGCCAAGGATAAAATCAATTTTGGAATTTCGGAGCCGAGTGTAAAATGTCGCGCTGTGGACAGCATTAAAACAAGACACAAACGTTTAGAGAAAGAGTGTTCATATAATTTTTTTTTGGGCAAAACGTTGACAAATAAAGTGAAACGGAGACAAGGTCGTAGTGGTGAGCTTCTGTTCGATTCATATCCGCTTTACAATTCGGAAGCGCTCTCGTTACTGAAAGAGGATGGTGGTGGGGAGGGTTCGAAACTGATCCCAAATCCAGACCTACAATGGCCGGTGAAAAAGGAAGCGGAAGTGAACGGTGATGTTATCCTCGGAGGTCTCATGATGGTCCACGAAAGGGAAGATACGAGAACATGCGGCCCAATCATGCCACAAGGAGGTATTCAAGCCCTCGAGACAATGCTTTACACGCTGGATCAGATAAATCAAGACCCCGGCTTCAAAATGGCTATCGGAGCGCATATCTTGGACGACTGTGACAAAGATACGCACGGATTGGAAATGGCTCTCGATTTTATAAAAGGTAATTCCAACAAATCCCTCCTTTTTTGATTCTGCAAGTGATTCATTCGGTGGGATGTCAACGCGAGTTGCAAGATTCGGGTTCAATCTATCGTTTTGGCTCTTTACAAAAGAATCGACTCAAAATTGACGCTTAGGTTCCGAGCTTTATCAACTTCAATCGACTGCTTTATTACAGCAGTATATCGTATCGATTGCCGTTTGAAGACCTCTGATTTCAATGTAAATTTCACTTGAGCGCATTTTTGAACGTAAGTTTCGGCTATAGAACAAAAAATGAGTGCAACCTTTTTGAGATTAAAAATTAAAAGCCCTTTAAAATGTTTGATTATATCTGGTTCCACAGCAGAAACTGCCGAATTCAACAAGATTCTACGGAATGGACTTTGCAACAGAAGGTTAGAATCGCGCAAATGCAAGCCCGTTCCACAGCAGAAACAATAACCTTTGGGTGATTCTAACCTCCAAATGAATTGTTTCATCTGTAGTACCTTGTTGATTTTGTCAGTTTTAGCCAAGGAGCTAGGTATAAGTTTAAGGTGATATTCCATGGCAAACTCCCGAAAATTTTAATCCGATAGATGGCGTTACTTGTCGCTGGCTCCGAAAATAGCCTTTTTTTGACGGTTTTCGGCTGTTTTCTCTGAGCAGACGAATAATGGACAAAAAATCGGACTGTCAGCACCTGCTTGATTTTTTGCTTGATTTTTTGAGCCATAAACGAGCCAAATTGGTTTTAAAATAAAGGCGTAAGTATGAAAAGAAAAAATAATATGTAATTTGGAGTTGTATCAGTGAAGATTACAGGGTTCTGTTTCACCAACCCTGTAATCTTTACTAATAAAACTCCAAATTACTCATGATTTTTTCTTTGCATAGTTACGCCTTTATTTTAAAACCAATTTGGCCCGTTTATGGCTCAAAAAATCAAGCAGATGCTGAAAGTCCGATTTTTTGTCTATTATTCGTCTGCTCAGAGAAAACAGCCGAAAACCGTCAAAAAAGGCTATTTTCGGAGCCAGCGACAAGTAACGCCATCTACTGGATTAACATTTTCGGAAGTTTGCCATAGAATCACCTTAAGAATTTTCTAGGACGTAGAATTCATAATCGATAAAAGATTTCATTCATTTCATGGTTTCATGGCCGGGATTCCCATTCAAATATGCGCTTATGGGACAGTTACATTAAACCAGAGTTTTTTTTGGAACCAGAGGTCCCTGAATGGCAGTTGGTTTGGTGTATGGATGTACTAAAACAGTCTTCACTAGCTCATTCTTTTGGAGTGTTTCTACTTTTGATAGTCATGAAAGGGTTAAATGTTTGATTCTATTGGTTTTTCTTTTCTTTCCTATACCCTTTTTTATTTCTGGAAGTAAAATAAAGCAGTAAAAGTATGTAATCATTCTTCGATTACTGGGTGGCCATAAGCTAAAGTCTTTCTTTTTTTTCTCTAGCCTTTCCAGCTCATCGTCAATTGAATTTTCCACAAGTTATATCATAAAACAAAGAGCCCTGCCTGTTCTCCTATCTAAATGCATTAAGCTCAAGATGGGACTCTGAAGCACGTATCCAATCATTCTGAGGAGTAGGGAGGAAAGAAAAGAGTTTCATACGAGAGAAAATTTCTCGATAGATTTTGCTCGTGACTCAGCGTTTATTTTTTATTTATTGTTATTATTTTTTTTTCGTTGCGCCGTTCAATCCTAAATTTTATTATATTGATTTGAGGACTTCAACTTTATCAACATCTTATATATTTTGCACTTTTTTGCGTCAAAATGTAAACTCTCCCTTAGTAAAAGCTGGGTCCATTTTATTGTCCGTGCCTTCTTTTCAGTGGATACGATGGTAAAACGTCTGATTCATGATTTTTCACGGACAGTTATGGAGTATAAGCTGAGTACGCATTATTGGAGGATCATATCAAATGAATAGGCTCAGGGTGATTTGAAAGAAAAATTCATGCAGATATATATATATTTTTTTTTATATAGACTATAAGAAATAAAATTATTTTAGAACTACAGGAATATCCGATAATTCTTTCAATCGAAAATATTTGTATTCTTTTTGAAAGTGTATTATGATTTTTATTGATACAGAAGAACGTTCTGATAACTATCACTGGAAAGAATCCTTAAATCAGTAAATATGCTGGTTATTTTAAAAGGAATTTCATAAAATTCCTGTATCAGTCTATGGCTTCGATGTTAGTAACTATCGAACTGCTTTCAACTTCTCAGGATAGTTCTAAGAGAATTTAATTTTATGTTCAAGTAAGTCACCTTTTTAAACAGAAACCGCGATTCTTAGAAAGTGTCCATATCGGGAAAAAATTAGTTCGAATTTCCGTCATTGAAGACTAAATTACTCAGCCTGAGACTCAAAAATGGGGAAACAGATTGACTATCAGGAGATCCACTTTATACTTTATGGATTACTTGGTTATACATCATTTTGTGTCAAAATAAACTGCTTCTCGTCGCATGGCGTTTGTTGACTATATTATCGAGTGTACCCTTAACTTCGTGTCCATCGGAACAGATTTGAAACTTTAAAGCGCTGCATAATCTCGTTGCCATGGCAACGCTGAGCGTTGATGGATTTATGAAGGTTACCGTCAAACTTTTTCCCAATTATCAAGTTTCAATAATATATTTTCTATCGAGAAACAGTTATGAGTTAGACAACTTATGGATTCATTATCTTAAACTTCAGAGTTTGTGTATGGATTTGGCAAGACTTTTTTTTTGGTTGGTGTACACCCTTATGAAAGCGTAATCTGCGAGTCTTAAATCACCCTAAGTTGTGATCATATTTTCATCTTGAGTGATAAGCGTCGAAATATAAAAATAAAAATAATTTTCCATGAACATTTTTGCGGCGCACGTGCGTCGTGCACATCTATAATTAGTTGATAGTAAATTACCGGGTATGCCATACTGACACCAATCCTTCAGGAAACTACTAACAAAAAAACAAACCAAGACAAAAACAATAGATTTCACGTTCAAATATCGTTTGGTTTATTACTCAGTCATCGTGGCAGGAAGGGTTAGTTACAACGAATCCCTAATCAACGCAATGCAGCATGGGTAAATGTTAATTCACTTCCATCAGTGGAGCATACCCCAGCTGGTAGACTTTCTATACTATATCAGATGCTTTCTAATCAGCATGCCGCATTCTGTTGAGCGCTTATAAAAATGACGCCTCAACGTTATTGTAAGGAGGGAGACAAAAATAAAACTAACACGTTTTTAAGAACGAAAAGAATCGATTCATTTTGATCTAGTTTGACGAACAGTTCGTTTAACAATCTCGTTCACTCAACGACTCGCAAATACATTACACTTACTCCCTGCACTTGAACCAAAGTTTCGATCCCCGTTCCTTCCTTTACCTGGTGTTTATGATATTTTCTCAACCACTCTCATTTGTAAATGTGAAATTTTCAATTCTCCGCTTTTATATTGTTCTTCTTTTTTTGATGTATATCTTCACAACCTTCGCGTTTGCGGGGCGAGAGAAAATGAGAAAGCTCTTAGTGGTACCGTGGTCCCTCCTTGAGAGAATCAAACTGAAAGGGACGGTGGTAAAAATGATGTTTGTTTCTAAAGCAAACACTTTTGCCTTTCGGTGCTATGTTTTTTCTTGCTTCTTAGTTTTATTCTTTAACGTCCTGTTTCTGTGACAACGCGCAACTGAATACGACTTTCTAAGTGTAAGCTCGAAAATATTTCTGTGAGTGATGTCAGAATGTTGCAAATAAGACAATCAACTCCGCATGTATGAAGAAAATTACAAAAACCAGGCAGTACGGCTTCCATGTCCTCGTTCATGAATGTGTTCGAAGACATCAATAAACTTTTTACTTGAATTTCTATATAAAAAAAAAGTTTCAGGGCCCTTCGAGCTTTTATAACAATTCTCACCAAAACTCACGATTCATTGAAAGTTCCGTAAAGCGTAAAAGTTTTTGGTTATTTGAGGGTCAAATTGATGAAAATGTCCATCACGCAGCTCATCATCTGTTTGGGCTATGTCGTTTTATAGTTCTAATATATTTCCAACAAAACAGAGTGTTTTTTGTTCAGCTGAGAGCAAACCGAAAAGATTCAACTATTTCCTAAAGTTGGATTTACTTCTTGAAAATCCTGGAAATGTCGGATCTGCAAGGGCAATAATATCTTTTGGAGTATTCAATATTCATAGAGCCGCCTTTTCACCCTTTCAATACCATGCCCAAGCCATTTGTTTTCGTGACATGACCTCTCAATGATAGTTGAAGCAATTCAAAATTGTTAATAATCGCAACGTATCTTTTCATCGAGTGCCTTCAATTACCGGTATAGGCAACATGAACGCCGCAGAGCACGAATATTTATCTACCCACTAAATTGGAGTGAGTTATCATTGATTTATTTTAATCTTGCAGTAAACACGTTGAGAGCCAAACAACTGTTAAATAATAAACGATAGACAGTCTCTAAGATAGGTTTATCGATCATATAGTAAATAATCGACCCTCTGGGCTCCAATTGCAATCGGTGTGAAAGGCTCCCTTAAATGTTGCAATCAAATTGACTATTGGCACCTTTTGTGACCTATAGCAAGCTCCGTCTGCTTGACATCATCATAGCTCTCTATCATTAAAATGAAGGAAATATCAATTTCAAGAGGCGTAACAAGCGCGTTAAAAAAAAAAAAAAAAAAAAAAAAAAAAAAAAAAAAAGTGACATTAGTTGTTTAGTGACTTACTTCTTTACAGTAATTCAAAAATGAAAAATTGCAGTCTCAGCGCGAAAACCATTTTTTACTCTTAGTTTGCGCTAAACTATCTAAAACTTTAAGACGCTCGCAGCGTAAGCTCGATTTGTATTCATTAAGATGAAACTTAATGGATTCTTGGATTCAAACTGTATAGTTGACGAGCTATCTTCCCTCCCAACTTCCCACCCTTCCTCTATCCCTACTTTCCCTACCTTCCTCCTCCCCTTCCTTGCATCATCCTTCAATCCCTTCCTCTCCATCCTCTCCATCCCTCTCCTCCTTTCACACTCACCTCCTCTCTCGTCGTGGCATTGCATATTAAAACCTAATACTGCGGATTGTGGCCCTACTTACTTGCTCAAGAGGAAATTGACGATGAAATTGGATTTAAATAAGCTTATACTTATTGTTAGTCATAAAAAGGACTGTTATCAGAGGAGAGCTGTTACTGAATGATAATAATCGTGCCAGTACAGAGTACATAATGTGTGGTACGTTTCTTGAAATCAAGTTCCTAACTTGCGAATTTACAGGAAGCCAGGCTGTCGCGCTACGCTACCAGAATGCTGATTTCACTCTGCTCAAACCCTTGAAAAAGGTGCTGTTGAGGTTCCACTGTGCACTGTGCAGTGTGCACTACCTCGAATCAATATTTTCGCAGGTTTAAATAGATGAAACATGATGTTGCCAATTTGCACTCGACGTACGCGATAGCCTCAAAATGTTGAATTTTTCATTGATATACATAAACTGTTTCTCTAGTGCACGGAAGATTGTGATATAGTGTATAGGAGTTCTATGCATCACTAAACGAAGCACACAACGTTAAACGCTGTATTTCTGTCTACGTAGTAGAATGCAGTGTTGTAAAATATCCGGTATATATTACTTATTTTCTAAACTCTAAAAGCACCAATGGGGCTCTTGCAAACTTTTGCTGTGAGCAAATAAATAGTCCATTCTGATGTAAATACCAGCAAAAATCACGAAAATCACACTGAAAAAGTTTAACACTAGAACCGCTGGAACTAACTCACTACCTAGAACCGCTAAATGGGTCAATTTGACCCACATGCGATTGATGCGTTATTTTTGAGCTATTATTTCATTCTTATTCGATGTTGGTGCAGTCTCTCATTCTCACTCCGAGTAAGACAATTTTTTTCGACTCGACAGTCGTTCAGGGGGAGGGAGGGGGTGGTCCCGCCCCCTCCTTTAAGAGCCCATAAGGGAATGAATGAAATATAGGGTACCGATCTACAGAAAAATTCCTTATTTTCATCAGACGTTGAGCTTCTAAGGTTCTAAAATATGAACTTTGAATGAATGTCCAATGAATAGTCCTATCTGATGTAAAACCCAGCGAAAGTCACGAAAATCACACTGGAAAAGTCTAAAATTCAGTAATAAACCTACATAACTACTTGAATGGCAAGATCGTGATGGCAATTCGACGCAGATATCATTGGAGATTCCTATCTAATGTGCCACTTTCTCTTTGGAAACACAGAGGTATGTCTCAATTTAGATAGGAATCTCTCATGATACCTGCGTCGAACCGCCATTAAGCTCGATTCTGGGAGTGAATTTTGTGATTTTTCAGTGTACTCATCGTCATTTTTACAGGTTTTTATGCAAGAATAAAAACAAGAAAGAGAGGCAGAGAACAAGAAAGTACTCCAAACGAGACTACGACTTAGTGGCCGAGGGATTATCGAAATCAACTTTTCAATCCCGTGTAGCAAAAGTTTGCAAGAGCCCCATTGCAGAGATCCGAACTCAAAAATTTGCGTAAGTGAAAAGTATGGGCCGCTCGCACTCAAATTAGTCCCATTCTTGACTCAATCAACACGCTCCTCCTTTATGCCCATTCTGACGTAATTTCGTCCAGACATTTGATAATGAGTCTAAGTCTATGCTTTTGAAAAAGCTATTTTTTTACTCTTTATCAATATGTTCTTTTACATTTTTCTTTTACCAGCTCTTCCAAGGTACCATGAATGCTCTCTTCAGTCTGTTAGCAATATTACTAATTGTAAGTTTAGGAGGAAGTATTGGGGAATTTAGTTGGTTATAATTGCCAACAATTCGCTTATCAGAAAAGTTCGTAGTATTTAAATCTCATTTCATCATTATTTAAAGCCCAGGAAAAATGAGACATTCTAAATAAGTTTCGAGCATTTACCCGATTTTCGGTCTATTAAAAACCTGAGTAAATGTACAAAATTGGTGTAGCAAAAACAGACTTATTAGAGTTGGGACTGCATTTTTCTTCGATAACCTCATACTACTACAACTTATTGAGAGACTTTTTTGCATTTTTACTTTTAAACTGCATGAGCCTAACTTCATTTCTTGGTTATTTTGTGCTGATATATTGCGAGATAATCTAAACCCTGAATAGTGTGGATATTGTATAACGGAGACGGTAGCAGAAAATAGCTGTCATTCCTCCATTCATAGATGCGTCAAAGATATTTACGGATAACGGAGAGGGAGGGAACAAGCGCTCTTCGATTGCGAAAATAAAATGAAATCCAGCGTAACCCACCCTCAAGAAGTAAGCTCTCGGGGAATTGAACAATATGATTACCGACGCGTTCAATATCAACAGGTTTAAAGAAGCATCATAACTTCCGCGTATATTGCTTTCCAAATCAAGATGAATTATGAATGGCAAAATACTTATTCCATTTATGGAAATAATAGATTATTTTTTATAATATGGTATTTCGCTTTTTCTTTGCTGACGGTTAACGGAAAATTCCGGTCGTGACTACATTTGGCGTGCCAGTGTACTCACGGAGAGGGCAGTTTCGCGATCAGAGTGTCACATATATTATGTATATATAAGTTACACCCAAAATTCTATACCTATATATATATATATATATACACAGAAAATTTTAAATAGCCCGATACTAGATATAAACGAGAAGAAAAATGGGACACAAGGCTACGAAAACTTAGTTTTTAGTGAAACTTAGTTTTCGTAGCCTTGTGTCCCATTTTTCTTCTCGTTAATATTATATATATATATTATATATTATATATATATATTATATATATATATATATATTATTAGAATATTATATATATATATATATATAAAACAATAACAATGGCTGTAAATAATTATAAAACAATAATAAATGAGCTGTACGTTCAGCCAAAATAAAACAAATAAAAAGGGGAAAATTAAATCATAATAATAAAATGATCCAACCTTCAATTGCGATGTTTTTTTTTTATTTTTTGAACGTTTCGACGTCCATATACGCCTTCATCAGAAAATATAATATGAACATAGCCAAAAACAAAGGAACAAACTAAGAAATAAACAAAAGAACATAATTGCACATGATAAAAGTGGGAAACAATCAAGTGAAATAGCAATAATATAATAAAATAAAAAATAAATAAAAATGATTTTTATTTATTTTCTGCATGCCAAACTTTCACAAAAATGTCTAGGTATACGATTTTTGTGATGAGAAAATATTGCAATTCATAAGAGGATCCGTGTGAGACCGAGAGAGATAGAACGAACGATCAACTAACTTTTTCACCGGATGACGTCATCTATAAAACCGTCTTTAACACACGATACTAAACGATATCCCTCAAATGCAAAAAAGAGATATGAAATCAAACCGCCGCACTATGGTCTAATATCAAGAAAAAATGGCCAAAAATCAGCCCTGGTATAAAAGTAATCAGCTGAATGTCATCATGTTAACACTTGGCATGAGATTTGACACCTGATGATATCATCATACGACATCATCAAATGACATCATCATGACATCATCATGACGTTAAAAATGTCAACATATCAGTATAATCTTTCTTAACGTCATGATGATGTCATGACGACGTCATGATGATGCCATGATGATGTCAGGTCTCAAATCTCATGCTAACTGCCAACATGGTGACATTTAGCTGATTATTTTTACCAGGGAGTGTAAAAAAAACTTATTAAAAATAGTTGCTCTTAAATTAAACTTTTAATTTCAAACTTTTCAGCGATATTTTTAAAGGTTTGAATTACTTTGTTGAAACTGCTTTCTGTGATTAAAATTGGTCTTGGAAGTTTATAAATGATAAATTGATGAGAAATTTAATTTCTGTCTTTTGGCCACTTTTTGACGCTTTCGCCTCATTGTACGCCAGCTTAAAGCCCAGCTGGATCGCGTGTCTTCTATTTCATCTCACCTTTGCACTTTGCGAGCCTTTTTTTTTTTTTTTTTGCAGTGACGCTCGACGCTTGATTCCAATCATTCGTGACACTTGTATAAGCCGCGCAGTGGATTAAAGTATAGAATGTTCAGACATCAATACAGGAGATTAAGTCAATATTTTAAAAACTAGCTGTAAAGCTAGCCAAAATACCGGGTAAAAATATCAATTTTGTTGTTTATGGTGTGTCAAAATACAAGCTACCGATAAGAATAAAATACTATTTTTTGAAGCAAACCATTGAAACTTTCCATTCTCGACAATTTTTTTTTTTTTTTTTTTTTTAGCCCTGTGTGCCTTCCAATCACCGAGGGCGTGAGTTCGTGATACAATACAACATTGTTACAACTGAAACAACATTATTAACACTAGATGCGTGATGGGAACAGAATAAATAAAACGAGTAGAAATCGTACAACTTTATAATAAATCAGAGCACATGGTTCCGATGTGAATAACAGCATATGCTATAAAGTTTCTGAAACGAAACGTACGTAGCACTTGTCAGATGCATATAATCCAAAAATGTTGGTTTTAGCCTTAGTACGTGTGACAAAAGGGCTTATGAAAAATGTAAATCCTCACATCTATGCAGTCTTATTTAAAAAAAAAAAACCAAAAACAAAAAAAAAAAACAAAAAAAGACAAAAACAAAAACAAAAAAAAAACAAACAAAAAACCAAAAATAAACGTTTGACTTTTAAGTATTTTAGACTTCATAACATTTCATTTCTAAACCATTTTCATGTACATAAAAAAAAGTTTTGCTTCAATCCAACGATGTTACGAAACGATTGGAACCAGGAACTATAAACCCATTAATAAGGTTATTTGATTACGGTTTTCATGATTAGGGCCCAATCATGCAGTAATCCAAGTTCAACCTAATGCACCGTGATGGGACGTGGGAGTGTTAAGTAAAGTTCCAAAGGAAAAAGTGGAAAAAACAAAATTAATGAGGTGAAAATAAAATGGATGGGCACCTAACGATAACGAAATCAACTTACTTCGTTAGCCAATAAATACTAACTCCTCGCTTCTGATTGCAATCATTGCATCCTGAAAAGTAAAAACTTTGTAATCGCCAAGCATTTTCAATTTGTCTGATAAAATGAAACCTGTGCAACACGTGAATCTGGAGAAACGGAAGTACATCTTTCGAAAATAAAAACTATCATATAATGGATCACGGTATTCCTTTATAATGATTGTATTTGAGTCTAAGCACGGAAAGTTAGAAGAAAAAAGAAAGTAATAATGATCCTCTAGGTTCACATGCCACATGAATGGTGGCTCGCACGCGTGAGCAATCCAGGTAAATACTGTCGTTTTCCGATACCAAACTGAAACAAATGAAATATTAGTTCGATTATTATTTGGGCTCTAAATATGGATTATTTTCCACTAGTTCGTACGAAAGAGGTAATATCAATGCATGAGCCATGATCTGCCCCCGCGAGTGGTACAACGGAACCCTTCAAGGCTGAACTAAAAGCCCCCTTGATGGAAGTTTTGAGGAGAACCGACGCGAAGTTTTATGCATTTGAAAAGAATCGACCGCCTGAACGAATTTCAAGGTTAAATTTGATCGTGAACCAGCGGTGGAGACTGGTGGATTTGCCGGATTTCCGGTGCGTTCCAATACTTTCTTCTTCTCAACTTTTTCCTCGAAGACTCTTTTGTGTTGAGCCTGCAATGTCTTCGTCTCTTTTTTCTCTCCAAGAAAGCCTGTAAAATCATCGACCAATCAAAACTCGTGTTGAGATCGTGTCAGTACTCTCAAACAAAACTTCCATCAAGGGACTCTATTCTAATTTCTAGCTAGTTTCTATCCTTTAACTAGCCAACAAAGGTAATAAAGTCCTGAAACAGACTCTGCATGGCTTAGAAATGAATGACAATAGATTTTGCAGGACCACTGACCAGCATCAAGGCATCAAAACTGTCAGGAGGGTTAGGGAAAGGGGCAGTCGACCCTATATAGAGTTGCTTTGTAAATGAGAATGCGCGATGTCGGAATCCATTTCTGATTGGATCTCAAATTCAGGCTCTCACAGAAGCCCCAAGAAGCAAAATGCAAATGGCTGAAAGTTCTATTTACTTTCCGATTTTGCTCATTTTACACAGTTTAAAAATACCGTGACCGCGGAATCATTCATGATTGTCCTCCTGCTTGAATATTATTCTGAGAGATATTATCTCTTACAAAAACGACCCGTTTGTTTTGAATTGGAACCTAACCTATTTGAAATAACGACAACTTCGTCATCCACCGTACCTTAATTTTGCCTCTTGGGCGCTACATGATTTTTTTATTCTTCTTCTTCTTCGTCTTAAGTTTCGAAGAAGGAGAATATAGCGTGGCGCAGCTCGCATTATATATAGGGACTGCGTAGTCTACCCCAGATGTGCCACCACCATTTCGAGGTGACACTCGATGGATTGAAAAATACAATAATTGAAAAATAGAGAGAAAAGTGAAGGAAATAAATGGAAAGAAAAAGTTAAAATGAAGGTGAACTTACACGGGATAAGAATTATCTTTTCTGAAAAATTATCTTGAAAAGGGAGGGAGGGTGACAATCTAGAGTTTCCGTTCGTGGTGTCCCTTTTTGTCCCTTCCGGCTTCTTATTACGACGCCGATGAATATCGTCAAATGCCAACTTTAATCAATGTAAAATGTGCAGATTTCTCTGAAAAATACTCAGTCAGCCATGTCGAGGAGGAGATCGACCTCGTATAATTGATGAAGCCCGTCTGTTGTCCAGCAGATGCTGCGGAGAAGATGAGCATATAGGGTGAAGTAAAATGAGGAATGCATACAGGGTTATACCTTAAAGTAACCCTGAATCTATCGTCATCAATTTTAAACGGTTGAAGATTTTTAGATGCATTTTGCGTCATTCATCATCTTTTGGAAGAGCTATAGTTTGGAGGGGGCGTTTTTAAAATGTGAGGTCCCCCAGGAAGGAAAGGGAATTGAAAACTTCAAATAGCAAGCCCTATCGGGTGATACATATAAATTAAAAATGCATAAAAAAGAAGACTTCTGGAAGTGGATACCAGTGTCTTTTTAACTTAATGGCAACTGGTGGCACATAATGCAAAAAAAAACCCTATATCAGATACTTTAATGGCTATTTTGACTTCTTTCACAATGAGCCACCAGTGTCACATTACAAGAAAACATAAAACGGGCTCAAAATTTTCCAAAAGACTGCCAGCAGTCATTATGATGCTTTTAATAATCGAAATCGTATCCAGAGGAAGGGGGGGGGGGCGATTTGCCCCTGTATCCGAATCGACCCACCAGTTTTATTATTTTTACTGACCTTTTAGCGTTTGCGTTTTTAGAAATCCAATTGAAGTAAAATAATAATAAAGATGTATTGAAAATTTAAAAAAAAAGAAACACATTTTCGTCATTTCTTAAGGTGTTACATACATAGCACGTGAAAAAATGGAATAATGAATAATGTGACATGAAAGCAGTTCAAATATTTTTGTTTTACCATTTCCCCGTATATTTGACCACCTTGTTGAAATGAAATTCCATATTTATTTTGATTGAAAAAAGAAAAATCTCATGCAGTGCAGGGTTAACTAACCTAACCTAACCTAACCTGAAAGCTACGATGGTCATTCGATGGTCATTCTTCCACGTATTTTGATGACATCATCTCCTTTCGACACTCCCGCGGCCCGCCTAATCCCCTCCTTACGACTTGGCTCCCGCTTACAAATCACAATACCAGGGAAGGACGCTATTAACACGAGAGGCAAGACTTGGCCCATTAAGTCGTCAAACGCGCGTCTTCAAGAAATATGACAAGCAAACTGAGGCACTATGGTCTGAGATCGTCAAAATGTGGCCAAAAATCCGAAAGCACACAATTTACAATCGATCCCATAACTACATAAACGGGCCTCTTGCAAAATTTTGCTACAGGGGATCGAAGAGTTGATTCTTGCAGAAACACCCGTAAAATTGACGATGAGTACACTTAAAAATCACGAAATTCACGCTCAGAATCGGGCTTAATGGCGGAGAGACGCACGTGTCATGGGAGATTCCTATCTAAATTGATAAGTTTCTGTGTGTTTCCCTAGAGAAAATTACATAATAGACAGGAATCTCCCATGATACCTGCGTTGAGCCGCAATTACGAACTTGCCGTTATAGCAGTTATGCGAGTTCATTACCTACTGAATTTTAGACTTTCTTATTGTGATTTTCGTTGGTTGGTCTTTCCATCAGATTCAGATTGGACGATATATTTACATGTAGAAAAAGTTTGCAAGAGTCCCATTATAAACTTATACAAAGGCCGACTTTAATCACTGAAAATACTTTTAACAAGAAATTTAACCCTATAAATGTCACTGGCAAGTTTTAAATTTAGATTAAATGTTCGAAAAATATGAGTTTTTATGAATCTTTTTAATTAATTTGTGACCATTTTTTTTAGATCTCAGATCATTGTGAGACGTAAGGAGTGGGTGTAACTCTGAACTTGAACCATGTTTCACCGTGATCACCGCTGCCTTTTATTCCGCCTTTACTTCTCGTCTTTTGTCCCTTGTCCCCGATTCTCTGGGCTCATTATCAATAATTGAAGCAGTCAATCAGAGAACAAGACGGATGGCTCGGAGAATAACGGAGGACAAATAATCACAGTCTTGTGAAATCTCAGAGGCGGATTCAAGATCCCTTTTTTCTCTCACTCCATCCGATGGAATGCATGCTTAATAATAACGATAGGAAAGAGATAGTAACTGAAAATCACGTGAAAGCCCTCCCTCTTTCCTTTTTTATTGAATATGCTCAAATAAAGGGAGAAGGAGAAGAACGAATTTTTTTGATCCCCTTGTATCATTAGAAATCACCCTGAATAAGGGGTGAAAGAATGACGCTTTACGCAGGTGAACGTTTTCGTATATCGAATAGGAAAACGATGAGTCTGTAGCAAACTTTTGCTACAGCGTTACGGAAGGTCGACTGCTACTAAAAATTTGAAAGTAACATTGAAAACATCGGAAAGTCTCAAAATTCACTAAAAAGTTCCGTAAATGTGTTCAGGGGTGTCAGATCCCATCTTTGCATACGAGCTGCTCGTATACTTTAAAATTGGGGGGGGGGGATTTTTTATGCACGACCATAATGGGAGTGCATATTGGTTTCGGTCTGGTTTTTGTTTTGCGCTGTTGTACAATGTACTTTGAATTTTTGAGCATTGAAAATCATATGAATTCTCCGTGTTAAGCTGTTGTTTTAGAACTATTTAGCACCAATGCGTTTCTCAGCTATTTTGTAGCCAATCGAATTCCTCTATTTGTCCGGCGGACCGATATTTCGTCGAAAGTAATACCCTTTTTACTGATTTTCAAGCGCGTTTTAGAGAGTCGGTTTTTAATGTTTTTCACAAATTTGCGCATAGCTGATTGAAGTTTTGTAGTTTTAATTCCTGTTTATTTTTTGATACATTAGGGTTGGAATTGAGAATTTCACTCGGTTTTATATAGCAGTACATTTTCCGCTTGTCCAGCGATTGGCTTCTTCGCGAAGGGAGGACAATTTTTTCGTTTCTTTACGCAACTCTTATAGTGGGAAACAACAACGATGTTTGTTTACGTTGATCGTGTACAACAAACTACCGAATGCTTCCAACCGCTATATTGAGGTTATGGTCACACGGGTTCTCTGACTCTACGGATCCCATAAGCAGCTGCAGGTGCGTATAGTCCGTATGACCATAACCTCAAACTTCGCGGTTGGAGGTATGAAAAAAGACGCGGTATTGATCAGAGCCACTATTTCGTGAAATTCGTTGACGTTTGTCGTTCACTACAAGCGTATACCGACGCATTTCAGGATTCTTTTTTTCGCTTGAGTTTTAAGGAACATTAATAAATGCCTTATAAAACTCGAAACATGTGAAAAAGAAGACTCCCTATCTGCAGTAAGCGGCTGTGTCAACGAGAGCCCGTGCCATTATAACCTCAGCCCAAGGTCAAACAACCAGCGTGAAGTGAGCCTTCTCTCCCACTCGCCGCACCCAAGTCCGAACCTGAACATTTAATGTAAAATTTTTTTTGAGATGGTGGAATATTCGATGGGTTTGCTCTAAGATCGTACGGAATGGTCCCAACCCCCTCACATATCGCCGCACCCAGGTTCAGACCCAAACTTTTACTGGAGAATTTTTTTCGAGATTATGGAAAATTCTAAGGGTTTGTCCAGATTGTAGGTAGTGAAACTTCCTCCCCCCCCCCCTCCACATTTGCCGCACTCAGGCTCGGACCCCAACTTTTGCTGGACAATTTTTTTTCGAGATTGTGGAAAATTCTGAGGGTTCGTCTTAAGATCGGTCGTAGTGGTCGTTTAGGATCACCCTGTATGTTGCTTAGAATGCATTATCGTTGGGTTTGCTCTGGGTGTTTAGGGATTTTATCTGCTTTTTGAAAAAGAAAAAAAAAGAGTGGAAAAAGGAAAGAGAAGGAAGTTATTAAAATTGGAAAGAAACACAATTGAAAGAAATGTGAAAAATGAAAAAGGAAGAGGAGAGGAAAGAGACGAGTATGCTCTGCCTTTGGAACTACTATATTGAGAATGAGGGGTCAGATGAAATGAGAACTATGCGTAGAACAATCGCATCGGTTTGTTTAGTATTTTTAACATTTTCGGTGGGTTTTCAGTTTTAAGCAAAATGGGGCCATCAGAGATTGATACTGTTGGTTTTATGATGTAGGGGCTGGGGCCTGGTCCCTATTTAGGGCCGAGCCCCCGAGAAGCAGTGAGAAGTATTTATTTCAGCTCACAATTTTTTTATATTCCAAACCTTTCTGATAAAGGTATAAATATTAATGGAATAATTAATTCATTAATATCATACTCTGATGTTAGAAGAAAATACAAAACGACAGTAATAAAAATGAGTTATACAAAACCGTTTGACTATAAACTTGAAGCACCCTGTCCATCAATTATTGATTAAGGTTGTGCATCCATTCTTAACACGCTCGCGTGTTTCGAAGGCTGCTTGTTTTTTTTCTCTCTGCGAAAGGATGGGAAAAAATATTTTTTTGGGGAAAGAAGGATCGCAATCTTTTCTCTCTCCCGTACTTTGTAACCCCTCCCCCCCCCCCAAGTGAGGGTCTCCCCCTGACTGAGGATTTCCCCTAACTGAGGGTCACCTCCTTACTGAGGGGCTCCCTCCGCTAAATGAGAGTCCCCCATAACTGAGAGTTCCCCCCTTAACTGAGGATTTCCCCCCTGAATGAGTGTCTCCCCCCTAATTTTGTCCGAAAATAACCAACAGTTTTTTTTGAATGGAGGAGGGCCCTCGGACCTGCATCCCGCTGGGGGGTATTCCATACCCCCTAGACTTTCCAGTTGGGTATGGAAAACTGTCTGATTTGGGGGAGGGCCGGAGAGGGGTGTGAAAATGTCTGATATGGGGGGGGGGGGTAACTCGTATAGCGTCTAGGGGTAGACTGGCATCCCTGAATGTGTTCAAACAATACCCACAACAAAATGATGATGTGTTCAACAAAGTTCAAAGATCGCGGTCAAATTAGTGGGTCACACCGGTCACAATCGGGGATTCCCATCCAATTCCACGACGAATCACTTTTCCCAGAATCGAAAGTTTCGATTAGACGGGACTCCCCCATTGAGATCAGCTCATTTGGTCGCCATATTTGAATATAGTTAAACGCATCTATTGAGTTTGCGAGTGGATGGTTAAACTTTTTGATGCTTCCGATGCCGGTCAGATACACTGGCCAGTGAAGAGATGATAATCACTTGCGAACTGTAAAAATATCAGAGTCACATTCTGGGATTCAATCAAAACATTTCACGACAGAATTGAATCAACGAATCTCTGGCACCGAACGAGGATCGGTGCTTTTGAAGTCGAGTCTCAAATATTAAAGAGGATCATGATTCTCCAGTGTTCGTAGAAACCAGAAACGTACATGCTAATTCTGCGCTCGAATATATCACTCAGAATTAAGTTGCGCAAAATAAGGTTCGTGTAATGCGACAATTAAACCACGGTTCACGGATGACTAGATAAATTAATTAAATTTTGTACTTAGAAACGAATGACGTATGTGAAATTAAAGCTCTTTACGCTGGTTTTGTACTCAAGCTTGAAGGTATTTTGCCGTAAATTTGACGGAAGTGCAGGAGATCGAGCAGGAATGTGACTAATGTCTGCTCCTTCATATTTCAATATTTATGGAATGTACCATTGATGCCAGCTGTGAAGCAACGTTTGTTCTTTCAGATATGTATTACATAATTTTCAACCTTATCCGCACGGGGAACAAATGATAGATGAAATTTACAGTTCTGGTGGTTGGTTTTGGCCCCAACCACAAGATGTTAAACTTGTCTAGACATGTTTTGTCAGCGTCTTAAAGGGTGGGAAATTTACTCTACCGTTAGGTGACGTTATTAATTTGTCTCGAAAAGTTTACTGTACAGTGTACAGGGTGTTAAATATGTATAAAAGGCTCCACTCAAACTATCTCGGGAACGGTTGAAATTTTTCGATGATATTTTTTCGCTTGATATTTTTTATATTTTTGGGGGTGAGTCCCTGCCGCCCTCTCAACTAATAGAACCCTGATATTGCATACAGTCCATGGTGATATGAGTGAAATAAAAAGACTGCTGTAGAGTAGGAAAGGAGGGGTAAATTTGCATATTTCATCTCTTAAAAAACTCCTTATAATACGTAAGCAGGCATCGCCTCATCTTAGATTTTTGTCAATCTTATATTTTCTGGCCATCAGTATAAAACGGCTAAAAAAACAGTGTTTTGGAAATGATCGCTGAATTAAGATAAAATTTGAATTTGTTGACTGAATACGAAGGCGCACACTTGAACACAAGTTCAAAGTTAGAGAGACCTTTATTTCGTGTTGAACTTTCAAAACAAACTGGATCTAAAATATACTGTAAATAAACAAATGATACACTCATAAGAAAACAGATATCTTCATTAATTAATGCTTTTTCACTTCCGTTTCGATGGATTTGTCGCATAATTAAGTTCTATGAACTGACCCGTTTGAGTTGCACCAAGTTCAAAGTGAATGGAATGTTTTCGGTTTAATTCTTACTGCTTTCATTACAGGTTTTGCTTATTCCAATAAGTTGATGATCATGTAGCTTATAAATACTATGATAACAAGGAACTAAAAAGTTCGAAGAAAGAAACGTACGGCTTTCATCTATGGATGATAAGTTTCATTCAAAAAGCGCTAAGCTGGCTTTCATCGATGGATTAGTAGATCGTGCTCGTGATTATCAAATGAGAATTTGATGTAAAAGCAAATTAATAATTTCTCTACAAATCTGATGCACTTCTCAGTTCTTATGTTGCATAATAAATCCGCTGTCAACTTCGGCTAGACCATTTTTAAGCATCAATTACTATGTGAAAATCCGGAGCATCAGAAAACTCTAAAACCCATAAATGAACTTACAAATTTGGAAAAACATTAGACACTGTCCACCCTAGTATATCCTTGCACCACGTGCATAATATTGTGCTCGGATAGGGTGGCCAGAGATTACTAAGTCTAACAATAAAAGCCGATGCTCATCATCTAAAAAATCAGTTAAAATGATGTAGGAAGGAATTGGCATATACAGTCCGTCGGTTATCATTTTCTTGAATATCTATCTTGCGATCAAAATTTAATGTAAATCGTAGAATAAAACACTTAGTAGAGCTATTTGAAGTCAGAATTGTGATAAGGCAGTTTAGTAAGCCACTGAATTAACACCTTTTCCGATTTGAAAGACACCTCTTAAAAACTGTCAAAAATTGAGACAATACTCATAAAAATCGCATCTCGTTGCTTGGGTAAATAAACTTGGATCAAATCCCTAGACAAATGCCTACACAAAGGGGATAATTGATACCATATTGTTTTGTGTCCAGATATTTTCCAGAAAAACGTACTTCGTTACGAATTCAAAAAATTATATTGCAGTTACATTGCAAAAAAATGAATGTTTTTAGGAACACCTCGAACAGTTTTCCCCACATCACTTTCCTTTACTTTTTGAAGTATCACCAAAAGTTCAGCGAATGATTTTCGAAAATCTTTTTTCGTTTTTATTTGATAATTAGATAGACCTGACCCGATGAAGAGTATTAACCCTAGTCTGCCAAACAAACATTTTAGACGAGTTTGCCAATTCCGGGTTTTTTAGACCCACCCTTAAAATACAAGTGTTTAACACATTTATGATACATTTTTAATGTTTTTACAGTAAATCAGGGTATAACTGCTTTGTTAGCACTTGGTAACCCACCATATATGGTGCGTAAAACCCACCATCTGCTGGGTGTAAAAAAAAGGGGAGCAGCTCCGAATAACTCGAATTTGGGTTCGAAGATAAAAAAACGCTGAAACACGGGTTCCATTATTTTGAGGGGGACATCTTTTAGGGGGGTAGCCTAATTCCAGGCCCCAGGGGGGCGGATCCGGGAGTCACCACCCCGCTATATCACATTTCTAAAAAAGTGACCCCTCATTTTTATTACATGACTTCAAAGAGCATCAAATTTTAAGCATTTTGGCGCAAACCGCAGGTCGATATCGTTTTTCGTGTTCGAGATATCTAAAGTTAAAGTTCGATTTTGACCCATTTTCAAAAATTCCTAACTCCCACTAAAAAAGTTGGAATTTAAAAAACGTTTTGATTAAAACACTCTAAAAAATAAGTACTTTTCAGAAAAAAATAAGACTGTCCAAAAAACCTGATTTTCAGGCTTCAAAAAAAAATCAACATTTTCGAAAATTTTGAGTCAGCAATATTCTTGTAAAACGGCCCGAATCAACAATTTTGGCTTGACACCGGTTGGCTGAGTCCAAATGAGCGATGCAAAGCGCTTAAAAGCTCAAGAAAGTCTCAAAATCACCATTAAAATGACCAAATTCAGTATTGAAAACATGGATAAATTCAGAGTCAAGAAACACCTCTCTTTCAGACTTTAATGAGGTTGTGGGGACATTCGAAAGCTTTGCATCGCTCATTTGGACTCAACCAACCGGTTTCAAGTCAAAATTGTTGATTCGGGCCGTTTTACAAGAATATCGCTGATTCAAAATTTTCGAAAATTTTGATTTTTTTTTAAGCCTAAAAATCAGGTTTTTTGGACAGTCTTATTTTTTTCTAGAAGTACTTGTTTTGTAGAGTATTTTAAGCAAAACATTTTTTAAATTCCAACTTTTTTAGTGGGAGTTAGGAATTCTTGAAAATGGGTCAAAATCGAACTTTAACTTTCGATATCTCGAACACGAAAAACGATATCGACCTGCGGTTTGCGCCAAAATGCTTAGAATTTGATGCTCTTTGAAGTCATGTAATAAAAATTAGGGGTCGCCTAATAAGAAATGTAATTTAGCAGGGCGGTGACCCCCGGATCCGCCCTCTGGGGGGCCTGGAATTTAACAACCCCCCTAAAAGATGTCCCCCTCAAAATAATGGAACCAATGTTTCAGCGCTTTTTTTAAATCCGAACCCAAACTCGAGTTATTCGGAGCTGCTCATCTTTTTTTTTTACACCCTGTATAGTCCCTCTCCCTAGATAAAGCGAAAGATTGAAACCGTTTTTCGTCGGTTTTCGTCGTTTGTAGATCGACCTTTCACATTCGCTATCTCAAATGCGAAAAAAGATATCAACCTCCCGTTTGCGCCAAAATGCTCAGTTTATTATGCCCTTTCAATTGATGCATTATTTGACAGGGTCCGTTCTGGAATTTTTGACACCCCCCCCCTCCCCCCGAGAGCGGAGGGGTGAAAACGTTAACATATATTTGGAGGGGGCCTAAATCTAAAAGTCGACTTCGACCCTCGATATCTCGAAATTGAAAAACGCTATCAAAAGGCTTACGCCAAAATGCTCGGCTTTGTTTGCCTTTTCTGATGATGTGTCACAAGATAGGGTTGCTGTTTGAAAATTTGGCGTTGTAGGGTCTAAACAGAGGAAACAGGATACGGGTCTAAAAGACAAAATATTAAAAAAAAAATCCTGTGACATTGGAATTCCATTTATTTTGTTTGATAATGCGAAAATTGGGTTTGGGAAAATTGGATATTTTTGAAGTACAAGTTTTTAGGGTCAACAGAAAAAAAACAACTTTTTAGGAAGCCTCGGGTCTAAATGACCCATGGTTGACAGACTAGTGTTAGCCAAACGGAATTCAAATCAGAACTAACTGTGCCACACATTTAATTTCAGTGTCTAAGATAGATGTATAAAATGCTTAGTCCTTCTCCTTTCTAAATATACTTGTAAAAACAGGGTCGTTCGATGACCTGGTTGTGGGGGTGATTGAAACCCTGATGAAAACAAATTCAAATGCGCGCTCCGGTCATTTTCATTCCGGAAGCCAAATCAATAAATATTCGTTTTGAGGCAAAATATTCTGGGGTAATCTAATCCAAGTGAGTTTTAGCTTTTCAACTGAGCCGGTGAAATACGAGCGAGAAAAAGAAAGCAGGATACTGATACCTAATCAATATTATCTCGGGGGAGGGGGCTCTAATTTTGTTGCGTGAATGAATGCCAGCTGTCAAAGGTAAAACTTTTTCACTCGCAGTATACTCATCAATACTCCAAAACCGATGGTCTATCCATTTTTTCTCCCAACCGAGACAAATATTCCGTCCGATGGGTCTGTTTACAGAAGTTTTAGCTACATCTATTCTGTTTCTGAATGTTTACTCCCAATGGCGCCATATTACTTTACCGGAATATCCAAAGCTTGCTCATAAACTCAAGAAAAGCAAATAAAAAGTGATCGCTAAAGGGCATCATCTGATGAAAGCACAGAGTCGCCTCGTTATGAACTTCTCATATCCCCTCCCCCGGTTAGCAATCAAGTTTGGTTTATCGGGACCGCAAGCCAATCTTACGTTTTGGAGTTAATTGAAAAGGCAGTTGACTGCAGAAAGCCTAGTTAAATTGCGAGTTGTTTCATTGTAAATGAACTATTACGATAATGGTTTTTAAATATTTGGCCTCGTTTTAAACCGACCAGTTTTTTAGCGCTGGCAACGCTTCGATAAAGCAAGATACAGCTGGAATGATACTCAAAAAGATAAAAGCGGGTGGCTGCAAAGCTGAAATCCGGCGCTTAGATAAACATCAGAGAAGAGGAGAAAGTTCTCTTTTGCCAAAGTTTCTCATGTTCCCGTTTGATTTAATTAATGAACCCAACTAAATCATAAAATTTACCGGGACAAATTTATACCACAGCCGGCTGAAACTTGAAAATTCAGCCGAGCGGGCTGCTGGCTCTTTGCAGTTGTTTGTATGCCAACTACTCGATTAATGTTCTCCGCCATATAATTGTTAAGTACAGTTAAATCTCTACGAAAAGTTAGAAAACATCATTGCTCTTCATGTTTCCGATAATTGCTCACTGGGTGAAGTTTTCTCCTAGAACTTGCTGCCTCCTTCTCTCAATCCTCTTTTAATATGTTTCACAACAATAAGTTTGGAATGTGTATTAATTTTAGAATGATCTTCTGCTCTTTTCTCTCATCATTTTTCATTGAAAGATGCCTCTTCCTGACTCCACCTCTATAAAGTGCAAATTCGGCTGTTAGTATACTCTCAAGGGTCTGACTTTTGTCTGTTTTTTTTTTTTTTTTTGTGGAAAAGTGAAACTGCGAAGCTAATTGAAATTTAAAACTCGCTCTCTGAAATATCTAAGGTCAAATGGCTGTAGAAAAAAAAGCCCTTAACAGTAATTTTATTAGCTCACAATCTTTTGGCAGACTTTAACATGATCTCATCTGTTTCTTCAGAACAATAAACAGCAACATAATATGACTTGAGTATTCAGCTCTGCAGCAAATGCCCGACAGATAACAAGCTAATGTTTTTACTTTTCTGTTTTGTTTCAGGTGAGTCATTAACCTTCAATTTAATGTATATGGTAAGTTTGCTTGCAATTCACTGACGTCATGAATATAAAGTCCAAGTGTGAAAGGAATAATTTAACCTGTATTGCATAATCACGAAAGAAAAAAACCGAGTCTTTGATTCCAACGTGGCAACAACGTTCAGTAATATAATTATTCCTTTTTGTTCTATACTGTGAAAAATCGGAAGCTTGCAAGAAAAATAATTTATACTCGCTGAACGCATGAATTACTTTTTTAAAGTTAGCACATACTGTATTTTATTAGATAGAAAAATTTACCTCCCTCAAAATTACGTTTTCTCGTTTTCTTTTCTTGCTGAGTTTAAACTAGAATATGTAAATGTTTTATGAGAAATACTCACGCGTAGAACACAAGGAAACAAAGTCGAAAGAAGTGACTGTACAAAAACTATTTTTTTTTCTGATTCGCTCCTATATTTTGGGGAAAGTTTTATCGAAAGATATAAATCCGAACGTCCCGGAAAAGTTTTTTCTATTATATATATTTTTTTTTTTATTTTTGAAACTTGGGACAGCAAAATAGGCACACTTTAAATTAGTCAATGTTGAAGTATCTGAAAGACATATTTATGAAATCGTGCTTTAAGATATGCTCTTGAAAAACTGGGAAATATTAATGACAAATAAATGCCATTCAAATTTGCCTCGGTGCGGTGTTGGGAAAAGAGCCATTCCAGGATAGCAAATATTTCATCAAAAGCAGCTAAAAATGACAAACGGCTTAAATAACCTCAACAAAAATAAGCAATACACGGAGAAAACACGCACGGTCGTGCGTCCGACCGAGCTTCTGCTGCAGTTTACGATGCTGCGCTGTATCACAGAATCATACAGTCAGAACGGAAACTCCCATGAGAGCCAATGGAAGCAAGTTTGGAATTTAACGGCACCAAAAGGCAACGCTGTGGTCCTATATCCCAACATGGCGGACGAGTGTGATTTTTGTTGAAACTCATTTCTTTCTGTAAATTCTGGAAAAATTTAAGTTTCCGCCCTCACTTTTATTCTATTGGCATTTCAGAATGAAAATTTCGCGGATCATGTCCTATCCTTTTTCTTTCGCGCGCGAATCCAGATGTAAACATCCTATATCCCAACATGGCGGACGCGAAATGATTTTGCTTCAAAACAGTAGCGGCTCGTGCTATTTGGCAACAGTGTTTTTCCTACATCTAGTTCATGTAAAACAATCGATTCAATAGTGAAGCAGCGCTTCTCCAGCATTCGATTAGTTTTACATAGATTCAAATGGAGGAAAAACATTGTTGTCAAATTGCACGAGCCACCACTGCTTCAAAATCCGACAGAGTTTCTGTTCTGGTTGTATTATTCTGTGGCTGTATCCTTTTAGTAGAGCCAACAACACCATCTGTTCCGTGCCGGCATTGTAGACTTATCGCCTAGTGGAAACTGCAGTTTGGCATTGTTAAATGTGCATTGCTTGGCTCTGCCTTTACATCCACGAGCTCGTTTGGTTCAATATTGTCCGTTGCTGGCCGTACGGCTCTTGTCATCACAGAATAATACAATCAGAAGGGAAACTCCCATAAAAGCCAATGGAAACAAGATTTGGAATTTACCAGCACAAACTGGCAACTGTGCCTACTCACTTCTCAAGATGGCGGACATGCTTTTTCAGGCTATACAACCAATCACAACTCGGCCAGTTGCCGAAGATCTGCCGAAGATTGCCGAAGATACTCACTTTCGAACATGGCGGCCCGAAGTAAAGAATGTTTCAAAATGAATTAGAGTTTCCCTTCTGATTGTATTATTCTGTGTTGTCATGATTCATTCACCAATGAGCTATTTCAAAGTCGACATATTTCGTTTGTTGGAACCATCTCGCAAAGCGCTGCTTATATTAAAATGCTTTCCATTAAAATTGATGTATTACGTACTTTGAACAGGCGGAGAACTGTGCAACCGATTGCTTCTTGTTCATATCATGATCTATTACTATGGTAAATCAATTTCATATACTAAACCCTCATCAGTAGTAGAACTTGTAAAGTGACCAGCATTCTTACTCAGCACCATTTGCATGGAAGTTATAACATTTTGAAATTGGAGAAAGTTGTTTTAAGCGTGCCGTATATTATATATACGGTACGCTTATTGTTTTCGTTTTCATATCTAATATAATATGTGTTGGCTGTCTTGCTTATGGCCATACCTTGGCGAGAACGGTTTGAAAAATTAAAAATGTATTTTCTTAAAACTGGTTTCATTAATCGTTAAGTTATTGCTGCGATCCTGGAGGTCGCGGCGACTATTTTCTTAAAATTGTAAAAGTTTTGGTATTCCTGTTAATTCCATTAAAATATTAAGCGTTAAACTTGAATTCCTTTGAACGAGAATCCTATACAGGTGCAGCAACCTAAGTCATTCGTGCCAACCTATACACCACAAATATTGATTTTTTTCGTCGCACCTAAGCTCGGACCCAAATTTTTGCTGGACAATTTTTTTTTTTTTTGAGATGGTAGGAAATTCGAAGGGTTTGTTTTGAGATTGTTCATAGTGGTCTAACCCCCACCCCCTCCCAATCGCCCCACACAGGTTCGGACTCGAAAATTTGCAGGCCATTTTTTTTTGAGATGGAGGAAAATTCGAAGGGATTGTACAAAGATTGTCCATAGTGGTCCTACTCCCCCACATACCCGCCGCACACAGGTTCGAACTTGAACTTTTGCCGGACAATTTTTTTTGAGATGGTGGAAAATTCGAATGGTTTGTTCTAAGATTGCCCGTAGTGGTCACCCCCCCCCCTCACCGCACACAGGTTCGCACCCGAACTTTTGCTGGACAAATTTTTCTTGGAATCGTGGAAAATTCGAAGGGTTTGTTCTATAAGATTGTCCGTAGTGGTTCTCCCCCTCTTCCCTTCTTGCGCATAGGTTCGGACCCGAACATTTGCTGGGCAATTTTTTTTAGAGATGGTGGTATATTCGGATGGTTTGTCCTTAGATCGTAGGTATAGTGGTCCTAACCCCTACCCACTCGCCGCACCCAGGTTCGGATTTTTGCTGGACACATTTTTTTTTGAGATGATGGAAAATTCTGGGGTCTAATGGAGTGTATATTCGGAGTCAACATATAAGATTATGTTTTCCTGTATGAAAATGTGCTGCAAATGTTTCTCTTCTGAGCTAGATCCCTCCAAAGTTTTGAAAAAAAAATAACTCCTTTGACACATTTTCTTATATATAAGTACATCTGATCTAAATTTATTTTTTTCATAATTTCTCACCAAACAAGCTCAATTGGACAGCATTTGTCACAAAAGAATCAAGTGACATTTTTTGTATAACTGAGTTATTGGTTGATAGAGCTAGCAATACTGAATTTCGAGGCAACAAGTGCTTCTTCTAATAACAATTATTTCCCGTCGATAAATTTTAGGTAAAAGTGGAGCTGGTGAGCTTCGTTGGTGTCATTGTCCATATGATGCAATCAAATGAGAACTCGGTTCCTTTTTCCGATTAGGTTTAACCTTAATCCGAGTCACGTAAGGAGTCAACTCCAACTTGGTTCCTTTTATATAATTTGGAACGGACTTAAAATAATCAAGAGTGTGAACCAACTGCCTCTTGGTTTCTTTTAAGGATTCGTTTTTCGTGATTATGCTAAAAAAAAAAAAGAACCAAGTCACTTTAAACGCTAGAAATTAAATACCTTTCGTGCATGGGAAATTCATTTTTGCCGGTGTTAAAATGCTAAAAACAAAACACTGTAGTTGAATGAAATCATAACGTTGGTAATGCCAAGCTTTTTGTTTAAAAGCTAGCTCTTCAACTTTGGACTCAATTTTCTCGAGATCAGCTCCATGTTACTTGGTTCTTTTCTGATGAATGGTGTCTAAATATCATTGCTATAGCAAAAACATTAAAACTGTTCAGACTTTAGTGGCACGCTTTTCTAACACCTGCGTGTTGGAATTTTCCCTGCTTGTTTTTTTTTCTTTTCTACTCTCTCTCTCTCTCTCTCTCTCTCTCTCTCTCTCTCTCTCTCTCTCTCTCTCTCTCTCTCTCTCTCTCTCTCTCTCTCTCTCTCTCTCTCTCTCTCTCTCTCTCTCTCTCTCTCTCTCTCTCTCTCTCTCTCTCTCTCTCTCTCTCTCCTCTCCCTCTCGCTCGCTTTTGTCAAATATTGAAGCAAATTTAATGGATGGATGTAGGTACTAAACAATAATGAAACTCTACTTACAAGTTCTATTCAAATAGAGCAGAGTGTGATCTTGATTTAGTATAAAATCGTGAAAAAAAAAAAAAAATGATATAATAATAGTACAAAACAAAACTCACTGCAAGTACCTTATTAAATTCTTAGTATATAAGCAACTCGAAGTTTAAAATTGTGCAGTGTTACACTCAGTAATGATCAAATTATGTGTGCTTTAAAATTGGTTAATGGAACGTTCAACTTACAAAATATTAGCAAAATGCCCTCGATGACTATTCAAACGATTCAACTCACTAGTTTAAATGTTGATGATTTAGCAGAAAACAGTCGAGTCTTTGGCCAAATTTTCTGTTTGCCCTATGACTTGTTTTTGGAACGTTTTAGCCATACTCTTTAAATACTCTTCATTCATGTTTTAGGGACTTTTTTGATTTATTTTGAAAACTTGTTGGGCTTATTTTATGAAATTTTGGGCTTACCAAGAGGAATTCTGGGGAGTATTTTTAGGACTATTTGAGAGAGTGTTAAGTCTTACATTGAAGTATACCTATAACGAAAACCTCTCGGTAGTAATTTGCAGAGTTTCCTCTTTTCGACCAACTTCCATTTTTTCAGTTAGGTTACCTTTTCCTGCAATGGTTTGCAAATAGTTCACCAACAAAGCCATTTAGGAAACGTTGCTACATTTCTATAAGATGCATATGTATCTAACAATATTTGAAAACTTTCAAAGATCATGTTTATTGCTACTGCAATGATAGCGAAAAACACAAAATCATCGCATTAATTATGAAGAAAGAAACACAACAATAATGACTCAACACAGCAAAACCTCAACATTTTTAATACCTCGTCGTTTCCGATTCTCTTCATCTTAGAAGATTATGACAAAGCAAGAATTTGATTAACGAATACAATGAACTTTTTAAGGACCAAATGAGGTCAGCGTACAACTCAGTATGTATTTTGCAGCAAATGACCAGTATCTTAAATAATTGTAATCCTGCAAATTTGATTTCGGGAAAAGAAGAGGAAAGTCCTTTCTATTCTTCATCTTTCCTTGACGCCCCAAAATATCCATTAACGATGTCTAGTTATAGTCTTCGCGCCTTCGCGGCTTTTATCCTGTTCCCAATGAAATTACAAAATCTGTCAAAGTTTCTTTCCCTTTCAAGAAAATAACTGCGTTTCCTCGAGTTAACCGTTGAATACAAAAAAAAGAGCCAGAATTACTGAAACGTTCACTCTTCCCCCTTCTAAGTTGAGTTAAAGTTCAAGAGTGAAAAGAATGTAAATTGAATTCCGCTCCATAAACCCCTTTTACTCAGAAACGTGTGTTGTTTGAGATGACCACGCGCCTTGGTTTAAGACAACTCGTGTAAACCTCTTCCTCTCTCCTCCTGCTGATGTCCACTTTTCAGAAGACAGCAAGTTTTAGGGGGGTTGCTTGCAGTCAACCCTGTTGTCGTGACTCCTGGGTAGTTATCTATCACGTGACTTTGATCTAAAGTCGGTCTACCTACCCCCGAGGAAATTGACTCACCATATTAGAAAATGGAGGAGGCACTCTTCCCAGAAGGTATATTCCCTTTCAAAAATTGCTTCAAAGATCTGCACATCCGCATGAGATAATGAAAATACCATCAAAAGGAAAAGAGTCCGAGGACCAAACCATCTCTCATTTTTACACAACCCGTGTATATTTTTATTTATTTATTTATTTATTTATTTGTTTATTTATTTATTTATTTACTTTATTTCCATTTTTTGCAGAGGCAAGTTTATCCCCTTTACTTTATTTTAATTCTTAAGAGACATTTTGTGGAGAGCGGGGGCCCGACTTTGACTTTTTTAAGGTCCTCAGGAGCCCTTTGCAACGATTAGTTATGGTCCAAGATCGGTGACTCGTAGTTTCTCGCTAGTCCTAGAGCCCTTATATACTATGAGAGTGCGCCAATGTTGAATCCATTTCTGATTGGGTCTCAGATTTAGGCTGTCAAGAAAGCCCCTAGAGGCAAATGCAAATTGCGGAGGGTTTGTTTAGTTTTCGCGTACTAGCTTTTATTACACATTTGAAGTAACAGTGACCGCGGTAATTATTCTTAATTTTTCCTCTACTTAAATGTTATTCTGCGGGCCGATCATTTACTTCATCGTTAAACCGATCGTTAAGACTGTGTATGAGTGATTCTATTGGTCGAATATTGCAAAACGTGACCGTTGCTATGGTAACCATCGTTATAGTGTCCGTTTTTTAAAGGTTACTCATGAATAGCCTTTATAAAACGAGATTCTTAACGATGGTTACCATAGCAACAGCCAAGTTTTGCAATTTTCGACCAATAGCATCACTCGTAGAGAGTTTTAACGATCGGTTTAACGATAAAGTAAATGATCGGCCCGCTGGAGAACATCATCTCTTACAATAACGAACGTCACTGTCGAGAATCTGAACCTAACCTATAAGAGATGGCGAAATAGCGGCAACATAGCGCAGAGGCAAATTGCAAATGGCGGATGGCAATTTGCCTCTTGAGGGCTCCATTGATCCGCTACTTGATTTTGAGAGTCTTGGCGCAACTCTCATAGTATATATCGGGACTCTAGCTAGTCCACCATTGACTTTATCAGAGGAGTCTATCTAGTCATGTTAAATAACTAGATTACAAGCCAAAATTCGTGCAAAGGGCACGCTGAATAAAAAGTTGCAAGCACCTGAATATTTTAAAGTTATGAGCTCTCCAAACTCTCCCAACTACCACTTCACCTGGGGCCAAATTTGAAAAACAAAAAATGGCAACAGTTTGACCAATTAAATTGACATACAATCAACCTGGGTATCTCTATGATCTTCCATTTACTATCCAATCAAGAACCCTAACGGCACATTTCGAGGTTGAAACTGGATTCAATTCGGTTTGGCAAACCAATCAACCGATTTCAATCCAGTTTTGCAATCCGGTTTCAAACCCGATTAACACAAGCTGGATTTAAGCCGGATTATAGACAGTTTGAAATGGCTTACATGTCCGCAAAAAAATTTGACTAACTAGATTTGACTAGGATTCTAGCTATCTTCGCCACGCATCATAGACCCCTATTCAAACTGGTTCAAAAACGTTTTTCAACTTGTTTCAAAAATGAGGTTCAATCAGGGTTTTTCCCAATTTTAAACCACCGATTCCGAACTGGATTCAAACGAGATTATCAAAGCAGGGTTGAAAGCGAATTATAGATAGTTTGAAATGGCTTACATGTCCGCACTAAAAATAGAACAGCCGGATTTAACCCGAAATCAAACTGATTTTGAAGAGGATTATATACCCTACTTTCAGCTGATTTAAAGATGTTTTCAATCTTGTTTCATCAGTTGGGTTCAACATGGGTATATTTCGGATCAAGAACTAAGCTTCGTCCCCATCGGGTTTTAGAACTGGTTACTCAAGCCGGATTGAATGCAAAGTGCAGCTAAGCGACTTGAATGACTCACAAGACCGTATCTAAACTTGAATAACCAGATTGAATCCAGATGGCAGCCAAGTTCTTAATGAACTGTACTAGACCAACTTCAATCTGATAGAAAGTTATAGACTCAAACTTGAGTTAATGTTTGGGTTAGACTCGCTGAACCAACTTTCAGGCACTCTACGTGGGCCTAGGGTGAATCCATTACCAATAAGTACTGATGGAGATGTCCCAATAGTACGAAGTTTCATTGGAGAGGTCGTTCGCAGCTCGGGGCCAAGTAAACGCGAGTAACGTTTCGCAAAAATATGGTGGAGCACTCTCTCGGCGGAAGCCGCGAACTAAATTAACTCCGCTTCCCTATCCGGTTTCAAACCAGGTTATTCAATCTAGATTGAATGCGAATTGTAGACGATTTGAAATGGCTTACATGTTCACACCAAAAATTGGATAACTAGATTTCACCTTGATTCAAACTGATTTCATGGAGGGTTATAAACCCTACTTCAAACTAATTTAAAACCATATTCAAACTTGTTTTATAAATTGGGTTAAACACGGGTTTACACGGATCAATAACTCTACTTTCAAATCCGGTTTCAAAACAGTTATCTGAACCGGATTGAATGCGAATTGTAGATGGCTTGAAATGGCTTACATGTCCGCAAAAAAAATTGACGAACGTGATCCGACCCAAACTCAAACCGTCTTTACAGCGGGTTGAATCCGACTTGAATTCGGTTCACAAGGCTGGCATGAAGTTGGATCGGATTCCATTTCTATTAGGATGTAGTATGCGAAATGAGTCGATTTTTAACCCGTTTAATTTACCCGATTTTTTACCCGATTAATTCGGTTTCAATCGAGTTTCAAGACGAAGCACTAAACTGGCCAACCGACTGGACGATTAAGAAATCGGCTGAAAGCTCACTTGAAACTAGGGTGATGAAGCTTCTTGTAGCAAGTTTGAAACCGTTTTGAAGTCCTTTCTTTATGAGTTTCTAAATCCATCTTGAGCCATGTTCAGAGAACTGGCTTGAAACCGGTTCGGATCCAATTTGTGGTAGGGTCCAGTATGCAGTTTGAATCGGATTAAAATTCGTTTCCGATCCGTGTTTCACGAAGCTAGTACACCTGGTGATTATCCGACTGTCACTCTAGGTTTGATACTGATTGAAAACGGGTTCTCATAGGTTTGAGGAGTCCGTGTTTATCCTTGTTCAAGCCGATTCCAATCCGGATATCGGAGCTGATCATCCCCGTGCCGCTTGTTAACCAGTCTTGAAATCGGATTAAAATCAGATTGGCAATCGTCGGTTTGTCAATCCTTCGAGTAGCTGGATTGAAACTAAACCTGGATTGAGTGTGCCGTTAGGGAATGTTACGTCCTTTCCCGCATGTCTTAAAAACTTTCCAAGGCACTGCTCCTCCCTACCATTCTGCGTCATTACTGTTTTCTATTTAATCTGAGCACGAAGTTTAGCTTCAAGCGTTGGCTGAAAAGGGGACGATTGGCCATCATCCTTTCCACCCCCTCCACCCCCAATACATCCTTTACCCTTTCTTCTCATGCAAATTGGTTCGCACGTCAAATCAGAGTTGCCACGTTGTAAAGAAAATCACTGAATTTCTATGCCTCAATTTAAAAATATAAAAAGAACTATAGCTAACTCTGGCAGCCGTGTTGGAGACCTCAATCGCAAGGCACTAAATCACGCCATTCTAAAATTAAGGTTAGTTTGAGCGAGTGTAAATCACAATTTTTTTCTTTTATTTTTCGTTTTCATGCGCACTATTTTTCGAATGGCACCCCATGTCTTACTCTATAAATTGGCGAGTCATCCTCATGACAGAAGTGATAAATCACCGATCAGTAGTCAACGTTGACACCGCCACATGTTCCTTCACAAAATCTGCCCTCTCACCCACCAATCAAGTGTCTCTTTCAATCTGCCAACCGCATAAAATTAAATCAAGAGTAGCATTCGAATGCAGTTTTCAACAACGTTTTTCATTGGTTTTGTAATTTATTTCCACTGGTAGCGTATAGACAAACACAAAACATGATAGCATCAATATGAATTTCCTTGACGATCAGTATAAAAGGTCTGAATTCTAAACAAGATTTATAGCGAGAACTGTTCAGAGAATCAACCGGGCAGCTGATGAGTGTTTTACGATTTTTACCCAACTGCGTGATTCGCTTCTCTGAAACGTCTATAGAGCCGGGTCCACACCTGAGCATTTCGGCGCACCGCACATTTCACCGCGGTGTGGGCTTTGCGGAGATTTTTTTTATTTCGACGAACAGGCCGCACCGAATGGCGCACGAACACCACCTCGGTCTGTTCGCCGGTGCTCAAGAAATATTCGTCCGTATATAAACAGTCCACGCGCTCCTGAATGCGTCCACACCTGCGTTCGCGCCGCACGGAATTTCCTTTGACTCGGGTCACAAAAACCGCCTCCATGAGCGAGCACGGCCGAACAGTCCGCGACGCACAACGAATGGCTCATTCGGTGCGACGCGACGTCCACATTGGCGCGCATTCGTACGGTGCGGCGAAATGCTGAGGTGTGGACCCGGCTTAGGGATTCGTACTGATCGTAAACATCAGTAATTGATTTGCCTCTACGTCTACACAGCCAACTTTATCCGTTTCAGGAACCCTACGGGTGCCTTTTACGCAAAGACATTATATCATAAAGACGGAGTGCATCCTATACCGTAACACTGAGCTGGGTGAGGCAAAATTAGCGTACACAACAGTAGGCAGACGGGCGAGTCCATTGTTTGAAATTGGGGGTGGAACGTTCAACTGCAGGTGACAAACAAACGAACATAACCTCTTAATCAAAACTTACTACTTTATGAAAATCAAGATCTAATATGGATGAAACACTATTTAATGAACACCATTTTGACAACAGTATGATATAAGATAAAAAAAAAAAAAAACCTGCAAATAACTTACAAAATTGGGAATAGTGTGCAATTTCCATTCACTTTCAAAATGGCTTCGATTAGTTTGTCACCAGTTTTACCAAAGATTATACCTAAAAAAGGTTACCAATTTAAGTTTTGATGCAACCGTTGATCAGGCTGATGACTGGTAAACATTTTTGGTGAACATGTGAAGTACCGCAAGTTTGCCTCAAGGATCTTGTTATGCACTCCGTCTATATGATATAATGTCTTTGCTTTCACGCATAGCATTCAATCGGTAAACGTAAAATACCAAGTAAAAAAACAGCGTTCAGCAAATAAAGTTAATTTCATAACGATGTATAAAAGAGGAAGGACTTGAATTCGTTAAAAAAAACATACACAAGTAAAAACAAAAATAATGGGAAACTATGTGAAAATTTAAGCAAAAAAGAAAAAGATAAGTAAGGTAGACAACAAAAACGCCCCGAAAAGGAAACTTACAAAAAAAACAAAACAAAAAACAAAAATTAATGAATCAAAATATTGATTAGGGGTTTCATCTAATGGTAAAATTAGAAGCTCTATAAATTTACAACCACTCTTGAGACGAACAGCTTGAATTGAATAACTTTTAACCTGGTCAACAGTTAAATAAAGTAGCCAGTAATAAAAAAGTAGTCTGAAGAGAGAAATGTGCAGGTCTCACGTCCCGTCCAGTCCGATTTAACAATCTGTTCATTAAATAAAGAATGGAAGTGGTTGAACGTTTTGAATCTCTTATGAGCAGGTTTTTCAGTGGTGTCAGATTGTGCGAACTCAGTGGCGGTTTGTGAAAAGAGGTTTAATTGAAGCCTTCCCAGAATTAATGCTTTGCTATCGGTCAATGTAGAACTGTGGCAGCTTAAAAAATGTGGCAACAATAGATTCCCTTCATTTAAACCAAGGTAGAATAATAATCAATTTCTCCGTGAGGCACCTGCGGCTCCCCTAAGATAGATTTTTTCCATAGTTTTAAATAGTTTTAAATGGAAGAAGGGGTTTTAGATCTTCTGAAGAAGAAAACGAGAGAAGATACCATACTTCGAAATTCACGAAACCAGCATCGTCCGAATTTTTATCTGATGAAAAAATACATAAATAAGACCTGAGTTAGTTTTTTTTTTTTTTTTTTTTTTTTTTTTGCTGGACAATCCGGCCACACTGAAGCTTTTAGCCATGTGGTGTGTGAGTGTATGTGTACTTACTCCGTTCAACCTCGGAAGAAACAAAGAGCAAATTTTAGGAATTCAAGTAGCGTCTCTCGTAAGAAACTCACGTAGGCAGCGTTGCTACATAGTGAAGGGAAATAAAATGCTGGAGACCGATCTTTCGTCCCTAGACTCCTTTTGGGATGGATCAGATCTGCATTTTAAATGAGATTTGACAACTGCAAAAGAAAAGTTGTGGGTTGGTTTTGCACAAGCCTTGAGTGTATGTTTTTCAGATTAAATTTTAAGGCGGATCCGTTACTGGCGTTACTCACAGTCTCCTTAAACCAACTTCTATGAATGGTGCTTTTTGTGTCCACCAGTATTGCCCCTTCCTAAAGTATTATCTTTTAAAGTGGAGAATATCTTTTCCTTTATGTCATCTTCAGCGCAAATTCGAAAGAGCTCTATTCTCAAGAGACGAAATGAATTATTGCAAAGTTTTAAGGAAAGGACGAAACCTCGCAAACTCGACATCAGTGAGGAGTGACCGCGGTCCTATCAGTCCCAGCTAAAAATAGAACGGTCCAGCGTCTAGAATTCCTAGAAAATAAATGCTAAAATACTACAAATAATTGAAATAAAAGTGTATATCTGCATGTATACTTTCTACACTAAAAAAGAAAGTGCTGAATTCATCTCTTGTTTAGTTATAAGTATCGACACCACTTATAAAATGTTAGTTTAACTGTTTGAATTAAGTTAAATTAACATGGCACGGAGGTAATTTAACTATTTTAAATAGTCAAACTAACAGTTTTTTAATGGTGTCCATACATTTAACTAAAAAAGAGTTCAATCCAGCACTTTTTTCTGTGTATATTACCCATGCATGCGTCAGAAGCAGTGTACTTGGAAGACAAAAATAAGATATATTTATGAGCCCTATTTCACAAATTTCATAGACAAACTGACAAAACAACATACAACATTTTAAACGCTATATATTGTAGTTGCAGGACTTGTTTAGATAATATCACTTTATAAAGATCACCTCGAATCGGTGGCAATGCAAGTAGGCGCATATGTTTATAAAAATGATTCTTGTTCATTTTTTTTTTTCATTTCAAAATAAATGTCTTTAAATTGAATCCCTTAGACGTATGCATCTATTTTTGTATCAATCATTAACAGACCTAATGCAATTTGCCTTGGTTGAGCACAGTGGCGGCTCGTGCAATTTGGCAACCATGCATATTTGTCATTTAAAACTATGCAAATGTATCGATATCTTGGGGGTGCATTGCACCTCCTGAAGATCGATTGTTTTACGTAGGTTTGAATGGAAAAATTACGTTGTTGCCACATTGAACGAGCCGCCACTGGTTGAGCAGTGAGCACACTATGGTCTGAGATCGAAAAAAAGTGACAGAAAAAAGAACGGTGAAAAAAAAAGAAGATATAAAAAAATCAGCATTTTCGACCTTTTAAGCTTACTATAAAACTTATCAGTGACATTAGTTTCAGGTTTGAGTTACTAGTATGAAGTGTTTCCTGTGATCGAAATTGGTCTTGAAAGTTTATAAATGATAAATTGATGAGATTATTATATGTCTATACACGTTCTGATTTTTGGCCATTTTTAAACGATCTCAGACCAAAGTGGAGTGACTAAATTCGCAAAATAGGGCCTAACAAGCTAATAAGGATCATGCAAACTTTTGCTACAGGAGATTGAAGAGTTGATTCTTGCATGAAAACCTGTAAAAATGACAATGAGAACACTAAAAAATCACAGAATTCACTCTCAGAATCGGGCTTAATGGTGGAGAGACGCTGGTATCATGGGAGATTCCTACATCTATCGAGAAATTTCTCTGTGTTTTCGTCGAGAAAGTGACAGAAAAGACAGGAATCTCCCATGATAGTTGCGTTTAACCGATCTTGCCGTCATAGCAGTTAAATGAGTTTATTACTGAATTTCAGACTTTCTATAAGTATGATTTTCGCTGGCGTCTACATCAGATTGGACTATTTATTTACTTATAGCAAAAGTTTGCAAGAGCTCCATTGCATATCATCTCTGCTTTTGATATTGGTCGGCCCGAATGATTTGAGATAAAATTATTAATAGCTTAATCAACGCATCGACGAGGCGAGGGTGGTGAAATCCATTCCAATTTTATAGCTCAGAGAGCCATTCCGAGCAGCTCCCATTAATTCATAATTCAGTATGAAAGCAGAGGAGAGAAAAATAGAGATGTTAAAGTGGTGATTGATGGGTAATTTGTTAGAGTCACGTCTCACGGCTTCATCCGAGGATGCGATGTAGTATCGCGTTAGCCCGCCAAATCAGCGGGGATGAGATACGCCTATTTTACAGTATGATATAATACTGAAAATCAGGGATTAGACGGGTAACTTTAAAAAGTACGTTTTTTGGTGATTAAAAAGTGGCGGCGGGCAAATCACCTCTCGTGAATGCCGACGTTGACTGAATGCCCCGTGAGCTTGCTGTTTTAATTTATGCAATTTCTTTTTTTTTGTCGCGTTTGGGTAGAATAAATTTAAGAGGCGCTTCTCTCTCGCCTTCGTGTGGCGGCGCGAAGGCTGCGCTGCCTTTTATCCGGGATTGCACCGGTGCAAAACAGACTATGAATAACAATTATTTCAAAAATATATAGATATACTACAACACGGATCAATGTAATCTTTCTTCCATGCACCGCGACCGTGCGATCCTCCGGAGGATGAAACAACGCCCCTGAGGGCTCCTGTGGTGGCCTCCGATCGAATAAAAAAAGAATTCACTCCGCGCGATATTAATGATATAAATGGCAAACGCCGAGCCGCGAACGCGACACGGACGCAACGCTTCAGGTGCGTCATCCCCCTTCGCCGACCCATTTTCCGGAACACACCTCACACCACTGCCTGCCTTGCACTCCCTTTCATTCATACTCATGCAGTGCAGTGCAAGCTCTTTCTCTCTCTCTCTCTCTCTCTCTCTCTCTCTCTCTCTCTCTCTCTCTCTCTCTCTCTCTCTCTCTCTCACTCTCTCACTCTCTCTCTCTCTCTCTCACTCTTTCCCCCTCACTCTCTCACTCTCCCTCTCTCTAACTCTTTCTCTCTCTCCCACTCTCTTTCTCTCTCCCTCCCTCTTTCTCTCTCTCTCTCTCTCTCCCTCTCTCTCTATCTCCCCCTCTCTCTCTAACTCTCTTTGTCCCTTCTCCTTGCCATTTACATTTCAATGTTACCAGATTTTGCGAAAACTTCTACGCGTGTTTACATTGAAGTTTAAGGATAAACTGAAGCGAAAACACGCATCTCATTTCCATATACGCGGTCATATAAAAAAAAAGTTCAGTTGCCCCATAACTTTTGAGCTACTGTAAAAAAAGCAAATCTGTAAAAATCATGTTGTGTATCATAGGCACAGTTTTTTAAATAGTGGTGGTATTTTAAGTTTGGCCCACACAGTTGCCTATAAAAATAGGTTTTTTTTTTTTTTTCAAACTCTCAAATTGCACGCTACGCCACTGACTCCACACCACGAGCTAACGAGCAGATCTATCATTTATGTATAAGTAGAAATAAATGAGCTAAGCGTTTTTTCAACCCATGCAGTGATAATGGCATAATTGGAGAATTTCCGGATAATCCGACAACACTGTGCTATACGACTGCAAATTAAGGAAATGGCAGTAGCGTCGCCAACCATCGTTGTCTGCTTTTAATTAATAACGACTAACCGGTTTATACGTTCACCCAAGTGTGGTGTGGTGCAGTGGCGTAGCGTGCAATCTGGCAACGTTGTACTATGTCCCTTTAAACCCATGGAATAGGTTGAACGTGATACTTCGATATTTTTCACGGGTTTAAATGTGGTGTCACAGTTGTCAGGTTGTGTAGAGACCAACGAGCTATACCAATAGAGACACTATGCTGTGTTACAAGTCCTATCCCAAAGTGTGACAGCATATAGACGATCTGATTCCGATTTGTTTCACTCATTTTTTTTCAACTCTAAATACAGGAGAAATTGGTCTTAAACGAATGTGCAAGCATTTTTAGAGCGGCTGTCTGAAAATAGAATTCTAAAACAACTGTCCAGGTGAAGAAATTGTGCTTGTTTCTGTCATGTGTCACTTTATTTATCGTGCAAATTCTCCTAAAAGGAACAGTTTACATCGATTTCTGTGTCCGGGTAGCCATCTATAAAACACTTGCACTTTCTTTAAAACCAATTTCAAATTAATTTATCACATTCTTCTTTTTTAACCCCTCAAGGACCAGGTTAGTTCTAGAGAACAGCACTCCTCCGTATACATATAGGGAATGTAGTTAACTGTTCGTCCTTGATGAAGTTGGAATTGCCTATTCGACGAATTAAAGGCGCCTCACGAGGCCTATTGTAGTGTTCTCCGCTATATTTGCATTTATCCGAAATGAAGACTAAAACAATGTTAAAAAGACTGGAGGAGAAAAACGACAAAACGAGTATACTTGGGCTTCAAGGGGTTGAAAAAAGTTTAAAACTATATGAGGCAAACAAGCCGAGCATGTGGGACAGTTTTCATGAGAGATTTTCACCATGGCTGCCTCCATAGTGTTTCAAAATCGCGTCACAGAAAACCCCTTCTATTGGTATAACTCGATGGAGGAGACTAATTTTCATTTCACATTGATTTAATGGGGCATTCCGATGCTTTGTCTGCACAATCTGACAGCCGCAGGCGTATGAAGCAATCCGGACACCCATCGCCCGTGACACCCTATGTTTTCAGCGGCAGTTACGGGGCGCAGATTTGATGTTACGCTGAAATAAAATACCTACGTACTCCTCTATTCGATCCTTGTTAATTTGAAAACTACATCATTGCTATACTGGGTCGGGGGGAAAATAAATGAAATAGGTTTTATAACAATATATTGAAACTGAATTCCGGTAACCAGGAAACAAGGTCCCAGAGAGATCGTTCCATGATTAGATACGAGTCTTTGACTCACAAAAGAGGTAATTAACTCGTTCGGGTATTTTTTCTGTTTTTTTTTTTTTTTTTTTTTTTTATTTATTTTTAAACTACGATTTTTTAGTTTCTGTACAAAGTTTTGTCATCATACAAACGCAGGGGTGATGGAAGTTGTCTATCCTTTTGAAGTTTTGACCCTCTAATGACCGGGTTAGTTCCAAAAACACCACTCGTCCGTTTATACGTAAATAATAATAATGGTTTATCGGTGAAAGAAGCCGTCAAATGACAAAAGCTATGATACAAGTCTAACAAAATTAGAAGGAAAAAACAATAAATAAATAAATAAATAAATGACAAAAAAGTAAATAAACAATGCAGGAAAAAAGCTAATAAGACATGAGGTTCCTACATCACACAGGATCGTCATGGAATTCTTTAAGAGAGTGAAAAGGTTTACTTATAAGTTTGGTTTTGCGGGTTTTTAGAAAAATAACAGGCCCCTCCTCTCTAAGAACCAACCTTTGAGCTCTGTTGAGACTGTTGAAAATTTGTATAGCTTTTTCTTTGCAGGTGTTTGCCGTTTCATTCCCCTTATTTCGCTCTATGTTATGGAATTCGTGCCTTGTTCTATAAGCATGATTGGCTATCATTTCCTCGGGTCTAATAAAACCGTTCTTTACGGCAATTTTCAACAGCTCAGAAACGTACAGATTAATAATGGTAAGCACGCCATGGTTTACGAACAATGCCTTACAATGAGTTCCGAGGCTTTTGGCTTATTATTCTCAGAACTCTCTTCTGAATTAGTAACAGAGTATCTGCTAAAGAGTTGTCGCCCCAAAGAGCTATACCATATGACATTGCAGACTGGAAATTGGCATAATACATCGTTAAGGCTGGGAAGGGAAGGTAGTTAACTATTCGTGCTCGGAAGAGTTGGAATTGCCTATATGATGAATTGAAGGCACCAGTCGAGCAGCTGGTCGAGAGCTTATCTTGCACGCGTTTTCATAGATAGTCGTTTTTATCCGGAATGAAGACAGAAACAATGTGAAATAGCGTGGAAGAGAAAACCGATGAGTATACTCGGGCGTAGACCATAAGGGGTTAATATGCCCTTGATGCATGAATCCAGTCGCTTCAGAAATTTAAGTTTTATATTAATGAGCCGCGTAGTATTTTAAGTGTGTTTATAGTTTCTCAGAGTTGCCAGCAATGTTGTGGTGCAAGAATACAATGTTGAATTGTTGCTGGCACATAATATATGACGTCATTAAGCTAACAGTTACCGGTTGTATCTATTTTATCAAGGGACGGAGATATTTCTTATTAGCATTACGGTTTATCTCGCTAAAGTTTCTGAAAGAATCAAGCTTTAGTTCGTTTTCTTCGTTATTCGACCGATTCATTTAACCGTTGCCTTATACAATACTAGGCACCCTACGGCCCCCCTTCACGGTCAGCATTCTAGGGGTATGGGTTAGTTGGTGTGCGATGAGAGTGCAGTGCAGCGACACGGCTCGGTGGAGGGTACGCAAGCGACAGAATAAGTTCCCCCCTATAATTTTAAAATTCAATTTGCGCCGATCACAGACGGCTTTTTCGAAAAAAAAAATCAGAGATCTCCTCAAAATACCCAAAGAAATCATCACGCCAAATTTGAGGGAAATCACTTCGGCCAATTTCCGGAAAAATAGAAAATACATTTTGGAGGGGCGTTAGCTTTATATTTATAATACATGCAAAAGCTCCCAAATTCCATTTTTGGAAAAATCAGTTAATATTTCGGTTCATGCGGCACATTTCGTTCATTACATCGGCAACATATTTGAAAGTATAACACGTCATTATTTTCCCCATAAATAACAGTGTATATGTATAATGCAGGAAAAATACTTTAACTCTTCTGAAAAATATAAAATGGGTAGATAAATTAAAGTCGTCTCCGGAATAAGGACCCATAAAACACCAAGTGTGCTCTTCGGAGAAAGTAAGCCTTACGATCTCATTAGAATTCACTCAGATGAGCACGCCTATCATTTTACGAGCCATTTTTTTCAGAGAGGGCCTTTTGAATCACCTCTACCTAAACAACCTCTACTTACTGATACCCGCTAGACAGGCGCCATCAATGCCGTGCCCTCTCTGAGACCAACTTTTCCATGCAACTTTAACCGTCATATGCGGTAGTTAGACCGAACTTTACGAAATTAATGTTTGAACGTTGCTGCGTTCAAGATCAACCATCCCAAGCTTTCTCCGATCAACAGTTTGGGTCAAAATTACTCGCTAGGAATTGTGTCTTTTTGAAAATTCATAGATCGATAGATCTATCGAAAACTTTAAACTCACAATTTTGTGCGCATGATTTTGACCCTAAATATTGATCAGAGAAAGCTCGGTATGTGTATGACAGTGAACGGAGCAAAGTTAAAACTTTTCGAAAATGTGACTTTGACTCCCGCAAATAATGTTCAAAGACGGGTGGAAAAGCGACACAGAAAGAAAAAAAATTGTTAAAATTGCAATAAACTTAAAAAAACCGGGTGTACTCGACCTTTACAAGGTTACAATTGCATTTTATTTAATTGCTATCAGGGCAAACAATTTAATTGGTAAAGAATAGCAGAAAATATTGCTAAATCAGCAATCTGTTTTAGTTAATTATATATGTGGATTTCATAAAAGTCATTTTTGCAATGTAAAATGTACTCCCGCTCTATAGAATTTTTTCAATTTTAGCATTCAAATTTTTATCTGCGTCCTTGCAGTTTCAGAGAGTTCACAACTTTGATATAGCGCCAACTCTAACAAATGAGAATGAAGTAAAGCTACCTGCAGGTGTGCAGGTTGCTGAGGATTCAACTTCAGCATTGTTATCCAAATTCTGCAGTATTTTACACTCATAGGCAGTTTCTGCATCCAACTTATCATTTTTTAAGAATAGAAAAAAAATCGAGCCAAAGCAGTTGATATCTGAAAAATTCAGGTTCCCATGCTCATTTGGAAGGTGAAAAGGGGGATTTATGCGTCTTTTTAGGCCTCCTCTTCATTTTGGAGCATTTCCATATTTTATTACATTTTGTACTGCTTTCAACAAAACATTTGACAGATTTATAATTTGGTTCGACTCTCCTTACCTATGAGTAAAGTAATTTATCGACACTCAGTGCCAACCTGAGGTCTTTCTGTGCCTCTTCTCCCTTCCGCTCCCTCCCGCTCTCTCTCTCTCTCTCTCTCCTCTCTCTCTCTCTCTCTCTCTCTCTCTCTCTCTCTCTCTCTCTCTCTCTCTCCCTCTCTCTCTCCAAACCTCTCTTGCTTTATATTTTATTCCACCCAGTATACTTTAATGCGATTAAGCATAAAAATAAAACATTCTCTCTCTCTCACACACATACAAACACTCACTCTATCTCACTCACAAACACTCTGTCTCTCTCTCTCTACATATCCCTCTTCCCTTCTCTCTCTTCCTGTCACCCCTTTATCCCCGTATTTTATTCCTGAGCTTGGAGAAAAAGGGAAATATTGCCACTTGATAGACTATTAGTAAAAGTGATACTTGTCCACGAACCTGGATCAATTTTTCAATAAGCTCTCATTTTTTAAAAAAAAACCTTCATGTTGAGCATATACAAAAGTAGACGCGTGCAATGCGCGGCAAATTTCACTTCCGACCTTTTAAAGATCTGCGTATCCAATTACCAAGTGCATATATAGGGCAATGACTCATTATGATCAGCCTGTATAGAATCTTTTTTTAATTTTTCTTTTAATTTTAATCTGAGGTGATGATTGCGAAATAATTTTTCACGCCAAAGAATGCTTTGTGAATTATGCAATACAACAATCATCGATGCTTACATAAGCTATTTTTATGAAACGGAAATGAAATTTTTCCGCAAACCGAAAGTAAATGTATATTTATACAGCGATTAATAAGTGTGTGTTAAATTGGGGTGGGCACGTTCGATTGTACCTCACATCGCAGACGAACAGAAACGAATTGGCACTATACGCTAAAATACAAAGGGTTGATTTGAGACACCTAAATAACTCGTGGATTCATCATGTTTCCAATGGAGGTACCGGGTTTTCAATCTTTACTGGGGCTGTTACTCAATTTTGCTATAATAAGCGATTTAATAGTCGATTCTGGCGTAAGAACCTCAAAAAATAACGATAGCAGTACTAAACTTTCGCAATCCACTCCTAACCTCAATAAACGCTTTCATTTCCTCGGGCGTAATGATGGCTGAAGGCAGCTGTGGCGTAGCGTGCAATTTGGCAACGATGTAATGTGTCCATTTAAATCCATTCAAAAGATCGTACAATTGGGTGTTCGGTGAACACCTTCGTATCCGACCTTTCACATGCGGGTTTTCATGGAAACAATGCAACGTTGCCAAATTGCACGCTACGCCACTGGAGGGTAGTAATAATAAAGAGGTTTCCTATCTTAATTTCGTCACTCTCTCTCTACGCTGACAAGGATGATTCACAGAGTGAATAGTCATCAGAGTAGTGATCCACATTCGATAAATGGTTCCCTGACATCTAGTGACACCGCAGTGTCAAATGGAAGTCGTATCTTATTGGTCACTTCTTGATGAAGTTACAGTCTTATTAGATGGGAGTCTCCTATTATTACTGCCCTCAGCCACCATTACCCCCTCGCAAATAAAAGCATTTATTGATTTTAGGAGTGGATTTCGGCAAATGTTAGTGCTGGCATCGTTATTTTCGAGGGTTTTACACCAGAATCGATTATTAAATCGCTTATAGAAAAAGTATGCAACAGCCCCATTGTTTTGTTAACCTTACATTTATTTATTTAATGCAATTATTATAAGTTAATAACATCCACCACATGCGCGCAAGCCTCTGCTCTTTCTCTTCTTTTCCTATCTATTTCTGCCAGCTAATCCACTCAAATTCCTATTAATGTAGAAGTTGAAAGATAGATTTTTTTTACTATAGCATCATATACTTACGCGTTGAACGGTGTAAGCAATTAGTTCAGGCTTCGATTCCATTCGCTCTCATTGGCATCCCCCGGTGGAAGAATTCCGAGTCCCTGATTTTGTTCCATGCCACGTCGCGCCGCGTACCGTCCCGTCGGCGTCGTGTCGTGTAAAGAACGCTGCTATCCCTGCATTTCTCGCGTACCTAACGGCAGAGTCAAGTAATATAGCCGGAAACGGAGTTTTTATCTCTGATGCCTATCCCTTTAGACCTACTTCCTTCTCCAAATTACTTCGAGTCAAACCCCATCCTCTGTCCCCGCCCTAAAATCCATTATAACCTTGTTCTCTTGTACGTTCTCTACTCCCCCATTTTCATTAGCTTTCTATCCCTTCCAACCGTATATCCTCCCTCTCCCTCTCTGGATTCCATGGCAATAACTGTGGGGACACTAATCTAAGCTCGAACGCTTGTGAGGTCATTCGACGAACTCTTTCCTCACCAAATTAAGGACATATTTTGCAGAGCGAACAATGGGGCTCTTGCACAATTTTGCTAAAACCAATTTAATAGTCGACTCTGGTGTAAAAATCTCCAAAAATAACGATTCCAGCACTAAAAACTTCCAAAATTCACTCCTGAACTCAATAAATGCTTTGATTTGCGCGAACGTAATGGTGGCTTAGGGCAGTAATAATGGGAGATTCCCATCCGACAAACTGTAACTCCATCAAGAAGTGGCCAATAAGAGACGACTTTCATTTGACACCGGTGTCACTATAGGTGTCTCGGTACCGTCCATCGATGTGGATCACTACTCTAATGACTAATTACTCTGTGAATCATCCTTGTCAGCATAGAGAGAGTGACAAAATTAAGATAGGGATCTCTCATTATCACTACCCTATATGCCACCATTATGCTCCAGATAAAAGCATTTACTAAGTTTAGGAGTGAATTTGGGAAGTTTTTAGTGCTGCCATCGTTATTTTTGGAGGTTTTTACACCAAACTCGACTATTAAATTGCTTATAGCAGAAGTGTGCAACAGCCCCATTTTAGTGTTTTACCTACACCGGAAAAAGCGATATAGTCATAATACCAGATTCTAGTCTTATTACCAGAAGCACAACAATATGTGAACGACAGAAAGTTCAGTACTTTGACCAGAAAATTCTGGAGTTAATACCAGAATATGGTGAAAAACTAGAATTTCCTAAAAAAAAAAAAAAAAAAAAAAAAAAAAAAAAAAAAAAATCAAGAAATGCTATATGGTACAAACACTAGAATTTTGGTAATTATTGCATGTACTGTCCATTACATAGGTTTACATACTGTCATGCTTCTGGTAATCTTTTTTTTCTTCAGTGTATTTAGACTTACCTAACCTAACTTTACGTAGAGACAATTTATACTCGCGCAAGTAATACACGATGGTAACTTCCATGAACAGAATTCAGTTTGATTTCCATGAGATTCTATGAAAACATTGAATATCTTAAGGAATCCCTTGTACTGCTTACGGAACTCCATACAATTTTATGGACAAATAATAATCGCTCCCGGAATTTTGATCAAGCAACTTCTGGAAGCTTTTTACCCAGGAAGAGACCGCGCATCATCTATCTTGCCCATGTTAAAATCGGAAAGCACACTTAAATTTTCGCGTGTCACAACAAAACAAAACACATTCAACTGGCCCATAAGTTGATTGATGAGCAAAGGTGTTGAGAGAAGCCAATGAGAGCGAAAGCACCTGAATTTCATCAGTCAACGAATGGTCCAGTTGGAATTCTGTTGAGTTTCCGTAAAAAAAAGTTAGCCACCTTACTATCGGATAGTTCGTGGTCTCTAATAAGTACTTACGAGTACATCAAAGACAATGAGACCCAGCAAAAAGCTTACTAAGGACAACCAAAAGAAAACCAGTTTTCGTTTCCGGGATCGCAGACCAATCACAGCCATTTGTTGAGTTCACCGCACTCAACACTCAAACAGTACAGGTGAATGTTGTTTCTTGTTGAAACCGGTGGCTCCTGAACAAAATTTTAGAATCCAACTTGCCTCACTTTTTTAAAATGAGAAGCATAGGGTGGGCTGGGCTGCGGGTATCTATTTGTCTCTGACTTACATAGTCTCTGACATAACCTGTGGCATGCCTAACATAACCGTGATACATACGACACCAAAAAAAAATCGATTCTACCCGTGGGGATCGGGATAATATGTAGTGTCCCCAAAGGTATAAAAGTCCCCACTGGTGGAGTGGTGGACCTATAGATTCTCGGATGTCCCCTCAAGCATTGGCATGTTTGTACCTCTCTCTCTCTCTCTCTCTCTCTCTCTCTCTCTCTCTCTCTCTCTCTCTCTCTCTCTCTCTCTCTCTCTCTCTCTCTTACTCACTCCTCATCGTCGCAGCTCTCTATCTCCCTTAATACTCTCCAGCATTTGTACCTTTAAATCATACATGTTAGGAGCACCTTTAATCCGCTTCGTGTTCCATTCACTTTCGCAACTATAGCCTCACGCACCGAACCTAAAATATTGCGTTTTCGTGAAAGTTGGGCGGAAGCCAAAAGTTCAAATTGTGTAGGCTAAAGAAAATCTATTATCATGCGGAGAGTTATTAGTTACTAAAGGGGGAAGTGGGGTTGAGTCTTTCGTGGATCAAAATCATCGGAACAAACTAGATGATTTATTTCAAAATTATTATTATTATTTATTGGAAGGCGTTTCAGTCATGTACTTTGGTCGGGGCTTCCTAAAATCATTTACTTACACCTGATCATATTTTATAGATCAAAATCCTAGGCAAATGATCAGTTTATTTTCCATTTTACATACTTTTTATAATCAATGTGCAAGCCGCAGGAATAATATATTGTAAATCGGTGTAAAATATAATTAAACATACATCAGCCCTTATCATTGCTACTCAAATACATTTTATCTCAAATTACACTTCGCATGCGCGCAGTGCATTCTTATTTCATGGAGGACTGTTTAAATGGAAGTCCCTGCAATTTGGCAACAATGGCTTCCCTTAATTTAAACCTACGTAAAATAATCGATTCTTTGAGAAGGTGCGGTGTCTCAATAGAATCAATCTTTATGAAAGTAGCGTAAAGACAAAATATCCAGGTTGCCAGATTGAACGAGCCGCCGTCACTGCCTGTGTTAATAGTATCCTCGCCGTTTCCTATCGATCCCACCAATATATTATCTCTTTTGGTTTTTGTATAAAAAAGGGAAAGTTCAAATTGAAAAGATACTAACAGACTCACAAAATTATTTTAAAATTTAAGGTGGATTGTCGTCGGCCATCTGACATACAGGCGTAAGTTAAAATCCAACGTTTTAAAATTTCGAAACTCGTATTTTCGTTTATGCTAGCGCGATCAATCATTTAATTATTTCAATTTATATTTTTTTGTAATTCTATTACTCATAAAGAATAAATCAGTGGCGGCTCGTGCGATTCGGCAACAGTGTTTTCCCTCCATTTAAATCGATAGAAAAAAATCAATTGCTGGTGAAGCACCGCTTCACAATCGAATCGATTGTTTTTCATTGAATCAAATGGATGGAAAACATAGTTGCCAAATAGCACCAGCGGCCGCTGATGAAAATATATTAACGATTATTCGTACACGCCTTGTCCTTCTAAAAATTTAAAACGTAAAATATGATCATGAAACGTTGGATTCTACTTACGCCTATATAAGTCAGATGGACGACGATAATATAAAGCGGAGCTTCGCAGGGTACCATAGGAGATTCCTGTCTCATTTGAAGCTCTCCTCTGTGTGTTTCTATAGCGAGTAACAAGTTAGTCAGTCAGTCAAATTAGTCCGTTACACCTGCGTAGCCTCGCCATATTTAACAGCCTGAATTACAAAGCCATACAGGTACCTGTTTAGTGTACCTGAACATCGGCAGTGGCGGCTTATTCAATGTGGCAACCTTTTTATTTTGCCAATCTGTTCAAAAAGATCGATTCTAGTTGAGACAGAGCGCCTCACCAAAGAATCGATTATTTTACGAGGGTTTAACCCTTGTGAGCCTAAGGTATTTCGGAAACACAAAGGACTAAGGGGGGGTATTTTTGTACCCCAAGGATATTTTCATGCAGCACAGTCAGTATCAATAATTTTGAAACTTTAATGGATGGATTATGTACTTAGTACCCTAAGAGAGTAATTTATGTGAAATTTGAGTAAAATTTTTGCTATGTTGCCAAATTTACACCTACTTTTAAAAAAAATGTCAAAATAAAAAAAATGGAAAAAACGAAATGAGGTACCATATTATTTTTCCATTTTTGATAAATTTCCAATTTTTTTTCAATGATCTGACTTAATATTCTTAATCTACATAAAATTTCCGTAAAATTCACTGTAATAGATGGTTCCAAACTTAAAACTGGCAGGACGAAGGGGGGGTATATTTGTACCCCAACACTTTAAATTTCTATAATATCGACAAAAATTCATAAAAAATAATGAAATTTGGTAGACGTGTTCAAAGTATCCTAACTTAAAATGTCATGAAGTCCCAAAAAATTTGAGCAGTTTTGACAAAATGGCGTCAAAAAAACTGGCCTGGGGTACAAATGTACCCCCCCCCCCCCTTAGGCTCACAAGGGTTAAATGAAGGAAAGCCATTGCTGTCAAATTGCACGAATCTGTACTAACATAGTCCTCCCCGCATGAAACTTTTTGCCGAAACGAATGGTAATTCGATCAGTGGCGAAGTGTGAAATTTGGCAACGATGTATTGTCTTACATTCAAATTCATCAAAAAAATCAAACGCTTTCGTCATCGGTGATGACCAGGCATTTCGACCTTTCTAATGTGTTTAAATGGGGAAAAAGTGAAGTGGCCAAATCGCATGCCTCGCCACTGAATTCGATAGATTCTAATCCATTCCTACTTTTGGGTTGTTATGGCAAAGAAATCGCTTTGATCATAAAAGTTCGACAGACTATATAGTGTCAAGCGCATAGTCTCGGTATGCTGCGAGGCTTTTAAAAAAGTGGCAGCCACAGTTGAAGTTTATGATATCGACGAAAAAACTTGAGCCTTTATTGACAGACTACGGGTGTAAGTATTTTTAGGCTCCTATTATAAAACAAGGAATGAGATGGGAAAGGAGGGTATCCATTCATAAGTGAGGGCAAAGAACCAAGAACGAAAATATGAGAAAGAAAATGATCAAAAAAGGAAATCAAAACAAACAAATTTTTCCATCTCTAGAATATTGTGGATACGTAATGTCGTGTTTTTTATGGTCAAAAGCGGGCGCGCTGATTATAAACGATCAAATCGAGGTAGGAATGATTCGGATGGGGTGGAGTGGTCGGAGGGGGTTAGAGGGGGGATACCGTCTTCTTCGCATTCGATTAAGCTGAAAAGAAATTCAGCCAAAATGACGAAAATATTGATGGTTCGTAAAGTCGGCAATCACAGCGCGGCTGCTGGTACTTATACATTGGGATGAATCGATTTATATCAAGTCATAAAAATCAATTTTTTTCTGGCGTCCTTTCGAGATTTGTTTGCGCGCTGGTATCTATTTTTCGTATAAAAGTGGCAAACACGTCAAGAATGAATTTTGAGAGTGAGTTTGCTTTGAATTCTGAAAGCGTACAAAGAAAATTCCGTTTCTCAAGAAACGCACCCTTGTTATACGCTTTACTACCGATACAGCATACATGCTGCTTCTTACATAGATCATCTTTATGAAACACTTTAAATGATTTATAATTCTTACGGGCTGTTACAGTTTGGCGTCTGCGCAGGTTTCACTTATGTTAGAGTGAACTATTCTTTCGACAATGGGGCAGTTGCAAGGGTTTGAAACTAAGTGTTAAAAACAGTGAATCGATTGTATTTCATTGAATCAAATAGATGGAAAACATTGTTGCCAAATAGCACGAGCCGCCGCTGGTTGAAAATTGCATCTTTAGAACTATGAAACATATTATTAGTAACAAAAGGCATCCTTGTTTTCATCTCACTTAGTACCTCAATTGTTTTACTGAAAAACGCCAAAATTAAGACCTAACACCCCATTAACCATTTTGTACTTGATATTTTTAAAGATAGGAGATGAGTTTACAGTGGTGGCTCGGGGAATTTGGGAACCATGTCGTTTTGCCATCTGAACCAATGCAAAAGTATCGATTTCTCAAGGATTCGGTGAATCCCCTGAATATCGATTATTTTACGTTGATTTAAAGGGAGAGAATCCGTTGTGGCCAAACTGCACAAGCCACCACTATGAATTCAGAAACATTTTATCGAAAGCGCATTGCTCTCCTACCTACCTCCTTCTCTTTCCTTCAAAATTTTAATGCGAAAACACTATAACAAGAACAGATTAATTAAAAATGGTGCTCGGACGAAAGAACGAATACTTTCCAGTGAATGCTCACTACTTTTCTTTGCTCATATAATTTCAACCTTTCAATTCTCCCTCAAATAAAATGTAACGATCCCTTAAGAGCCCTTTACATTCCTTGCACAGTGATTACAACCCCACTTCCACTTCGCTTTTATGCGTTCAGGGCCGAGACAATGGCCAAAACTGAATAACTTGCCAAGTGCGAGGCTTGAATGTTTTTTGAGCGGTTGTGGTCTCACACCGGCTGTTTTAATTAAAGGTACAAAAGTTGTTTCGTGTTATGTTGTTGAAGACATTTTCGATTACGTTACTACATAGCGTATAGTTTGTACTTTTCGAATAAGGTTCTAAGGCAACTGTTTTCACAGCCAGCGAGCTATATACCAAAAGAGGATTGAAAGGCTGGGCGCGCTTTAGAAGCAGCACGGAGGCAGCCATGATAGAAAACTCTTACAGACACTTCCACACTGGCTCAGTTTATTATCCTCATAATTTTTAACGCATAAATTCAAAAAAATAAAATTGTAACAAATCCATTAGAAATTGGTTTTAAAATAAAGTGCAAAAGTGTTTCAAAGTGACCTACTCAACACGCAGGAATCGATGAAACTGTACTTCTTTTGGAAGGATTTGCTTGAAAAAAAAAGCGACCACATGGAAGAAACAAGCAAACTTTTCTCAGATAGTTTGTATTGGAATTTTGTGTCCAAATAGCAACTTTAAAACACTTGCACTTTCATTTAAACCAAGTTCTGAACTGATTCAATCTTTCAAAGATCAAAGTTTATTTTTGATTTGACGTTAAAAACAAATTACGGCAACTATAAAGCAGAATCAGATTGCCCGCATGACTGACTCACTTTGGAATAGGACTTAAAACACGTATTAGCCCCTCTTACAGGTATAATTCGTTATCAATAGCATAACCTGCAACAGTCTCAAATATAGTCACACCTCTATTCATTTGTTATGCAAGAGAATATGAACGGTCGGCGGGTGACGAGGGGCGGGGGGGGGGGGGGGGGAGTCAAACATAATTCGACATTCCAAATAATATACAAACCAATGGCAATTAGTCGGTCCTGATGGGTTCTCGCAAACCTCCATAAATAATCGATCATTTTGCATATTGGTTCAAACAAAGCTGTTGCCATAGGAATTTGTCTATCTCTCTTTTGGTCCCTATTTGTATGCATGATGGGTTCGATCCCTTCACCATTTTCTAACACACGCGCTCAAATGGACAAAGAGAGAGACGGACAAACAAATCCCTGACAACGACCATGAGTCACACATTTAGAGAAATTCCTGTAAACGATTGATCACGATTCACGACTGCATACAATAGAAAGGCTGTTTCTATAGGTGAATCTGCCTTTCATGTCACCAAAGAACGGCTCTCTAGTGCATTCACTTTTTATTCACATTATCTCAAAACTTTGAATATCTGCGTATTTTTCCGTGAAAAATTGTCGGACCAAATGAATTTCAATAGAGTGTCGCTTTTGCCGCGTCGCGTCGCGCCACGTCGCGTCGAGGCGGAGGATTGGGGTAGGGCTGTGGTCTATGGAGAGCCTCCATTCTCGCCTGATAACTTTTTGAGAGAGATGCAGGCAAAAAGTTTCCCCACTGCCGAGAAATAAAAGGGTGGCGAAAAGAAGGATGAGGGCGGCAATTGAAAGCAGCGAGCGGGCGCACTTTTATATAAGCTGGGATGAGTCGAACTGAATCGTTCTTTCGGATGATCCTATATTCATTTCAATCGGTTTACGAAAATGTGACTCGTTCAGGTACCATGGCTTGCAAAAGATAGTCCCCAAATTGACAGTATTTTTCCTTTTATCAGTTGTTTTCAATAGAGCTTTCGACTTTTTACGATAAACTTTAATGAGCCGTTCTGCTTAGTTTCCAAAAAAAAAAAAAAAAAAAAAAAAAAAAAAAAAAAAAAAAAAAAAAAACGGAAAAAGCCGCAAAATTATGTGTAAAGGTTGCCAAGATTTAAAATAGTGAAAATTTTAACGAAAGTACTTTCTTTTGTGGGTTATAGTGCATGTCCCTAGCTTATCATTATGTTCACTAGAAAAACGGAGGTGTTGTACAGTTTTTTTTTTTTTTTTTTTAAATTTTAATTTTAATTTTTTGAGAAAAGAAAAAAGCCATGAAATTCCGACACGCCATAGTGTAGGAAAAAGTGTGACCAACATTTTCGACGATAGTCTTTTTTTGCGCAGCAATTTTAGGGTATTCATAAAGTGTCATATTTGGACAAAGCTCGTCATGGAATAGTTATATAAGAATTATTTAAGATAAATTTGTTTGCTTTCCTATAAATATATATTGTAAATGCACTTATTGTTTTATTGTAAGAAGATGAGGTGAGGGGTGGGTAGGGATTGTAGGTTGTTTTCTTGTTGAGATGATAAACACGTTTTTTTAAGGAAATTCTGAACAGACCGTGCATTTATCCGTAAATTTTATCCCGATTTTTCTTCTTTTTATCTGCCGATTTGGATAATAATCACAACAAAAAACAAAAGAAGGAGAAATTGATGAAATTTGGTGGATGTGTTCTAAGTATCCTAACTTAAAATGTCGTAAAGTCCAAAAAATTTTTGAGCAGTTTTGACAAAATGGCGTCAAAAAACTGGCCTGGGGTGCAACCCCCCCTCCCCCCTTAGGCTCTCAAGGGTTAATTGCAAGGCAGAGTCCAACTGTGATTTTTTTTTTTACTTCAAGCGTTCTTAGTCTTTAACATACGAAGCAGTCAAAAGTATACTAAGGTATATTTCGTTGAAGAGAAAATAATCAAGGTTTAAACTACTCCTTAAAAGTATTATTATTATTAGTGATTGAAATTTGTTTTGAAAGTTTATAAGAGATGAATTGATGAGAACTTTACTTTCTGATTTTTGGCCACTTTCTGACGATCTCATTTCAATTCACCGATGATCCCACCGGTTAAAAAATATTACACAGTTCAATCCAATGTCTGACTGAAATGCACGAAAATACGCTGATCTGTAATCTCTTCTCAATCGGTGAAAACTCTGTTAATTAATTAAAATATCCGAAATTTTTTTTAAAGTCATCAACGACTCCACCGATTGAAAAAATAGATTACAGATGCGAGCATTTTTGTGCATTACAGTCATACATTGAATTGAACTGTGTAATCTTATCTCAATCGGTGGAATCATCGGTGAATTGAAAAATGCGATTTATTATACGCCAAAAGGCAGCCCTGCAGACCATAGTTCGATTGCGCCTTGAACTGGTGGCTCTTTGATCTACCAAATATAGGATTTGACCAGTGCAGGAAATGCGTGCATTTTGGCAACATACCCGAATGACCAGTGATCACTGACAAATAGAGGGCATGGGACACGTTTTTCATATGCAGAGAACAATGGTGAGACTCAAGGTACTTATATTTAACATGTGTATGCGACTCGCTTCCCGCGTCATCTTCATCGGCGCGAAAATCTAAAGCAGAGTTCAAAATGACCGAAAAAAGAAGAATTATTGGACAGTTATACGTCGGTGTGAAGGAATGGGTCTGTTGCATACTTTTGCTACACCATTATAGAACCAAGATTCTTATGTAAAATTTGGCGAAAATAACGATGCGCACATTAAAAACGTTTAAAATCCACTCATTAACTCAGGAAATCACTTCAATTTCAAACAGCCCGCGCTACACTAGACACTATTGCACCGGTATACTACTACATAGACGGAACCACCGAGTATATGTAAACAACATCGTAACTACAAAATGATGGGATTCCCTTCTAAATGCATGAACTATTGGCTGCATTTGCTTTCTGGTCTTTTCGGTTTATTAAAGATTATAAAATAATATAAGAAATGTACGCATCTAAACGAAATATTGCAATGTTTTTAAGTTCTGTTCATGTTTACATAAACGATATGGTTCCATCTATGTAGTTATAAGTCGATGATAGTGTCTAGTATAGCGCGGGTTGTTTGAAATGGAAGGTATTTTCTGAGTTAATGAGTGGATTTTGAACATTTTTAATGTGCGCATCGTTATTTTCGCCAAATTATACGTTAGAAACAATGAGTTATATTGTTGTAGTGAAAGTACGCAACAGACCCATTCCGAGAGAGATAATCAAAAAGTTAAAATCGACGAAGCGAGAGAAAACACTAAATAATGAGTTCCAAATCCATCCATCATTCATAACAAACCTTATTTCTGATCATATCCCACGACATTTACAGTGTTTTCTTCTTTTGTCGGCCATCTTTGATTCTGCATTTCTTGATTTTCGCACCACTGAAGATGACGTGGGAAGCGATTCGAAAACAGCTTTATTCTGTATCACAACTTAGGAAAACTATGATGCATCTAAACTGTTTTGATCTTAATGATTTTTAATCACCCTGTATAATTCAGACCCATGCAACTAACCCATTGCCTATCTCCCGCTTTAATCTCGACTGTTTCGATTCGCACGAATGAAAGTCACGATTGCCGCTATCACAATTATTAACGACCGCGAGTTAAAGAGAGAGAGAGAGAGAGAGAGAGAGAGAGAGAGAGAGAGAGAGAGAGAGAGAGAGAGAGAGAGAGAAAGTCCCTTTTGTCCCAACCCTGTAGACTGTAGATAAAAATTATGGAGCAAGAGTGAATGCGAATCAAATTAAATTTGTAATTAAAGAATGTCCGTGAGTGATTCAGAGGAACCGATTCGCGAACCAAGCATGCAATTCACTCGTTCATTCTACAGTGTATCGTTCAAATTAGACAAAGCGATTCCAGTAGGATGTAAGCGGATCGCGTGTGTCAGAGAAAAGCACTCCGAATGTTCATTAAACTTAATTTAGTAGAAATGACGCCGGCAATTTGATTGCAGATAGAGAGAAGTAGAATTAGAAAGATCAGGTGGATGTGTGAGAAAAAGTGAAAACTGGCGAAGGAGTGAGTGAGAGTATATGTTTGTGGGAGTGTTTGTGCATGCGCATGTGTGCGAGTGTAAAAAAGGAGGGTAGTTTTATACCATTCGAATTTGTGTTGAAAATGCACTGGATAAAATCATGCCATCAGAGGTGGCACTTTCATTAAAATTCCCAGAGATACCAACCCCGCCTCATTTCTAGTTAGGTAAAGAGAATAATAAACTTGAAAAAAAGGACAGTATAGAGTTATGAAAAGCGCTAATGCAGGATTGGAATGTGTGGTCTGTGTTGTCGTGTGATAAAGTTGTAAAAGTATCCGTCAGAGAGTGCGGTGTAAGAGTCCATCGAATCTGTCAACGCGGTAACCGTTTTGTCATGTTGTCATGTTTCAAACTCTTATATAACCTCAATATTCGCCAGAGACAAATACAGACGGAGCACTACCCAAAAATACACAGGGAAGATTTGAGGCACTCCGCGAATTCTCGCGGATTCATCAAAAACGTCGCATATGGTGTTGAATGGTGAGCACGGCCGGTAAGCCTGAGCACCCTCCTCTTCACTTCCCGACCTATCTGATCCTGCGGTAAATGCCCAAAAGCGCAAATCTCCAAATGCGCAAAATACTATTTTGCGCATATGGGTATGTTCTGAGAAAGGCAATTCAGTGTCAATGGGTGCATTTTACTGAGGACACTTTCAGTCACAATGCTATTAAAAATAATGTTTGATTTGGCAATCGTGCGCTAGCTCTAATGAGTAAAATAATGTGGAATGCAAAATCGTATAATTTCAGTGAATTATGCGGAGACAAAGACAAAGTTGAGACAAAAATACTTGTATAGATAAGATGGAGACAAAGTGTCTCACGATCAGTGAGCAATGAGCATCTGTCGTCATCTCAACCTCTCATTGCGCAACCAAAATTGCGATCAGTTTCAGAGGGTGAGTCAGGTCGTGCTGCCAGCCGAGGAGCATATGCGTGAATAATGGGAATATGGACTTTAAAAAAAGGTTGACAAACAAAGTGGCTCGCCGCTCGGTGCATTATTTTTAATGGTTGCAAATTTCGGTGGCAACGAGCAATGTCACGCTCAAAAGTTATCTGAAAGAAGTGAGTTGCAAATATACAGCGTTGCCAGTGCATGAGGTAAGAATTAGCAATTTAATCATCTTTGCGGTTTTGGGTCACATCTTTTCATATTAGCATTTGCGCTTTCAGGCATATTTCTCGAGATCGTTTTTGCGCTTTTGGAACATCTATTTTGCGCTTTTGTGTTCTAGTTTTGGGATTTTTGCGCTTTCGGGTGCTGTCCGATCCTGCCTATCACATCACCCCCCCCCCTCCCGTGTTTACCGAACGTCACCATTTAACACTTTGCGATGTTTTTGATGAACCAGCGAGTATTTGGCGTGCCTCTGTTGCAACCAATTAGTGCTTTGTCGCTATTTATTGTCTCTGCTTTTCGCAAACCTCTGTATCCGGTATTCGCAATCTGCATCATATAAGTCATCGTCATTGTATAAGTAATCATTCATTCATTTACTAAGAGAAGTACTTATTTTTATATCAGTAAGTGAAGACCAGCTCAATGCTTGCAATAGATGTGTCCAATTTCCCAGCTGAATTTTGGTCGAAACTCATAAAAACATCAACAGCGAACAGTTCTCTACAGTTGAGTGATGGACATGGGTTAGATTTTCTTCATGGTTGAAATCGGCGTTTTTTTTTTTTTTTTTTTTTTTTTTTTTTTTTTTTTTTTTTTTTTTTTTATATATATAGAATAACGGTTTGTGATTGTGAAAAATATTTTCAAAATCTGAGGCCTTAATGATAACTGAAATTTTGACTTCATATCAAAGTTTCAGGTGGATTTTGACTGGAACCAGTGTTCACCACTCAACAGCAGGTGATTGTTGGCTGTTGTTTTGTTAAGACCCTTCGACTCCGCAAACAAAAATAAATCCATTTACTTGCCTTAGTTTCTGAACACGGAGTGCATAAACTAGGTCTCTATACTTCACTGAAAACAATATATAGTTAAAAAAGTTTAGAACAAAATGATTTGCTAAAGTAACCTATAATTTTGTTACATTAACAACTCAAATGCTAAATCAGCAACTTTGCCAAACCAGCAAATCAAATAGTGAAAATAACAATTTTTATGCTGGAATAACAAATTAGTAAGTAAATTCAGCAATTTATTTTGCTGATATAACAAGCTGAATTGTTAGATCAACTAATTGGGTTAAGTTCTGTATTTTTTTAACGATTTAAAATTGTTAAATTGACAATGCCTATTTTGCTAAAAGAACACCATTATGTGGTTAATTTAACACCTTTTTTTTGTAAACTCTACGAATAAATTGTTAACTTAACAGAAAACCCTGGTTGATTTAGCAATTTTCGATTTTTGTTAAATCAGCAAATTTTGAATTGTTGCTTTAACAAGCAACAATATTATTGTCTTGTCTCAGGAATTCATTTTTTTTTTTAGAAGCAGTGTATTCAGCAACACTTATCTAAAGATTGTTAAAATAGTCCGTTTGAACCTCTTTTACGAGTAATTGAGACCTTTCCTCGTGATCGAAGACACAGACCATCTTATTTAATTTTATTACTATCAGGTTGCAATCCAAATCCAAAAAACGCATTCGAAAATGGACAATACATCGGCAGTACGTGAAAATGAGTGTGAATTGCTTGCATTCATAACATGTTGGCTTTTATAAGAATCAAAGGCTTCAATCTTTCCAAAAATAAATTAAAATTGTATGCCACAAGCGCCAAGGCAAGGTCGAATTTTAACCATTAACTTCGTAGAAAGATTTGGTTAATTTAAACAAAGTTCAAGTAGAAGAAAACTAAAACAAAAATTGAGGAGTTTGAAGTGTAAAAGTATGCAACCATGGTCGGAATAATTAATTATCAAGAATCATAATATAGGTTCTGCCGAACACTATATTGTAACAGGAAAAACAATAACCCCTGTCAATTCCCCCTCTTGTCGCAGCAAATGACTGGGATCCGCGACCTTGAATTTCGAAGAGCAGCTGTCGTTGACAGCTATCGGCGCTCGCGAAAGTCGAAACACAGAGTGTCCGCGAACCCCATAGCTGTCTCGTGCAGTGTTGTCATATTCAACAGATTGTTAGTGTGTTTTTATGGGAAAGGGCACGGAATTAGCAATGGGTCTGTTGCACACTTCGGCTAGAGCGTTTTAGAGTATCAATTCCTATGTAAAAAGCGGTAAAAATGACAGTGGCAGCATCAGAAAACACAAAAATTCATTAATAAACTCGCAATTTGTGACTTGCAACTTGGCAACAATGCAGTTCGTTCATTTGAACCCAGGAAAAAGATCGAAGTATTTGGTGTTCGATGAACATCTTCGAATTCGACCTTTTACCTGGGTTTAAATGGCCGCAATACAACGTTGCCAAATTGCATGCTACGTGCGCCACAAATTGGGAGAGCTGCAGATCTGGCAGTGGCGGCGCGAGCAATCTGGTAACAACGTATCATTTCCATTTAACCCCATGTAAAACAATCTATGACATGACATTAATGGCATTAATGACATTAATTTAGTCTTAAAGCCCCCAAAAATTATTTAAAAAAATGATCCCTCAGGGGGGCTATCTCAAAAATTCCGAGGCACGACCCCTATCGAGTGATACATCGCTTGTAAGAACACACAAAACATAGCATTTTGGCGCAAACCGGAGGTCGATATCGTTTTTCGTTTTCGATATACCGAATGACAAAGTTGGATTTTTACCCGTTGTCAAATTTCGATGTATCGAAAACCAAAAAGGATATCGACCTTCGGTTTGCGCCAAAAGTCTTAGAATGTTATGCTCTTTAAAACGAGGTATCACAAGATGGGGTTGCCATTTGAAAATTATGAGTTAGGGGGCGAAACCCTCCCTTAGGGGCGCCCCCCGGAAATTTTGGATACGCCAAAAAGTAGTTCCCATTAATTTGTAATAATCCCCCGAGTTTCGTTTTTTTATCTGCAGCCGTTCAAAAGTTAGATAGGGGGGACGGACTTTTTGAACACTCTGTATAATAGAGACCACGCACTATCTATCTCGCCCATGTTCGCGCGCGGTGGCAACTTTTTTTTTCGGGACCTCAACAAAACACCGAAAACATGGACCATACGTTGACTGATGAGAAACGTCGTCAAGAGTTTTGCCTAGTGAATCCGAAGCACCGAAATTGCATCAGTCAACGTATGGTCCATGCTGGATGGTGCTCCTTCATGCTCTCTGTGTTAATTTCTGTTGAGCTCCAAAATAATAGCCAGCCACCGCGGGCAAGGCTAGTGCGTGGTCTCTATTATATATTGTTTCTGTCATAAAATGAAAAATGAAATGAAAATAAATTCAATATTATATCCAATCTTGTAATAATTGAATTAGGACTTAGATAAACGCAAATAACGCCAAAATCCTTTTGACCAATTTAATCATCATTAAGAGCAAGTGATAAACAATTGAAAAGGCCTCGAAAGGATCGAACGGCCTTAGGCGTGTATGTTTATGTGAGTTGCGTTTATGTTCATGTAAGTCCTAATTTATATAAAGATTGGCTATTATTATGAATTTAGTTTCATTTTATTTTTCATTTTTTCAATACATCTTGTTAAGTGTAATGTTTAGAAAAAAAATAAGGAAAACAGTAGGAGTATAGAGTATATAACGGTGAATATACTCATACTCTTCTTGCAAACTTTCTCCATTGAACATCGTTGAAACAAAGCTTCGTAAAAGCTGGCGAACGACATTCGAAAGAGGTCACGGTTTCCTTGAGACTTGACACAGCACACACAGGCAGGCTTTTATGAGATGGGAACTTCAAACTTTCACTTCACAGCGCATGTTGAGCCAGAGTAAGAACGCCGAGCGGGCTATATGACTCATGAAAATCCATCCCCGATAAAAGAAAAAAAAAAAGATATACGTGTACATCTTTTTATACCGCGTCATGAAAATGTTTCCAAGCAGAGAGGAACTCATTTTTTTCCACGGATGTCACAAGGAGAATAGCGCAGTGGTTTTCCGACAACGGGGATGTAAAATAAATGTAAATATGCTCAAATACAAAGCGATTTCATTATTTTTCGCGCCCGGCATAGATGTGAAGGCTCAAAACCTGCGGTGGCTCATTTAGAAGACTTCGCATGAAGAGGGAATTTTAATCCCTGACTGATGTTGACTTGAATGTTGAAATGTTTGCGGCAGTCTCTGAGTGTTAAGGGGGGTGGCGGGGTGAGGAGGGTGGCGAGCGAGAGGGTGGGAAATGGCAAATGCGAGTTGGCGAAAGAAGAAAAAAAAAAAATGAGACGAGGATTTCCGTTCCTTTTTTCTGTAAGAAATAAATGTGACTTGTGAGTACAATCACGTGTTTAAAAACCTGCGCGCTCTCTTCTTATACTTTCCTTTTCTTAAAACCACTTTGATGGTGCCAGATGTCGCCGCAACGATTGCGTATTCGGTTTTGAATGTTGTCTGCGAAAATGTTGAAATATATGAGCTTCCACTTGTGATGACATATACAACATGTTTATCTAATTGGACTATCCCTATCCTATCCATCGATAGCTGGTACAAGAATACCTAGTCTAGATATGTCAATACATATTGCACCGACCCATTTATATAAAGAGTCCAAGGGAAGAACTATTAAATGCCACGAAAACCTAGTTTTGTTTATAAGCTGAAGCAAAGGGGTAAATGACGTTTAAGCCTATCCTTTCTTACAAGAATCAACATATTTCCATCCATCCACTAAAATGATTGTCTAGCGCTTCTATAAACCTCTATTCAATTTGCACTTTAGTATCCCGTAGATGACCATGCATGAAAACTTTAACAGTTATGTTAATATTCGCACTCAACTGACTCAACGATCGACTCGACGCAACGCAGCACTGGAACAGCGCTATCGGGCTGTGCGCTCTCGGCGAAAAATCGATTTTCCTTGTTTTCCGTGCGTGTCTTATGAAAAAAAAATGCAAGATATCAGAAATTTTGTTTTGTTCCATCTGATATTTTTGTAACTTTTCTCATTTTCTTACGGAGCACTAAAAAATTATCCAATTTAAAATTTAAAAAAATTTTAAATAAAAAAATTGTTTTAAATAATTAATTCAAATTCAAATTTTAAATTTAAAATTTAAAATTTGAACCCCCTTATACCCCCCTTCTTAACCCTTTCGGGAATCCCGGAATCGGAAAGAACGCCTAAAGTTACTTGAAGAAACCAATCGTCATCCATTTTTACGTAGATCCGTTACTAGAATCGAAGAAAAACAGATTATTGTTTTTCAAAACTTTGGGGGGGGGGCTGTAGTCCCGAGGGGGGGGGGCATTTTTGGACACGTGTGTTCATAGGAAGCAAAAGTCTTATTTTGGCTCCAAAAATAATGGTAAAAATTTTTACTATGAATTTTGGGACACCCTGTATTTTGTTTTGAATGGTAGGTATTTGTACCATGACATTCAAAAGAAAGTATCCTGGAAGCAATTTTTACTCTTCCATTCCTAAATCAGTTTTAATTTTTATGGAGTTTTCAGCCGGTATTTTAGAGGATAACGCAGCGTTGCGACTTGAAAGCATGCCGTAAAAAATCTAAAACTCATTGAAAAATAATGGACAACATAATCAAGGACCGTTTCTCTATGAGAAGACTTTCTTTTGAAGGTCACAGCTCATTGCATAACTTGGCCAGATATATTTCTATTGTTATTAGGATCCTGCTTTTAAAAGGTTTTAATTATACAAATACATTCAGTTGTTATAAAGTTATTTCGATAAGTTTAGCTTCGAAGCTACTCTATCGAGAATGGGGCTCTTGCAAACTTTTACTATATGGGATTGAAAACTTGATTCTTGCATAAAAACCTGTAAAAATGACGATGAGTATACTAAAAAATCGCGAAATTCACTCTCAGAATCGGGCTTAAAGGCGGAGAGACGCAAGGTATCTTGGGAGATTCCCATCTAAATTGAGACATATTTCTGTGTTTCCGTAGAGAAAGTGACATAATAGACAGGAATCTCCCATGATACCTGCGTCAAACCGCCATTACCATCTTGCCGTTACAGCAGTTATGTGAGTTTATTACTGAACTTTAGACTTTCTTAGTGTGATTTTCGTGATTTCCACTGGTCTTTACATCAAATTGGACTATTTATTTGCTTACAGCAAAAGTTTGCAAGAGCCCCATTGTATGCATATGCACTGCTTAGATGATAAAAAATTCAAGAAATCGTTAATGCTCTATTTGTGGGTTCAACGATATACATATAGACATAGACTCAATTAATAATAAAACACGTACGATTGAGAGATGCAAAAAACCAATAATAAATCGCACGTCAGTGATACACAATACCTCCAATAAAAAAGAAAATTTGTTCTAGTGAAAGGAACACCGCATATACGTCTAATTTTGGATTCGTCCACGTTTGACAACGCAGAGCTCAAAGAACACCGGAGCTTTTTGGAAATGTTTATGATCTTTCCAACAGCATCTTCCCATTTTCGCTACATTTATTCTAAAATTTAGTGCGCGTTTTCCTTATTCAGCGGTTTCGCCGCCTTAAATGACTTTACAGCTGATACGAGAAACTCGCTATTCTCGTTGGATCAGGAATACGGGATTATTACTCCTCGTATTTTCACGTAATTGAACAGTTTCAAAAGGAATACGGGCCGTAGAATACAATATGCGCTCTTCATTATACAGAACAGCTTTACAGTGGTATAAAATTGAGATGATTTCTTTGGGAGAGTACACCGTGTGTTATCCTTTTTGGAAATATAGCATTGATTGATTGTAATCGTGGTGATGATTGCAAAGAGTGAGTTTTAAACACCGTTGTATTTTATGTACATTCTATGCTTCTTTTTCATTTGTTCAACATATTCTCAATACAAGTCAATACACGTAAGAGTAGGGAAATAAATCAAATAACCGTAGACGGATATTATGTTTGTTATCGGAGAATCCAATCGGGTTTTTATCCATCAGAAAGCGTAAAACTCGAACTGAAAACAAGTTTGTGTTATTGCATCGTCGACCACTAACATCAAATCACAGATTCTTTTTAACCCCCCCCCCCCACCCCCGACACCATTCAAAATTATTCTAAATATTATTTTTTTCTATTTGGGAGCTCAATCGGACCAAATTCTGCAGAAAGGAACAAACTGCATAGGGAACCCATCGCCTTTCGCTCCCTTCTGCAGAACTCGGTCCAAATGAACCCCCCAAGAATCGATTTTTTTTTTAATAGGTTTATAACAGGGGTTTGAACCGAACCGAACCGAACCGCGAGCCGTAAACCGCTACCAACCGGCCATTTTCATGAACCGCGAACCGAACCCGAACCGCATTTGGGTAAATTTCATGAACCGCGAACCGGACCGCTTGGGCGGTTCAGAAATTCTGAACCGCAAACCGAACCAAACCGACATTTTGAAAATCACCGAACCGACAGTTGAACCGGTCCGCAAGCGGTTCAAAATTTGAAGTAAATTGGAGACGTGTGATCTTTAAACAGGAGGTCTCTGGTGTGCTTAAAATTTCCAATCACCTGAGATTGTTCTTTTGGATTGCAATATGCGATGGTTGCCTTGGAATCGCGAAGAAAGACATTTTTTTTTTCATCATTCATTCTTATGAGTTAGAAATTTTCAACTCAAAGGTTAATGTCTTCCGTCTCAATTTCAGACTCTAAAAAGAAATGGCTCGGCCAATTCAAAAATGTTTTAATTTTGACAAAAAAAAGAAGGATATCAGCAAGTGTAAAATGTGTGGTGTAGTAATGGTTGGCAAGTTATCGGTTAAAGGTTACGACTCACCTAAACCGGTTCGGAGCGGTTCGCTCGGTTTCGCTCGAAGGTTCGGTTTGAATCGGTTCAGCATATTTCAAAAACCCGAACCGAACCCGAACCGCATTTTCAAAATTTCTTGAACCGCGAACCGAACCGTTTATGCGGTTCATAAACTTTCCGTGAACCGCGAACCGAACCGAACCGATTTTTGGTCGCGGTTCAAACCCCTGGACTTTATAAGGAGGATAAATTGGTATATTACTTTATTGGTCATTATTTGGCGAGAGAATGTTGACTTTTTAATTATAGAAATGGCGAAGAACATTATTAAAACGCGAAAATGCCGAGAAAACAAAGAACTCGACTTTTTCATATTTCTTCTCTTTGTAAACTGAATCTTCAGAAGCAGCGAGGGCCACTGAAAGAATTTTAAACTGATTCAATTCGAAGTCATGTTGTCTTCCTTTTATTTATGATAAATAAATGAAACATTTGAAAACAAAGCAAGTTTTCTGGGTGTGTTTTGGAAAAATGAAAAGAATCTCGAAATTGAGCTTTGTTATACATATGTTTAGTCAATGGTGTTTTACTATTTATTATATTCCGATGGAGATCCTCACAAAAAGTTTGTATAATCCATCTTTATCCTTGCAAGAATACCCTAATATTTCTCACGGTTTAACTTGCAGTTGTATGTGCGGAAGACCTCCTTTCGTATGTCTAAAAAGAAATAGGTACAAATAAAAAAAAATCACGTTTTTGACCGATATTCCATGATGGTGGCTCTCAGATTAATGGGTATTCACTTTTTCAATTGACAAAATTGCAATTAAATGTGTTTAATTGTGTTCTTAAGTTATATAGTATTGTTTGAATTTTGCTCACTATCAAACGCTGAAAAAAGTGCTGAATTTGACTATTTTAATACTACGCCTGATTGATATTTGATTTCGTATAATTTTTCACCGAGCGCCTTCAATTACCGGAATAGGCAAAATGAACACCACGGAGTACGAATGTTTATCTACCCACTAAAGGACATTACCCAAAATCGGCCTTTTTACCCCTGAGAGCGAAATGTGAAATAATTTCAGGGGTGATAGAGGATTAAATCAGCGTTCCGAATCTGGCCTATTTTTTGATTTTGGACGAAGGGAAAGGAAGGGAGGGGGGTCCAAAGTTAGACCCTTCAAATGCCCATAACTTTTGAACGAATAAAGATATGAGAATGTACTTTGCGCGAAAAGATAGATCTTTTAAAGACCTTTCGATTGATGTGTACGATATTTGCCTTATTTTAATTTTTAATCGATTTATCGAAGTTTTTCTGATTTTTTTGAAATCGGGTTTTCCGTTTTTTTAATCGTGGAAGTTTGGCAACGCACGAATCATCACAAATAATTTCTAGGATAAAAGTAGACGCAATTTGCTAAAAAATGGTTCAAACCGCATGTTGGGGAAATGCTTTGAAGCGGAGTTATGAGGGTTCAAAGTTGGCGCTGTCACGAAAAAGGCCGCCCCGAGGGGCGTACTACAGGTGGTAGAAGTTGGCATTATCTGTTCTTCCCGTCCAAATGACTTGAAATTTGGTATTCCCGGGTATTTTTTAACGCTAAATTCAAATTTTGCATCAGTTTTTCAAAATTAAAAAATCCAAGATGGCTGCCGACCATTTTTTCGGAAATTTGGTCGGCAGCCATCTTGGATTTTTTAATTTTGAAAAACTGATGCAAAATTTGAATTTAGCGTTAAAAAATACCGGGAATACCAAATTTCAAGTCATTTGGACGGGAAGAACAGATAATGCCAACTTCTACCACCTGTAGTACGCCCCTCGGGGCGGCCTTTTTCGTGACAGCGCCAACTTTGAACCCTCATAACTCCGCTTCAAAGCATTTCCCCAACATGCGGTTTGAACCATTTTTTAGCAAATTGCGTCTACTTTTATCCTAGAAATTATTTGTGATGATTCGTGCGTTGCCAAACTTCCACGATTAAAAAAACGGAAAACCCGATTTCAAAAAAATCAGAAAAACTTCGATAAATCGATTAAAAATTAAAATAAGGCAAATATCGTACACATCAATCGAAAGGTCTTTAAAAGATCTATCTTTTCGCGCAAAGTACATTCTCATATCTTTATTCGTTCAAAAGTTATGGGCATTTGAAGGGTCTAACTTTGGACCCCCCTCCCTTCCTTTCCCTTCGTCCAAAATCAAAAAATAGGCCAGATTCGGAACGCTGATTTAATCCTCTATCACCCCTGAAATTATTTCACATTTCGCTCTCAGGGGTAAAAAGGCCGATTTTGGGTAATGTCCTTTGAGCGAGTTATATAATTTTGATTTCTTCTGGTATTCTTAACCTGACAGCAAAAGAGGCTTGTAACTAATTATACGTTGTGAATGTAAAAACTGTTCAATTCATGGATTGAACTTAAAACTGTTAGTTCTACTATTTGAAATTGTAAATTTATCACTTTTTTTAAGTGGTATATGTCAACTTGGCCTCTGATGTTTACTTCTGAAAGAAGCCCTATCAAATGTTACTTTTCTTTGCCTAGACGCGCTTATAAATAAATGTTCACCATCCAGCGACGCAATATTAATGAAAGTCTATTTACTTTATTACACATGCCATGTTTTTAATTTTTTTGTCATACAACAAAGCCTGGCGCGAAACGTTGCTTTTCGTTGAGTTAGTTTTCTTCGTTTTCCTGGATTACTTTCTTTTCTTTCGCATTTTACTTTGATGACTTTATGAATAAATTTCAAGGCACAACATGAAAGAGAGACTGACGAAAAAATCCATTTCGCCTAAAAAAGTAGAAATAAATAAGCTTGGAAACATTACTTTCCGATGGTGTTTTCTGTGAAGATAGACATATTCCACTTGCTTCACCGTGGCATTTGCGCGAGATGCAGAACAATGAAGCAACGTTGAGCACAATCGTTTCCCATCTACCACTTATTCTGAATAGATGCACAGAAGTGTAAAATTTATTCTTACAATGACTTTCTGAATTGAAGCTTGGTTTGTCGTCAGTTTAGGGTTTGTGCGAAAAAAATTGCCAGTACTACTAGCGTGGAGCTCGCAGTTTTTGAACAATTTAATGCGGTATTAATTCTGGTGAGGCACGGGCACTCTACTCAGATGGATTGGTGGCGGAAATCCGTATAACTAAGTAACAAATATAATCTCTCAGAATTAATGAAAATAGGAAACCCTGAGAAAAATATTAATGATTATTTCATTGTATTTTAACTATAAGAAGAACATTAATTAGCAAGCTTTAATAAACGTCTATTTCATATCAGCATGCAATATGCACAGCACAAAAAAGCCAACAATTGAATTAGACATCGATTTCATAAATTACTCTCGTCGGGACATAGACTGAACGAAATGGGAAAAAAAGAAGAAAAAAGTTTTTTAAATTGCTTAAAAGTTGTCGATGGACAGCACACTTGTTACTAACTTTTGGAGATAGATAATAAAATTGGTTTGTACACACTGAAAAAAGCGATAGTCATAATACCAGATTCTAGCCATATTACCAGAGGCACTAAGATATGTGAACGACAGAAACTTTAGTACTTTGACCAGAAAATCGTGGTGTTAATACCAGAATATTGTCATAGAACATGAACTTCCCAAAACTTTTCAAGAACTTTGGGACCAACATTACAATTCTGCGATTATTGTACTACGATTATTTTGGAGTCCTTTTTCCTGTGGCTGTTTTCGATACCCATTAATTGATGTCTCGAATTATAAAAACAGTGTCATTTAGAGTTTTGAAACGCTGAACCAGTTCACAACCGGTTCAGCCCGACTGGTTTGGGTTCCGGTTAACGGCGTTTTATATACAAAACAACGGTTCGCGGTTCAGAAATTCGACAGTTTGAAACGGTTTTCGGTTCTTCGTTCACAGTTCAAAGCCCTACTTAAAACTTGTTTTGCATAAAGACCAAATCACTTTTTCTCTCCCTGAAAATGTGATGGAATGATCATTATATCATTGTCATATAATTCCTTAAATCGAGTAAAAATAGCTAATTTTCAAGTTTTAAGTAGTTATCACGAAAAATTCCGATTTACTAGCTGTAAATGAAGAAATAGAAACCTCCGAAATACTGATAAAGATGAAATAAAGGGGTAGAAACTTCAGAGATCTCGATTCCTTCCATTTCTTTAATTATGTCTCCTTTTGGAAGAACACGATGTTTTCATTAATTAAATTGCTTGCTCTTTGCCTCACTCTTTCTCAATCAGGTTAACAATAGGTTAACAAGGGCACTTTATCACGGAGTCATTATGAACGGAAGTCAGCTTGACGATTAAAAAGTTAAAGGAAAGAAGGAACAACTTCCACTTCCGGAGTTGACCCTGCTGGGGGGAAAAAAAATTCTCTAACCGCGACTGCTGTGCGTTCACGGGCTATTACCACCCAAATCTAGCATTGCCAGACCGTGCAAAAATAAACCACCTTCCTTTTAATAACATTTTTCGTTTAACATATATAGAGTTTTCTGTGACCTACTTTTGAAACACAATGGAGGCAATGATGAAAATCTCTCATGTACATTTTCGAACAGGATTGGTTTTTGTTTGCCTCATATTTATCTAACCTTATACATTAAAAAAACAATAAACAAACAAAAAAAGAAATGTGACAAATTCATTTTGAATTGGTTTGAAATGAAAGTGAAAGTGATTTTGAGGGACTTTCTGGACACAAAAATCGATATAATAATGTTATGTTTCTTTTGGAAAGATTTGCACTACGAAAGAAACTGACAAATTTTAGAAACAAGCATTTCTCACATGGATACAACTGTATTTTAGCATTTTATGTCCAGCCAATATCCAATCTAAATATAAACATTTGTATTTTCGTTTAGACCCAATTTCCACTGAACTAATTACAATTTTTGATTCTAGGTAAGAGAAAAAATTAAATGAGGCAAACGAATCAGAATCAAATCTTCCATTCTTTTACACTTTGGGAAAGGTCGACTTATTAATTAATATATCAGCCATTATTTTTGTTACGGACGTTACATTTTCACTCTTCTAATTGGTATATAACACAATCTGTTTAAAATTATGGTGAACTGTTTAGGGAAGTTATAAAACTAGATGGTTACTACTTCTCTGTCAATTTTCGTAGCAAAATATTGGTTCATTTTTCAGTTACGTTAAAAAATGAAGTGTTACGGACGTTACAAAAAAGACACCCAGTTTCCATGGACCTAATTTCGGTTGCTCTTTTTAAAAGCAATTCTAGTTTTTTTTCCAATTCTATTTGAACTGAGTCATTCTTCATACCATCTATGTTTAAGAATCATTTTTGTCTAAAAAAATTTTCCTATGATTTTTTTGAGTTATTGCTCTTTTTTGGTGTTACGGACGTTACACGGCATCTGTTACGGACGTTACTAGGTAACAATGATTGGACAATAGATATGTTTTTACCCATTTTATCTTTACTCAGAGCTGCTTATTCCTATTAAATGACCAGGGTTTTATTTTATCTTCAATAGATATGTAAAAATATGCCAAAAACTTTTTTTTTTTTTTCAATTTAAGTCTAAATCTGAAATTAGTTTATTAAAAATGAAAAAATTTACCGCCCTCCATCTTATACTCAGATTTTCATCTAGATTACAAAAATAAATTATGTAGTGACAAGAAAGGTTGAAAATAACCAACATGCAGCATAAGGAAGAAAAAATAAACTTTATTAGGAACAATAAACTAAATTATTTTGAACAAAATCAAAAAACTTAAAATTACGAAGGTGGATTTTAAAGTAAGTTCACCTATTTTTTTTCTCAGAAACTATTAATGTTAGAAAAAAAACAAACCCAGCGTTGGAACGTACGTGCTCTCAGCTTTTTAATGAGCTCCAGTTTTTCAAATTTGGCTTACGCGTTGCGGAGATATCGTGGATTTTCCACACCCATCTCTCCTTCAAACGTGCCCACCTTTTTAGCCTCACAGAAATGAGTTTTAGACTTTGAAAAAGTAAAATAGAGCTATTATTTTATTGAAACAAGTCATAACATTGTTGTGAGGCATCTCACCTCATTTGTTGACATAGTTACCCGCTAGATTCTTGAATTTTTCATAAAAAAAAAAAAGAAAAAAAATCGTAAAATTCTTTCCACATACTCCTGAACCAGGTGTTGACGCAAGCTGTTAATCCAGCTTCAATTCATGATGGTTGCTCTTTCCTTACTGACCGAAAGTTTGAAGATCGAAACAGATTGGATCATTTTCTCAGTAGTAGAGTAGTCTATTCAGTAAACAACATGCACTCAGGTATTATTGAGATGTCTGATCCGGAGATAAGCGCATAGCCTGCCGAAACTCGCAGTCTTCTGTAGCCCGTGAAAAGGTGGGCACATTTGAGGGAAAGACGGATGGGGAAAATCCACGATATCTCCGCAACGCATTGGCAAAAATTTGAAAAACTAAAGCTCGTTAGAAAGCTGAAAGTACGTACGTTTCAACATTGGTTTTGTTTTCTTTTCTAGCATTGATATTTTCTGAGAGAAAAAATAGGTAAACTTACTTTAAAATCCACCCTCGTAAAGTAACGGCCCCAATAAACCCTGTATAAAAATAAACATAAAATAATAACACAATTTGAGAATCTTGAAGTGGTAATTGAATTTTTACTTAAATTACACATCTGAGAAGCATCCCAGGTGGTAAAATTTCTCTTCCAGAAGTACCTACCAGTCATAATAATCTGAAATCAAAATAAATACCTGTCAAACTAAATGTTTTGTTTGAGATGCAAGTAAAAATGCAAAATTATTGACAAAAAATGTGATAATAAATGTAATAAACCTAACCTAACCTAACCTTTGCTTCTTGAAGGCGCACAGTTGCATTTCTGTTATGGAATAATAAGTAAAACAATGGTTATAACGTCCGTAACTGATAAAATTAGGTACAAGGTAATGAATGTAACGTCCGTAACGTTACGGACGTTACAAAATGTAATGTGTAATAAAATGGTCCCTAAGATATCTGTGAAAAAAGTGATCCACCTGGCATGACATAAACATCATGAATGTTTCTTTCACCAAAAATTAATTTAATATAACTACTCAAAAGGAAAATACACTGATTTTTGTTACTTTCCTGTTACGGACGTTACATTTAGAAGCAAGTTGGAATAATTATTAAAATATAGTTTAAAACTTACCTATTTTCTTAGCTGTTAAAGGAAGGTGTTATTAATGATCTAACCTCACTCCTACAATGTGTTTGAAGTTTGGATGATGCAATAATTAGTACAAAACAGTATTGTCAACTTGACTCTAAAATCACTAGAGCAAACACTGCACCAAAAAAAAGCTGAAAAACTAGTGAAAAAAAAGAAAAATTGAGTGAAACAACTTAGTTTCATAAAATTGAAGATATAACTCAATGGAGAGAATAATTTTTTTTTCAGTTAGAATATACTTTTTTTTTTTGAAAATGTCCCCTTTTAAAATAATGGCTCATATATGTTTAGCGTAGCTCTTCCATCATTGGCAATATCACAACCACTGATCGTAAGCATTAGGAATATCACAACCATTGATCATAGGTGTGGTCAGCTTGCTCTCTCATCTTGAATGATCTGGCAACGTGAGTCAACAGTCAACTTTCGAGAAAGAGGAGAGTATCTCTAATGCCATTTTGATTGCAAAGGCTGCTGATGATACACCAAAAACACAAAGTTACATGCATTGAAATTTATTCACTCTCTACAGTGTCAAACGATGCGCGACGAAGATTTTAAACGGGCCATTGATTTAGGAAGTAGATACCAAGTTGTCTTGGGCAAAGGGGGGTGGGAGAGGGATTGGAAGGGTGCGGATTGAAAATAAAAAGGTGGTGGTGAGAGGACTTAAGGATAGGCGCGGGGGAAGACGTCAAGCGAGGAGAAGGAGAGGAGGCAGGAAGGAAAGAATGAAACCGTGCCGATAGACAGGCGTGAGTTTTAAGGATATAGTTAAGCGATCCGTTGCGTGTGAAGTTATCGGCAGATATTCGAATCGTTTTAAACATGGAACCGATGTGGCGTGGCGGGACGCACAATGGTTGAGAAATCCCCTTGAATGTCAGTAAATAAGGGTTTCGCTAACTTTTGCTATCAGCGATTAAATATAGTTGATTCCTGAGTAAAATCCAGCAAAAATTATTAATTATTCACGAGCAACCCCCAACCTCGTGGTATCGCATCATTTGAAATGAAAAGATATACGCAGAGGCTAAGAAATTCCTACGCGCACACTGCGTGTGACTCAAGCTCCATTTCTTTCAAAGTTGCATGTTACCTTTCAGTTTACGTAAAACATTCTGAAAAAACTCACTTTCGGCAAGTATGTGATGACATGCTCTAAAGAAGGGTGCTGAGCAAATAAAGGCTTATTTTCAAAGTTTGAGGAAGGGGAGGGAAAACATTTACATCTTTTAATTTACCTAAATGAAAAAATGCGAAAAACGACAGCCCTTTAAGAATACCGACTGATAAGTTGCGCTTTACGCATGCGCAGTGGCGTCTGGCAATCTAGCAATGGCGTGCAATCTGGCAACGCTGCAGTTTGTCCATTTAAATCCATGCAATATACCGATTCTAGGGAGTGGACTGTGCACCTAGAATAGTTTGCGTTTTTCATACGTGTAAATAGACAAAATGCAGCTTTGCCAGATTGCATGCGACGCCATATAAGATCGGGAATAAGTTCCGTCACAATATTTAGAATTTTTCAAGTTTCAGTGTGGTGGACTTACACCAGTATTGACCTTATTTCCGGCTGTAGCAAAAGTTTGCAGCTGATACCAATGCATTGCTCACTAGCAGTTGCGAAGCGTGAAATTTGGCAGCAATGTATTTTCTCCATTTAAATTCACCAAAAAAGTCGAACGCTCCAGTCATCGGCGATGACCAGGCATTTTGACCTTTCTAATGTGTTTAAATGTGGGAAAAGAACGTTGCCAAATCGCACGCCTCGCCACTGCTCACTAGCCACCTTTGCTTTGTACCCGTTAAGTGGTTCGACTCAAACACGAGTTTTAGTATCGTTGCGATGTTTTGAGTACAGTTGTATTACACTAAAGCGCAGCCACCCGTGTAGGAGTCAAGGAGTGACTGCTATTTGATCAAAGTAACGAGGCAGATTGAGGGTGAAATCACTTTAACAACCGTGACTTGACTTAGGCGCGGGCCTTTTGACTCCCCCGAAACGAACGCCGGTAAAGTCACTCATACATAGAAGAGAGGCTTTTCGATTTATAAAACCACGCCACGCCTTCTCTTTACTCCATTCCCGTTTCGGTACTTTATCATTGATCGAGCTATTAAGCTTAGGAAAGGGGCAAAAAGCACCTCCATAAAAGGATCAACTCCCAAATTCCGCCCGATTGATGTTCCATCGAGAGGAATGTCGAGACTGTATATTTGGATTAATCTAGCCTTAACGCACGAAGAAATGAACTTCGAGACTCCAATCACTTGCTCCAGTGATTCAAAGAGTCGTATCAAAGTACAGCCAGCGAGGTGACGTTATATAGTATCGTGCCGTTAAACAGATTCTCTTAATTTATTCGAATATTTGCAAAACATCATTTTTTTTTCAATTTGTTAATAGTTATCCTAAAATAGGGCAGTGAAACTGTTGCAAACTTTTGTTATAGGCTCGTTGATTCAAGAATCAATTGTTTCCCACATTGGCAACGCTGTTATCAGCTGTGAAAACTAAGCCTCATAATGTTTTCCTATCTAAATCAAGAGTTATGTTATATCGTGAAAGCAAGTTGTAAAAACTAAAAAAATTAGTTATTTTTTTATATATATTTTTCTTATTTTAATATAAGAAAAACATGGTGACCTCGACGTGATTCATTAAAAAAAAGGGGTCCGCACCAAAATAATTAAAAGAGAAAGTTAAAATACATTTCAAAAATAATGGAAGAGTATATAATATGTTTTAGAGATAACCTATACTAGTAGATTGATACACATTCATATACACATTAATAGGTGATTCGAAGGTTAAACCCTGCAAAAATGACGATAAACTCACTTAAAAATTACAAAATCCACTCCCAATCTCATAAATGCTTTACACACAGAAAGGAGTTAAATTCGTTATTTCTCTGGATTAATCAAATTTGGCTGCAAGAAATTTAAGTAAGGAAGTTTGGAGCAGTAGTACGATGGATGTTTTTAACCCGATTGAAGTCTTGAAAGCCCGTAAATTTCAATTACGAATTACGCTTCCTCGAAGGAGGCGTTCCAACGGTCATCTCATAGATAAATATAGCACAGAGAACGCCTCCTTGAGCCCGGTCGTGACAGCCTACAAATCTAGTCTTCAATCAGAATCGATACCCCGTATGGCGAGACTCTTTCATACACAGTAACTCTATTTCAAAACTCAATGGAATTCTACAGAGCAATCGACTTATGTAGTTTTAAGTTGTAAAAAGCCTAGATGTATATTTATTGAAACATTCACCTGATATGTTGATTTAATTTGTGAGAAAATAATTTAAAAATGTCGTGAAATTAACCTCTAATGGGTCAATCCCGTATTTACTCATTTTTATCCTCTAACGTGTCTATTTTACATCAGTATGATAATTAAAAAAAAAAAAACTCGATTTTGGATGTAGACACTTACAAGATAAGGTTTTGTTTGAGGGCCTTCAATACATCGTACAGGCAATTCCAACTCCCTTGAGTACGAACAGTTAACTACCCTCCCTATACGTTAACGGAAGAGTGGCGTTATTTTGATCAAACCTGAGCGGGCCGATCATTTACACGGAAAAAAAAAACTTCGGTTCATATGGAACACCGAGGGTGTTTGGTCCCAGTAACCGAAGTTTTTAGTTGTGAGTACATAACTTCAGTTAGAAGTACCGAAGTGGTTCAGTTGGAACGAAATGTGAGTCATAGTTTTAGTCACACTTACCGAAACCTTCGGTACTCCTAATTGAAGCTCGGTACTCACAACCGAAAACTTTGGTTACTGTGACAGAACACCTCGGTCTTCCATATGAGTCGAAGTTTAGTCCTCATAACTGATTTTTTTTTCTCCGTGTACTTTATCGTTAAACCGATCGTTAAATTTCTACAAAGGATGCTATTGGTCGAAAATTGTAAAACTTGGCTGTTGCTATGGTAACTATCGTTAAGAGTCTCGATATTTAAAGGTTATTCATGAGTAAACTTTAAGGAGCGGGCACTTTAACGATAGTTACCATAGCATGCAACGTCTAAGTTTTAAAATTTTCGACCAATAGAATCACTCATACACATTCCTTACGATCGGTTTAGCGATAAAGTAACGATCGACCCGTGGTCTGTAAAAGGTTAATGTGACATGGCAATATAAAGTCATTCGTCATGGTTAATTTTTTCTCATCATATATTTGTTGGACCTCCTTTCCACCAAATTCAATCCAAGGATGCATTGCATAAGTCAGAAAAATTTAAAAAGTACAGATATAGGACATGGCTTTTGAGGTTTAGATGTTTGAAGGTGTTAAATCAAAAAATACTCAATCATACACCTGATTAAGTTACTTATCGTGAGTCAGAGAAAAAATAACGAAAAATTGGAGAAAAGTCGTGAGTTTTACGGTTTGAAAATTCAACGGAGATGTCTTTCATGTGAATCTAGCTAGCGTTTAGTGCTGATTTCTGTCACCGGAACACGACTGTCAATTACGGATCATTAAGAATTTATCTTTAAAACAATGAATCTACAGGTATAATAGCTGTTTTTCATCTCAAGAATGACTCTGCGAAATAGCTCGTCATAATTTTTAAAAACAACCCTGAAAAAATGAGGTATTACATTTCGATATAAAAAAAGATCTGAGATTATCATTTTATTTAATAAGTACTTTCAGGTTTGTCTTCAGATATGTTGACAAGATATTTAGCAGAGATATTCTTGAGATGATTATCTAAAGTATCTGAAAATCCATTTTCTTAAAGATCAATTACTTTCGACCTGTATAATTTTATATTACTCTAACAGTAGCTTTTTGTTACGATAGGTTAAAGGTTCAATTTAAACCACAGCAGCTCAGACCTTCAATTTGTTCAATTTGTTGAGTTGCCCTCAGTAACTGCTCTTAATTTTCCGGCGGTAGTTATCACCTCATTTGCAAGAGAAGCACGCCGACTTTTGGGTTGAATGAAGTAAAAACCTCTGGAGGTACTTATACACAGAGCTGCCATTTTGCGTATGATTAATCGCATTTTTTCAAATCATCGATGATTCCACCGGTTGAGAAAATATTACACAGTTCAGTACAGTGTAGGACTGTACTGCACGAAAATACTCTGATCTGTAATCTTATCTCAATCGGTGGAAACTCCGTTAATTAATTAAAGGATGGCGTTATTCGTCGGTACGGTACCGACGTCTAAGCCGTTATTCGTCGGTACGGTACCGACGTCTAAGCCGTTATTCGTCGGTACGGGAAAACTTTTTTCTACCGCTAACTGGATCAGGTTAGGTCGGTACTGGAGTGTATTTTTAAGAATTGCAAATTCAATAATAAACTTTTTTACAAGAAATGAGGGTACTTAATAAGGAATCGTTTTAAATGTACTCAAAACTGAATCATGAAAATTTCTTTGGTTTATTGAAATCACGTCAAATATAACAAGTAGGTATGCAAACATGCGAAAAAATACATACATGGTCAAATTAGAAAAAAGTTCATACAACAAGTAGGTAGGCATTCAAGTACAAAAACCATACATTGACAAAATTTTTGAAAAAAACTTATTTAAAATCTAATGGCGATTTTCTAATGATTTGCTAAGATGCTTCTCTTATCACTGAGCAAGCCGTGTAACTGTAAACATGCCAGGTACTTCACCTCACCAAAACGAATTGACCGTCTCAGTTAGCCGGAAAAAGCGCAAAATTTCCCTAGGTCGCGTGTGTTGACTGTGATAACGCGTGAGGTTGATAAATAGTAGAGTCAGTACACCGCGGTCACGCACTACGTTATCGCGGTTCCTTCTCATAATGACAAAGGATTACTATAGATGGCGTTAGCTTGTCGGTTTAGCGGTAGAAAAAAGGTTTCCGGTAAAGCCAAGTTAGCGGTAGAGAAAAGTTTCCCAGTTTAGCCAAGTTAGCGGTAGAAAAAAGTTTTCCGGTACCGACGAATAACAGCTTAGACGTCGGTACGGTGTACCGACAAATAACGGCTTAGACGTCGGTACCGTACCGACGAATAATCACTTCGTTAATTAAAACATCCGCAAGTTTTTCAAAATCATCGATGACTCCACCGGCTGAGAAAAGATTACAGATCAGAGTATTTTTGTGCATTACAGTATACATTGAACTGAACTGTGTAATATTTTCTCAACCGGTGGAATCATCGATGAATTGAAAAATGTGAATACGCAAAACGACAGCTCTGCTTATACATGCAAAATGTGTCGTCTGGATGTTTGGATGGTGGGAAGGCGTCAACAGGCGCAGCAGCCAGGCCTGCTAAGCTCAACACATGATGCTTGAATCGCCTGGAGTGTATGGCATCGGATCCGATCGGATCGGATGTACGGAAAGAATATTGCGGAAAAGGAGGGTCCACAAAACTACAGGGTGTGCTCTCCTGGAGAAACCCCCGAGTCAACCGTTATCCCCCGTATCCAAGCAAGAGAACACCTGATATTTATTTCAAGGTCCATTCTTCCGCAGAATGCCTCAATAATAATTGGTGACTATTCAACTCAATGACTCTCCGGAATTTTCGAGGAGAAGGGTGGAATAAGAGGGTTGTTGGTGAAAGTGATCGATGACTCCAGGAAGGAACTCAAGACGAATCACTCTCTTCGTATGAGTGTGTGGTGTTGGAGTGGGAGGGAAAGGCGGCAGAGAGACTGAGCGAGTGTGTGTGAGAGTGTGAGAGAGAGAGTGAGAAAGAGAGAGAGAGAGAGAGAGAGAGAGAGAGAGAGAGAGAGAGAGAGAGAGAGAGAGAGAGAGAGAGGTCTACACACCCTGTCAAGATATTCACTATAATTTCACGTCTAAGCTCTCGGATTGTATACAGGCATTTTAACGCCCGATCCGTAGGTATTTTCATTTGCAAAGTTGCCAAAGCTATTCCTCAAAGCTGGGAGGAAAAAAATTAAACAAACAAACAAACAAAAGAGAAACAAAATTCTTGGTCAACTTGAAGCATAATGAAAATGTTAATTGATTAAAACATATAGATTTTAGCTTGTAAATGCGGTTTCGAATGAAATTTAACAGCAGGAAAAAAGTACGGTATGCCTCGGAGATTTTGGCGCCGCCAGAAAGGATGGTAAACTTCACCATGAGTATGATAAAATGAGAAGTAACGCTGTGGGATCTCGCATCCCCACAAAATGCTTACCCATCATCAGGACGCAACATTATTTGTTTTGTGGGAAAGCTTACTATGTTCCAATGAAGTTTTACCATAATTTCTGGCATTCGCCGAAATTTTCAATGCGCATAGATAATAGTATGGGAGGAACATTCGTTATTGTACTTCAGGATTAGCTTAGTAAAGTTGTATTATTCTTCATCTATTATTGAGAATAACAAAGTGAATCAAAATGTTTCCTAGCACGAATCTAAGGCCTTCATTTGATTCAGAGAAAGTGTATAGAATATTAATAGGTACTCCAGACCTGCAAGGACTCAAAAGCTTTAAGGGCTTAGGAATGAAACACAGAAAGGGGAATTCTATAATTTGTAAGCGTAAAAACATGGAATTTTTTTTCTCTGCAGAAGAGCTTACGAAATCTCCCTCAGAAAGTTTCTTAACAACTATCATTTAAAACAAGGAATGAAAGAGGGAAGGAGGGAGGGAGGGAGGGAGGGAGGGAGGGAGGGAGGGAGGGAGGGAGGGAGGGAGGGAGGGAGGGAGGGAGGCTTAACTGAAGAGCCGAAAAATAATGAAGGGGACAGCTGCGGGGATCTATGCCAAGAAAGATGCACGAAAAAATGCTATGCTGTTGTATATACATATTTGACTTTCAAAGACGACAGCGTCCCTTCTTTTATGAATCGGAGAAAGAGACATAAAGTAAAAGTTGCGATCGTAATGTGAGTCATGGGAAATGCATGACAATCCAACAACATCCGTTTAAATCCACCAACAACTCATACTATGGAAGGTGCACAGTGCACATTGTCAAATCGATATTTTACATGGATTTCAATGGACAAAATGTAGCGATGCCAGATTGCTCGCGACGAAACAGAATCTGAATATTCACAAAGAGCGATGGATCGAGACAATGTATACAGCAGATATATTTCAAATCAAAACTGAAAAAATAAAAATTAAGATCATAAACATAAAATCGTCACAAGATATCTAAGAAGCTAACTTAATTAAATTATAGCAACAGTTCACTCAGTTCGTTCAGTCAGAATAAATTAGCTTATGTTGTACGTGTTCGTTTACAAAAAAAAAAAAAAAAAAAAAAAATATCTGAACAGAAACTTTTCTGCAGGAACGGTAAATTAAAAAATATTTACGTCCAGAAAAATGCATGTTTCTACCCTGTGGAAGTCTATACGCGAGGCACGTTCCAAGATGAACAGTTTTCACACGTACATGCATTTCCAACTGTTCATCCCTCAGCGATCTGTGATGTTCAAGCAGTGTGCACATTCAGATCGTGACAGAATCCCTTATAGGCCGGTCAACTTCGTTACGATACAGCGAGAGAAAAATCTCCTCTCTATTTTATTCATACTGTCGATTTACTTTGTATCTAGTGTTTATTTACACGTACTTAGCGTATATCAGAGATTTGCACAAAGCACATCTCGAATTTCATTATTAGAATTCTCGGGCGAAACGGGTTTTAAATTTCCTTCCAGGCACTGTAGTGTATGTATATAGTAGCGCAATAACTAAATGTTCTCTCTCAATGTCTCCCTTTCTCTCTCTCTCTCTCTCTCTCTCTCTCTCTCTCTCTCTCTCTCTCTCTCTCTCTCTCTCTCTCTCTCTTTCTCTCTCTGTCCTTCTTGAAACACGTGTGTCAGGCAAAGATGGAAAAGAAGATAAAACCCCCTCTTTCCATCCTCTTTTAACAGATACGTTTTAGTGGGAAATAAGAGAGATGGAAGAGATCATCCTGGTTGCGTTGATGCCGTTAGATCTGCCTTTCTAACTTTTCAAAAAATCATGAATGCGTTCATTTTCGATTTTTGGTCTTTTTCCTTTTACTTCATGATGAATCTCTAAAAGGAAAATTTCATAACAGAAAATTCATTTCATCGTTTCCTTCATTATATGAAAATTTCGTCTGATACCTTGACGAGTGTCGAAAAAGATCGTTTCTAAAAACAGCGCGGGATTTGAGATTGTCCAATCAGGATGACCCATTTTCAGGCGACTAGTTTCAGGATCCAGCAATTCAATGCTGTACATCCAAAGTAATTTTGTTCAAAATTTCATCGACCTTTCATATATTTTGTCCATCTAAACACACTGTTCCTTTATAACGTCCGAAAGAAATGATGTTCAAAACAGAATAAAAGTCCTGAAAGTAAAAATTAGGTCTTAATTTTCTTTGCCCAAAAAGTTATTTTCGTAAGATCTTTTAGTTGAGAGATCAAAATTACGAAATGTTTGAGAATTTCGTTTCAAGGGAAACGCAGTTACCAAAAGACAAAATATGGAAGTATGCATTCTTGAACCGCTTCTTAACCCGCCGTCACTCGCGCCCTAAAAACTTCCGCGAGTAGTCGCGCGGGGTCGTTTTCGACCCCAAAGTTCTTTCGTCCCATTTTACCATTGTCATTCAAAATTTTGATTTCAACCATGCAGAATAGTAATAAGTATGTCTTTGAAAAGCTTTTCACGTGAAAACTGGGTTTGAAAAAAGAATTTTACGTTCAGTAATTGCTATATTGTAATCTGTGTCGGAAAACCCCTAAAAATGTGATATTTTCCAGATTTTTATCGGTCAGCTGCCTTTAACTAGTTTTGAAACTCCTAAACCGAGGTTTTTTTACTTCTAGGCACTACTGAAGATAATTTCATGAAAAAAAAGTATGGGGTTATGGGGGCAAGTTTTCGAGATAAACCCCCCTCAATACCCCTCCTATATTTAGTCCTAAAATTTTGGAGATGAAACAACTAACCATCTGAAAAACTTTATTTTTTACCGAACGAGATGGAATAAACGCCAATTAAGGTAAGCAAGATTCTATCAACCAACAAACGGAATCGAAATTGAGGATTCAGGGGAGGGCTGGAGGGGAAAAGGGGGTTGGGGGGTTAGCAAAGTGGAGATCCTTGAAATTTTTTTTGCTGTGATCTTTTTGCTTTTCGTACATGATTCCAGATACCCTTTTTCACCTCCCTTCCGCTTTTCCCCTACCATCCACCTTCATCTCCCCTCTCATTCCCTTTTTTCCCTCCCCACTCCCCGCCCCATGTGATATAATCAAACTTTCGCAGAAAAAAACAAAAACATTTATGATAAGTGGCGTCGCGTGTAATCTGGCAACGCCGCATTTCGTGGATTCAAATGCATGAAAAAAGTCAAACTAATGGAGGTGCGCAGTGCATTCCCTCGAATCGACACTTTGCACGGGTTTGAATGGACAAAACGCAGTGCTGCCAGATCGCAAGCGGCACCGCACTGATTCAGGTAAAAATGGATACGTAAGAAATTGGGATAAACGAGTAATTTAGAAAAAAACAGTGAGAGCAAACATTAGATTTGCTGAAAGTATTGTAGTAAGTATAGAAAAGTAAAAAACCAACGGCAATCACATCCCGCAAGTGTAAACAAGGCACAGAATCCACGTTTACGTTATGTGCACTCGGTCACATTTTATGAACGTGAGAAGTCGCGCGGGGTCGAAAACGACCCCAAGCAACTTTGACGCGTCCGTGCTTCAAAACGAATGATTGAATTAAGTTCATACTAACAGAGTGGGTAGTCCAAACCCTTGAAGGAAGGTACTGAAACGGACGAGCTAAAACTTTAAAATTTTCATGGACAAAATTGCATTTTTCTGACACCTGGGGTCGTTTTCGACCCCGCGCGAGTGATGGCGGGTTAAGAAAAAATACAATTTTTTGGGGAAAATTCAACGAACCCTCCCTAGAGATCATTTATCTATTCTTTTGAACATTAGGATTGGACTTCCCATAATATTGGACACCAAATATTATAATAGATCTTGAATCAGTATTGGACCAAAAAATCGCTGGACAGAAATGTTTGGACAAAGAATTCATGAACCGCGTGAATGGACCAAACAACAATTTGATACAATTTCTTTGGACGTAAAGCAAAGCATCGGACAAACTTTCCTATAACCCAATGAATGATTCATACAACCATCGACGTCGCATGCAGTCTGGCAACGTTCTAATCTGTCCATTTAAACCCATGAAAAATATCGATTCGAGAGGATGTATACGGTGCATCTCCCATAGTTCGACTATTTTCATGCGTTTGAATGGACGAAATGCAGCGTTGCCGGATTGCACGCGACACCACTACATGCAATGATACCTGTGTAAAGTCTAAAGACCATGCAACTTTTATTTTCTAGAACGCACGCGTTCGTGATCTTACAATGGGGCAGTTGCAAGGGTCTGAAATGTTGTTTTTTTCATAAAGAAAATGAAAGTACTTGATGAGCTGAGGACAAAGATGCCTTTGATTTCTGATTAAGTCTGTGGCGGCCTATCAAGGTCGCACATATTGTCTCACACCTGATTGGGCGCACTAATTAGCCCGAAATCATATAAATACACCGTGATCTCAACCAGCTGATCACTCCGCTCCAGCACACGGACGACCACGGAGGAACCAGCCGGCCGGCTGTCGATACGTAAAACGGCCCTTCTCAGGGCCACCAATCAATGTAGCATTTCCCTACAAGTCCCATCGTTCCGGAGATGAGATTTCGGCCCTAAATACATTGTTTTAAATGGGAACTCCGTGTAGTGACGTCAATACACCCGAGATTCTTCGGAACTTTACACGTGTGTATCACCAAAACCGGGACACTTAGGAAAAAACCAAAAGCGACATTGTTCTTAGCTCAACAAGTTCTATAAATTTCTTTATAAAAAATACAACATTTCAGACCCTTGCAACTGCCCCATTTGAAAGATAGTTTGTTATAATTTAATGGAAACTGGCAACCGTGTTGTGATGTAGATATTAAAAAAAATCCGAAGAAACTGGTATATACGCATACATATGGATAGAAGGAAAAGAGAAACGTTTGAGAACATAGCAGATGTTGAAGCAATTAAGCGAGAGAAATTCCCGTGTGTAGGAATCGCGTTGAGGCAATATTCTGTGTCGTCGGTGAAATTGCTCGAATGTGATGTAAGTATATGCGCGTTCAAAAAATGGAAACGAAATAGGCACGTTGTGACTCGCAATTTCTAATGCGCTACAGCGAGTCGGGGTACATGGTGGACCCCACTGTCGCGTCGCGTCGCGTTAAATAGAATAAATTGAAAATTGGATCTGTCTCCAAAAAAAGGGCTCAAGAATGATTATGCTCATCTGAGTAAAATTCAATAAGTCCCTAAGTCGTATAAGTCGTAGGAAAAAACAAAAACGAAAAAAAAAAAAAAAATATCGATTGTGAGAACTGAGCTTCGGTTAATGTGGAACGCCAAAGTGTTCGGTTGCCGTGACCGAAATTTTCGGTTGTGAATACCGAACTTCAGTTAAGATTACTGAAGACTTCAGTGAGTAGGACTAATACTTTGACTCAAATTCCGTCTCTACTGAAGACTTCGGTACTCTAAATTGAAGCTCGGTACTCAAAACCGAAAATTTGGGTTACGGCAACCAAACACTTTGGGCCAAAGTCTTTGGCGTTCTTTATCAACCGAAGTATTTTTTTTCTCTCCGCACGTTTTTGCTATTTCACAGTTTTTTCTGCACAATACAGTAAATTAATTAACATGAACGATTTAAGAAAACTATTCACAGATATTAATTCTTAGTTTCATAAGATATTTATCTAAGTATGATAGTATGATCTAAGAGTATGACAAAATGACGGCGTTAATTATTTAGAGAGAAAGCCAGAGAGGTCAAGTTTTCGTCCGTCCCAAGTGATAATAAATTGGTCCGCAGTAAACTTCTGCTAAAAATAAGTAAATTATTTTCCAGATCTCTGGTCCTTGGCAAAGTGGAAGTGAAAAATGAGATAAAACTCCTCCTCAATATGACGCAAATATGCTAAGCTGCCGTCGAAACTTTCCTTCCTCTAAATGAACGTCCTTAGGTTAGGCAGTGGATTTTAAAACTTTGCAATACTTATCATCGTTTCTTTATCATTAAGAATTTATGTGAGAATCACTATTTCATTTTTAATAGCAATACTGTGCAATCAGAACTGCCGTTTTGCGTATAATGAATGGTATTTTTCAATTCACCGATGATTCCATACCGGTTGAGAAAAGATTTCACATTTAAGTTCAGTGTATGACTGAAATGCACGAAAATTCAAAAATACTTGCATCTGTAATATTTTCTCAACCGGTATAGAGTCATCGATGACTTTAAAAAACTTGCGGATATCTCAATAATTAAACGGTGATTGCACCGATTGAGAGAAGATTAGAGATCAAAGTATTCTTGTGCAGTACTATCGACGAATTAAAGATTGTCGCAATATTTTCACACATTTTCAGTTATGGATGTGAGCGTGGGACTGATCTGAAACGGCTCTCCCGCCCCACCCGCACTGGTCTCTCACCTGCAAGGTGTGAGGAGTAGGAAGAGTGGCCGAACCAGAACCTTGAAGGCAAAACTTAGCTCGTGAAAATCTCGCGACAATCTTTAATTCGTCGATAGGACAGTCATACACTGAACTGAAATATGTAATATTTTCTCAACCGGAGGAATCATCGGTGAATTTTAAAAAAAAATATCATTAATTATACGCAAAACGGCAGCCCTGTTCAATACAGACGCAATGAAATTGTATAAGAGAATCACCCACATGAGACTTACATGAAAAAGGGATGGCTATATATGTATATATATAAATTTTACAACCATGTTGAAAGGGAAAAAAAAAAAAAAGTTGGTAATTGCTTTCCTATTAATCCGGATCAAGATACTTTCTGTTCCCGATTCTCAGCTCTTTTTTCCTTCTCATTCCCGATTTGCCCTTCCCTCATCCCTTCTGCCTCCTTATTTCCTTTTGATACGGTCTCTCATGCACGGACACTTCCGGTTATATCACTATGTCTTACACGGCTGTCTTTTCTACAAGGGGTGTTATAGTGTCTCAGGCAAGAAAAACGTTGATCGTTTCAACGTACCGCACTTGTCGTTCTGGTAAGCTGCACGAAGAAAGAAAAAATGTTGCAAAGGGACGAGGCTTTTCCGTTAAGGCGATTCCGCTCCCTCCCCTCTTCCTCCTCTCAGCCAGAACCGATGCTTTCTTATTGTGTCGGCGGATTTTTATTTCCCCCCTTCGTTGGGTACATTGTTTGATGATGGAATTTTTCTGTGTGCAATTATTTTTTTTTTTTTTTTTTTTAAAAAAAACCGTTTTTAAAAAAAGTCAAAGCTTCAACACAGTTTTACGCTATAAAAACAAGGACTCTAACTTTTTGTACGACCCTCGCGCATGAAATAAGTTTTCACAACTCGATTTATTGAAAACTGAAAATTGAATTTATAGGATTTATTTTATTCGGCGAATCTATCGTTGTCGTACGCTCAAAAAGAGTCAAAATACTGTCATGTTTATTATATAGAAGAAGATAAGCGCAGATTACACTGATATTGGAATTTGAAAACCGCACGTACTCTTTCCGAGTTCAAAATGTACTCAGAGAGTCAAATATTCAGATCGAATATTAAAAATAATTGGCTGTTCAACCTTGGCGTTCGAGTCCCATTTGCCCTTTGAATAAAGATATGAAGGCCTCCATATCCTGGCGATCCACAGATGTTATGTCCAAAACCATTATGTCCAAACAGATTACTTTGCTCACATTCATAGGTTTTGGACTTTTCTATTTGGACTTGTCTGTAATTGGGCATTATATAGTCTTATGGACGCAAGCGCATTGGACACTCAGACGATTTGGACAAAATATATTTTGGACGAAAAAGTTTTGGACACTCATGTTTTGGACTTATCATCTGGGAACGCAACAGTTCAAATAAGGTTCAACACAGGATTTTATGTCGAAATTTCATCAACCTCAGACCCAGTGTTGCTATAGCATTACGTCTTCGAGCGTTCGTTTCCCATTCACATCGATGAAAAATATACTCATTTTAAGGTGACATCTGGCAACGCTGCACAGACCAATGTCACGAAACATTTAAATACATCCCATATGACGCGCTCTGATAGAAGTGAAACGTCAGACATCTGTTTGCATCGAACGTGCGACCACGTCCATCCGGCCGTCGCAATCGACAAGGGAAAAATGGTGATTTGGACCGTAAATAAAGTTGGCAGGATGACCATGTCAATCGTACACTCTCCGAACTCCTAATCAGAGCTTTTAAAAGTTCCAACAGCTGTGTTCCCGCTTAAACTTTTTCTTTGAGTGTGGAGGGAATGTAACACAGTGTTGCCGTTGAGAGATAAACTTGAAAATCAAACAAAATCGGAGAAGAGAATCAGAGACGAAGCGTGCTACCCTGGTAAAAAAAACCTCAGGACCTCAGAGATGTCTGAGGGTAATTGGAACAAGAGGTCTTGAGGGCACCCACAGGATTTCTGAGGGCACCCTCAGGAATTTCTGAGGGCACCCACAGAAATTTTGAGGTCGCCCTCAAGATTTCTGAGGGTGCCCTCAGGACCTCATGTTCCAATTACCCTCAGACTTCTGAGGTCCTGAGGTCCTGAGGGAAGGCCATCAAGTATTTCTGTGTAACTAAAAAACTAAATTTAGGAATGCCTAGTCGAGTTTTCTGTAGAAATTCTTGATCCTATCACGAAGGCTATGTACTTTACACCTTTTGTCAAGCCGTAGAAGTAGGAGTCTGCACAGAAACTTTGCCGGTGGTGGGGTTCGAACCCACGACCTCCCGATAGGTGGTCCAGCACTTTACCACTAGGCTACACTGCCCGCGATGACAGATGAGCGAGAATTTCTCAATATAATAATATTGCGGGTGCCCTCAGGATTCTCTGAGGGCGCCCTCAGAAACTTTTGAGAGCATTCCCTCAAGATTTCTGAGGATGCCCTTGGAGCCCTTATTTTCAAATTACGCTCAGACTTTTTTGAGGGCCTAGATGTTTCTTTTTCCAGCTAAGGTTTTTATGATGGGACTTAGAAAAATTTTGTTTGTTGTAGATAATTTAATTTGTTTTAACCTTCTAATGAGCAAGGGCCCGGACTTTAGTACATGAATTACTTGTTCAGTGCAATAACATTAACCTCAAAAAATATTTATTAGATTTTTAACAACTATAGGTTTTAATTGATTTAAAAGGAAAATAATAATAATATGTATATCTAATAAATATGAGAATTTCTCGCTCAATGCATTGGTTTAATCAGGAATTTGTTTCATCTTGGACTTTTAACCCTCTTTGTGCCAAAATAGATCCAGCCGATGAAAAAATTATTTTTTTGGATTTTTTTCTGACCTATAGGCCCTAAAGAACATGCTCAAGCAAAAACATTGAAAAAACCCATAGATTTTTATTTTTTTTATTTTATTTTTTTTATTTTATTTTTTTTTTATTTTTTTTTTTTTTTTTTTTTATTATTATTAATTACTTAACCAGTGGTGGCTTTGTGCCATGTGTGGCAAAAATGTTTTACCTCCATTTGAATACATGGTAAACAATCGATAGTTTTTCATGGAATCATATTACATGGAATAAAAACAATGTTGCCGAAATGCACGAGTTACTATATTGAAAATAACCTCTAAAACATTTGAGATTCGAAAGTCTGAGTGCGAGTTTGTTGTCCTGTAAAAATGTTATTCCGGTCAAGGGCGCCATTTCAGATTTTCCTTTTGGGGGGGGGGGGGGGGGGAAGCCCTCCAAAAATTTGGATGACCTTTTTTTTTTTTGCCGTGCATCTTCAAAAAAAATCTTTGACTAGAGTTTTCGGCCACATTGAAAATCCTTGGGGGGGGGGCAATTGCCCCCCTGCCATCCCCCAAATGGCGCCACTGGTTCCGGTCGTCTTCAAAATGATTGAAACTCACCCTCGAAGATTTCTGATCAGAATTTCTAAAGTTGTAAGGGCCCCTCAAAAGATTCGGGATGCTGTGTGGGCGCCCTCAAGCGTTCTGCGTTCACCCTCAAGGCGCTCTGTGGTCGCCCTCAAGCGCTCTGTGGTCGCCCTCAAGGTGCTCTGTGGTCGCCCACAAGCGCTCTGTGGTCGCCCTCAAGTGCTCTGTGGGTGCTCTCAAAGATTCTGTGGGCGCCCTCAAAGATTCTGTGGGCGCCCTCAACGATTCTGTGGGCGCCCTCAAAGATTCTGTGGGTACCCTCAGAAAACCTCAGAGGCCCTCAGAAATCCTGAGGGTGCCCTCAGGATTTTTTGAGGTTCTCTGAGGTTTTTTTTTACCAGGGTATCTGGCAACTTGGAATTTTTGTCCATTTGAACCCATAAGAAAGGTCGAATTCGATGGTCATCACCGATTCCTTGATAGTTCGATATTTTTCATGGGTTTTAATGAGCCAAATGCAACGTTGTCAGATTCCACGCTTCGCCACTGAAGATAATTCTAAGCATAGTATAGTGTGCTTATACAGATAGGAAATAGTACATGATCCATACAGAATTCTGTAAACTGTATATAATTCACCCGAGAATCTTATTGCTAATTTTCATCGAGTGAGGGGCATACACGCATGTATGCTGCAAACTAATGTTACATCAGTAAAAAAGGTTAATTCTAGGCCAATGATGGCTCTTGCTACTTGGAAGCCATATATTTTTGCCGTTTCAACCTTGAGGTAAAAGTATAGATTTCTCAAGGGATTCGGTGAATACCTGAATTTTCATTTTTTTAGTATATCTAGTTTTAAATGGGGGAGAGTTTAAACTTAGGAAAAGTCTCATAAAGCTGAGACTTCAGACATACTCGTAGATGATGCATCTTTATAAATGAGGAAAAGTCATAAAGTGCCACCACGTTCTTATGACAATTTTTACGCGTGTAGCGTAATTGAATTTTGATTTGTGTCCCAGAAAAGCAGGGTTGTCAGCTGCGTCCTAGTGTTGTAAAAACTCTTTGTGGGTCTGCGTGATTTGTTGCATGCATTTTGTGATATTTTCTTGTAAAGCTTTCTCACTTGGACGAACATTTACAGAAATACAACGGAAATGTAAACTAGGTAAGTATGCAATCTGCCTTACCGCAAATTGGTTACTCCCTTGGCTGTCGGGACTCGTGCCAATACCATACCGTCTCTTTCATACCATGTACGGTGAGCGTGTAGATGAAAACATCCCATTTTCAACCAAACTTTATGAGCACTGCTTAATCTTGAAATAAATTATTCTTGGTGTCGCCGCATTTTGAAGCTCTGTTTTTATTCTAGAAATGAAGAAGTAATCCTCGTTGAAATGAACCCTATTTATTTTTCGATTAAATTCAGTTGAAATTGTGCACTTTAAAGAAGTTTGTTTCCACTTTGGATATGCGATTCTTCGAAACTTTATTCCCTCAAGTTTCTCGAAAATTGCTTTTTCAATATTCATGGCTTATTCTTCAAACTGTCGTTATTTGCCCATGTGTTTTAGTTTAACCGCACGGTTCATTGAAACAACAATAGTGAATTTCAAACTTCTTTTAGGAGAAACCAATTTTACGATTTTATTCATGTCTCCAGCAAAATATTTGGAGTCTAAACTGCTGCTTTAAATCTCCGATAGGTGCGTCAAATTTTGAAACACGAATTTGAAAGGTCGCGCACGTGTTAACAGAGCTCAATACGGCTGGATTTCAGTCATTTTTGTGGAGTTATTTTGAATGAAACATGTTCGAGTTAAACAAACGTCGTTCCTATAATACACCACTGAAGTGGTTTGATGAGCGATACACCTAACTTTTATTTTAAGAGGAAATCGTGAGCCCTCAAAACTATAAATACTATATTTTTCACTTTTTGTGGTTTTGAAAAATCTGAAAGTTTAACAGCTCTAAAATCTGTTTTTAGTCAGTATATTTCTCAAAAACCAAGTTCGGGCGCGCCGGCCCGGAGAAGCAGCGGAGAGCCGGGTTACATACTCACTGCCGCTTTTCATGGTAAAAGCACTGACTTTTCCACACTGTGCAGGGATTATCTTGCTTAAAACGCGTCATATCAAAGGAAACAAGGAGGACCAAAAATCTTTCTGAGAGTTTTTCGCATCTGACTTCGGTAATATATTATTCTTCAAATTTTTAACCCGTAACATGAAATTCATGAAGTTAAAGGTACAAAATTACGTGAAAAGTACAGTCAGACTCAATTTCTGAATTTTTCGAGGTCATTAATGGATTTTACACATAAAATTACTCTGAGACAGCAATTTTTAGGACATTTGGTTCATAAGAGTGGTCGCTATTCCAAAAAAAACCGTCAATTTTTTAAAACTTTGGTGGGCTGTAGCTCAAAAGGGGGGCATTTCCGGACACATGTTGATAGGAAATAAAGTCTTATTTTGACCTGTAAAATCCGCCCCTGAAATATTCGGGAACAGTTTTTCAACACCCTGCATAGTAATAATACCAAAACCCTTCTAAAACACGTGAACATACTATTATCTCCGTCCACGTTTTAATCACGTGTGAGAGGAATAGAAGAGGCACATGTGTAACGGAAAGAATGACACGTACGTATTTTGGACACCAGCTGCGGGATGCCGCATATTATAGCTGTGGTGAGTCCGACTGCGGTCACAAACAGAAAGATATAGAGAGTGATACATTTTTGAGGTCAGTTAACCGCACCCGCATGTATCACATTTGCTCCTTACTCAAGATGTCAGTCTCTTTTGGCGGTACTTTTCTATGAGTGAGAGAACGCTTGAAAACATATTCTCCAATCTATAGACGGTTTTAGTGTATGAAGTCAACGTACGGTTAGCCAACAACAACAAAAATTCACTCATCGGTAGAAATCGGGTGTGATAAAACTCGCGTAGCATTCCAAACTATCTTACTCACTCTCCCGTGACCCCCATGTATATCCATATGTATTTCCAGTTTCGAAATTCGTATATAGGCCTTACGATTATATCATGATCAACATCACGTTAAAAAGCCTCGAGAAATTCGTTTCAGCCAAAAAAATTCACGAAAGATGTCTCTATATACGATTTTTGAAATTAGAGTTAGATAGGTACATGAGGGTCACGTGTGTGAGAGAGAGAGAGAGAGAGAGAGAGAGAGAGAGAGAGAGAGAGAGAGAGAGAGAGAGAGAGAGAGAGAGAGAGAGAGAGAGAGAGAGAGAGAGAGAGAGAGAGAGAGACAAACAGTATTTGTTTGGAACGCTGATAACCGGCTGCCGCCACCCTAAAAACCCTCTAAAACACTCTATATAGAGACTCCCCCCCCCAATCTCCGAAAAAACAAACTAGATGACTGTGAATAAATAAGAAAGTTTCTTTGTAGGAAAAAAAACGAAAACAAACAGACCAAAGAAAAAGCGCGAAAGAAATAAATGGAAAAGACATGATTCAATAATTAGTATAATATATTTTTCACCCATTCAGCTTCATTCTAATCATCTCATTTATTTTACTTTTGTTTCAGGTGAGCGTTACTATCGTTATTATCTAGTTAGATACATTCAACAAGGAGGTAAGCTCTTGATTAAGCAACTTATGAATGAACTTTTTTTTTTTTTTTCATTTTTTCTGCGCGGATCAATGGATGTATACTGTACAGCAAACTTTTGCTACAGCATTATAGAGGGTTGGTTACGGTGTAAAATCACATGAGGATCTTATTCAAATCATCAAAAAGTCTCGAAATTCACTAACAAAACTCAATCAATGGGTTTAACAAAATTCAAAGAAGACGGTCAAATGAATGGGTCACAATGAGGAAGCCTAGTGGCGTAGCGTGCAATTTGGCAACGTTGCCGTTCTTCCATTCAAACCCGTGAAAAATATCGAAGTATTAAGTGTTCAGTGAACACTTTCGCATTCGACCTATTACAGTGGTTGAAATGAACACAGTACAGCGTTGCCAAATTGCGCGCTACGCTACTGAGGGAGTCCCATCTAATGGCAGCTTCCTATATGATAAAATTAAAAGTAAGAGACCTTGGCCACGCATCAGGACAAGAACGAGCCTCCTCTCTCCCTTCTATATTCCAGTCTGATTATAATTGTCCCAAACGGTGGGTATTAAGCACTCAAATAACGATTTCTCCCAATTATTATGGATTTAGTTATTGTTGCCCTATCCTCCTTCTCTAACGTGCCCAGTAGCGTACGCAGGAATTTGTCTTCCTCTCTCTTTCTCAATTAAAACACGTGTGTTAGAAAAGGACAGGAACCGGGGCTAAAACGTGACTTCAGCCCCTATTTCTTTCCTTTTCCAGCACATACATTCAAACGGGAGAGAAGAAAGAAAGAACAATTCCTGCGTACGCTACTGAACGTGCCTACGGTGTCCCATTACTGCACCGCAAACTAATCATAGTTCAGGATTTGCAATTCATCAGAGACCATAAGCACACTTACTTGTGTCACCCGTGACACACATTATTTGCGTCTTGTTCTATGGACTAGAGGCGTGTGGTACAGAGCTGCCGTTTTGTGTATAAGTAATCGCATTTTTCAATTCACCGATGAGTCCACCGGTTGAGAAAAGATTACACAGTTCAATTCAATGTAGAACTGAAATACACAAAAATATTTTGATCTGTAATCTTTTCTCAATCGGTAGAAACTCCGTTAATTAATTAAAATATCCGCAAGCTTTTCAAAGTCATCGACGACTCCACCGGTTGAGAAAAGATTATTGATGCGATCATTTTCATGCTTTCCAAGTCATACACTGAATTGAACTGTGTAATCTTTTCTCAATTGGTGGAATCATCGGTGGATTAAAAAAATGTCATTAATTAAATACGCAAAACGGCAGCTCTGGTGTGGTATTACGGATATAGTATACTAGCCGTTCCAAGCACCCTACGGGCGCCCTCCACGGCCAGCATTCTAGGGTTACGGGCTAGTTGGTACCTAGTTGGTAAAAAATGATAAAATGAAACGGAGTATTGGTGCTGAGAATTAAAGAGATGAAAATGTAAGAATGTGAGCGCAAAGCGCTTGCACTTTCTTGTATTAAATAAATAAATAAAAAAAAAAAGATATTGCCGGGCAATGCGTAAAAAGAACTAATAAGACGCGGAGGATACCAAAATAAAAGCGTTGAAAATCGAAGAGGAATTATAAAAGAGAAGCGAGTGCTTAAAGGTTACATATAACGGTGACAATTCACGGAAAAAATAAATGCACAATGCGCTAAGAATGTTTTCTTAAAAATAAAAAAAAAATAATAATAATAAAATAAAAATAAAAATTAAATCAAGAGCATATTGCAAAATATTAGGGACGTTATTCAACGATCCCGAGTGATTTAAGTCGAAATGAAAAAAATTTAAAGAAAAAAATGAAAAGAGAGGAAAGAAGAAGAAAGGCAAACGAATGGTTAATACGAAGAATGGGAGTGCGTTAGTCGAGAGAGATGAGCGTCCGTAAGGAGTGAGAGAGAAGGTTGCGGGTGCGGGCGAGGCGAGCGACAGAAAAATTTTGGAGAAAGAACGAAGTAATCAGTGCGCAAGAGATGAGCGACGAACGAACCTCCCCCCTCCACCGCTCTCGCTGCACTGACTCGTCAACTGATAAGGTGAGACTCTGCCGAGCGTAGAGTGGAGGGGAGGGGCAGATCAGAGAATCCAGCTCAGGCGATGGCGCGGAGCTGCGGAGCATCTCGTCACCTCGCTGTCCGTGCGTCGTGCGAAAATGAGTTTTCACTCTTATTTTAAAATTCATTTTGCGGCGCTCACAGACGACTTATTCAAAAACTGTTCGGACAGATTTTTTCTAAATACCCTAAGGAATCATCGTGTCAAATTTGAGGGAAATCGCTTCGGCCAATTTTCGGGAAATAGAAAAAACATTTAGGAGGGACGACAGCTTTATATATATAATACTGTTTATTGAATGAATCGCAAATATCGCCTCTCATTGCAAGGCAATGTTTGTCTATTATATATTGCACATTGTCATTCGACACTTTTGCAATGTTTCACGATTTTGCTAATGATCATGTTTTCGTAATGGGGCAGTTGCAAGGGTCTCTGATTTTTTTTTTTTATTTGCACATATTTACGTTTATGAGCTACATGTTGAGACTAATCCTATGGGATTATTTCACAACTTATTTCTATTTATACATTTATTATTCTATTTACACTCCGTTGCCGGATTTCTTCTTATTTGCTTTTCAGCCTTTCAGAAAGCAGCCCAGAGGCAACTCAAACGTTTTCCTCCGTTTCAGTCTTCTGGTCATAGTTTCACTGTCAAGCAGGTCCTCTATGATGGGATTCGGATGATTTTCAAGGGCGATTTTGTGTTTACTCGCCATTTTCATGATGACCTGCTTGACCGTGTCTACTTGCAGATCCCTGTGTAACCACTACTTCTAGTGTACATATAGAAGGTCTCTGAAATGTTGTGTTTTTTATGAAGAAAATGAAAGTACATTCGTGAATATAAAAGTAAATAAACAAGTATATAAAAGTACATTTAAAACTTTTGAAAATTTTTTCCAATCTTATGTTTAAAAAGTCCGCAAAGTTCGATTGACCCAATTTTTGTTCGAATAATTTGAGAGGTGATCGATCGACTAAATTTTCGACATTTTCGAAGCAATTCGAAGAAATGAATACTTACCTTAAATTCTCTTGAATTGTTCCTTTAAAAAATCACTAAAACTTCTGTTCATTATTGGTTCAGGTTCTATTTCAATTTTTGTTTTGGATATATTGCTAGTTTTAATTAATCCATTTTTCCGGAGTTTATTTCTTTGTAGAAATTTGTCAAATTTTACCCAGCAAGGGATGTTTATTACAAATGTATGGTTGTCTCTACTCAAATTAGGAATTTGCAAGATTTATGTGTCCTAAGATTTAAAACCAAAATTTTGCAATTTCGACACTTTATTTGACAATGATTTAATGTATGCTGATAAAAAAAAGGTCTGTTTTTAAATATTCATTGAATACTTAATATGGACAAAACTTAAAAACTGTTTGTTTTACCATTTCAAATATATGTAGTTAAATGCGACCTTCATGTTTTATCAATTTAACGGTTTCAAATGGTAAAAATTGCAGTTTTTTAAGTTTTGTTTATAAAAATGACAGTTTTAAGTTTTGTCCATAAAAATGACAGTTTTTAAGTTTTGTCCATACTTGTAAACAGTATTCAAATAGTTAAATTCGACACTTTTTTCAGTGCACGGCAGTGGCGAGTCGTCCATGTTACCTTTGACACCTAAGGTAACAGTACGATTTTCCCTCATTTTTCGCATTCATAATTTCGTAATAAACTTATAGAGATGTGCAAAATTTATCGTCCTCAAACCGAAAAAGCGTGTAAAGTATCCGAAATAGAAAGATAAGTGCTAGACGAGCGCGTAAATGCAGCGAGAAATCGTGGAGCGTTCAAGAAATACGGCGTGTTACCTTTATTTTCGTAGGTGTCAAGCCTCCCAAACACATGAACAGTGGCCATGCGGCTCCACACACAAATATCACGCAGGGGGCAGCGCAGGCCCAGTCTCTCAGCATATTCAGTGCGGCCGTACAGGAGCCGTGAAACCTAAAAAAATAAAGGTAACACGGCTTTGCGCATGCGCCCACCTTCCCCCAACACTCTTTCTCGCTAGTCCGGTGCTTCGCAACATTGCGCGCGGAGTTTGTCAGCGTTTTCTCGTATTTTGGCTCAGGTCTTCGCTCTTGCCTCTTATTTCTCTCGTTGTCCAAGCGCATGTTATTATTTTGTAAGCTTTCCGAAGAAAATTCGACACTAACCCCACCCCCCCCCCCCTTGATAATCCTCAGAGTGATTCTATCTCAGGTGTCACTGGTGATTTGGTTACGCCACGCCACTGGTGCACGGTGAATTGATTGACATTTTGCATGGGACCATCCATCAGCATACCCCCATTGTTTCGAGTTTTTGGTCGGGCTTCGGAACCCCTACATTTGTTAAAAATTTAATTTCGACAGATTTATCACTTGAATAAGCGTGGGCTAAGTGGAACTTGGAATCACCTTCAATAAAATTCCAGTTTGCTCAAAATTGCAGAGGACAATGCTAGTTTTGATATTGCACGCTTCAAATAATCGATACTTTTGATTGGTTCAAGGGGTGAAAAGCGGTTAATTGATCGCTCTCAAACTGCAGCAAACTTCTCCGTATAGTATATAGTCGCGGTCAATCAGAATTGAATTGTGTGACCGGACATTTTCAAGAGTCCTTCGAGTCAAGTTGTGCCCGCGTGCACTGCGACATTCGGGGTTACAGGGGAGGGGGGGAGGTGAGGGGGAAGGGCGTGGGTGAAGGTGGAGGACGGGGCTGTTCCATGGTGAGGACCATTCGACGAAACTTCAGGTGTCTGATTAAAACGCAAAGCATGCAACGAAACCACTCGTCACATAACTTCGCTTAACAAAGGGTGGGCAGTAAAGGTTAGGGGGTCGCCGCGGCCGGTCGTGCCAATGCATGGAAATAGGAACCGTGAAAAGTCGCAGTGTTGTCATTTAGAGTTGGGTCCGTTTTATTGCTATACAACTAATTTTCTCTCACTGGAAAAAAAAAAAAAAAAAAAAAAAAAAAAACTTTAAGTATTTACTTTGGTTATATTCTTGTCCCCTACAGCATCGTTTCTGTGTTTAGTCTGTCTTTAAAACTCACAGAATCGTTGATCTTGCAGAAAAACAAGCACGAACGCACGAACCGAGCAATCGCTGCGTTGTGCGTTGTGAGGGTTAGAAAAAATAAGCTCCACGTACGCGCGGTCGCGTCGACTGCAGGGATTGCGGAAGCCGGAGCCGTTGTCAGATCTAACTTTCATGTTTAGCTCGGCAGAAAACTGTGAGAATATTAAAATGAGTTACCATTTATCATTCAAATACTGAATCCAAACGCTCTTGCACCAATAGAACTTGATTTCAAAGATTCGGTTTCAAGTGATTGTGTTGGGAGCTCTTTAGGGAGCACTTTTTGGGAGCCGTGCTCCCAAAGAGCTCCCAACGCAATAAATTAAAACCGAATCTTTGAAATCCAGTTCTGTTGGTGCACAAGAGTGCCTTTGGATTCAGCATTTGAATGATAAATGATAACTCATGTTAGGCCCGGTACTACGACCTCTGGTTAGGTGATAGTTAAGCTAGAGCTCTAACCTCAGGTATACCAGGAATGGCGTTTTACGACCGTTCGTTATCATCTGGTTAGGGGTTGAGCCTCCTTTGTTCTCATCATTTAACCAGTAGTTTGGCTGCCTATCGAATTGCCTTGTGGTTGATTCAAACCATTGGTTTAGACAAACCAAGATATCGTAATACCGGGCCTTAGTGTTCCCACAGTCTATTGCCGAGCAGAACATAAAAGTCAGATCTAACCACGGCTTCGGCTCTCAATCCCTGGTCGGCTGGCTGTCTCAGTTTTGTGAATGCCCCTTCAAAACAACGGTTCTGCAATTCCAACTCCGGCATGCACGAATAGTTATCTTACGGACATCCGCTGTGGATTGTGATTCGTTGCTTGGATTTCATTTGTTCGATATTATGTTTGGTGCGGTAATCAGAGCTCAGGGTTTTTATAAGTAAGTTTCTTCCCTGCATTTATCCTTTTCTTGACTTTTTTTTGCATCATTAAAGAACATGGGGTCATATAATAATGTTGATTTACTCTCCTGACGAAGCCAAAATCAATGGCAGTAGACAGTACCTAAAGTATCTAAAAAAATGCGCGCATATTATACAATTTATTTTGAGTTATGTTGCCCGATGCAAATTTCGATGGGTTGAAGGATGATTAAACAGCACTCTTTTACCTAACTGAAAGCCATCAAAAAAGGATTTCAGCAAATCAAAAAGAAGAGAGTTATTTAAATCAAAGTGTACAGTTTCAGCAAGGAGAAAAATTTCTGATTGAAATTATGGAACGTAGGAAGAAATAAGTAGGGGTAAAAAGAAATTTTCTTAAAAACAATCAGAATTATTATTGATTCGACCAGAATTCTTGTTGATCCAACGATTCTTTCTTAAGATTCTTCTGAATCATCAGAGCGTTCAATTGGACCAATGATAATTCTGGTTGAATCAATGAGGATTCTTATTATTTTAAAGCAAATTTCTTTTCACCCCTATTTCTTAATTCCTACGTTCCGTAATTATTTCAATCAGAAATTTGTTCTCCGTGAGGTTGTTCTGAAGCTCTTGGGGAAGAGCACTTTTTTTTTGCCAAAGCCCTCTTGCAACTCGTCCGAACGTTCAGAGTTTTCCAAATTAAAAGATCAACTGTAGTGTCGGAAAGAGCCGGTGTGGTGCGGTGGTGCAAGTGAAGGCTATACGATACCAAAAATTAAGCGTTGAAATATATGACGAGGTAAGCGCCATTAGACGTTGCAAAGACTTTGCGGTTGTTTTTCCGTCAAACAGATTACTCATGACGTCCAGTGAAATGAAATGTTTAAATTAAATGTCTCCTTTAATGAATGATTTTTCCACAAAAAGTCCGGCTTGGAAAACACACTCATTGATTTAGATAATCAAAGAGAAGATGCAGAATCGTTGCAACTGTTGGAATATGGTCTTCATGATTGCATTTTTCAATTTGTTTACTGTTTATTCTTGCGACATTCACGACATCTCTCCGCTCATCGGTCGTGCATACAATTTTAGCATAGATCAGCACATTCTGAAGCTGCGGCCTAGATGTGAGCTCCCGAGTGCACTGTGGGTTGGTTTTAATAAATCAGTTGCGTATTGGAATCATACTGAGGTGTATCCTTTCTTTCTCAAGCAATATTCTAAGAGGTTATGGGCCCAGCCCTACTCTGAAAGTGAAGTTAGAAGTGGAAAAATAGTTACGGTTTATTTTTTTCTTTCTCTCTTCTCTCGTGTTTTTTTTTCTTCGTTGGAAATGGGTTTCTTTGACGACTCAAATGAAATCAATATTACAAATGATTTCGATGCAAATGACGCCGTACATTATGTACTCATTTTTTTACTGGTAGTTTTTCTTGTGTTGTACTATGTTGTGAATAAGTGCAAGAAAATGAAACGAGAGATTGCATCAGCTCAGGGTGCAAGAAGGGTTTAGCGGACAAGTAAAAGTGACGCGGTTTAGCGTAAAAAGTAAAAGTGACGCGGTTTAGCGTAAAAAGTAAAAGTGACGCGGTTTAGCGTAAAACGGAAAAGTGACGCGGTTTAGCGTAAAACGGAAAAGTGACGCGGTTTAGCGTAAAACGGAAAAGTGACGCGGTTTAGCGTAAAACGGAAAAATGGAGAAATTGGAAGGGGACAAAGACTTTGCGTCCATTTCCAAGTTGAGGGGAAAAGAAAATTTTCTAATCTGGAAATATGATGTGAAAACGTTTTTGGAGATTAACGGACTGTTCGATGTTGTGAGCGGAAAAACAGTGGAACCGACCTCGGAAATTGATCATGCTCCCTGGAAGAAGAAAGAAGCGTATGGACGGAGGGTGATAACAGCAACACTGATAGACCCAATAAAGTTGGAGCTCATAGGTGGAGATCTCAATGCGGCAAACATGTGGAAGAAACTGGAGGAAAGGTTTGGAGACAAAGCTGAAGGAGGGTTGACAGCACTGGTTCGAGAATTTTATAGTGTGAAGTACAAGGCAGGTACACCAATGATGCGACACGTGAGTAACTTGCAAGCTATATTTCAGAGGATGAAAGCTTTGGATTCGACTTGGAAGGAGGAAATGCTCATGGAGCAAATAGTGGACACTCTACCGGAAAATTATGCGGGTTTTGTCAATGCTTGGGATTTGAAACCAGAAAAGGAAAAGAATCTTGATCAAATGTTAGAAAAATTGTCTATTGCTGAAAACAGGAAGAAATTGCCGAGTGAGGAGAGCACGGTTGCGTTCGTGACGAGAGATAATGAGATAACTTGTTTTAGATGTAAAAAGAAAGGGCATATGAAGAAAAACTGTAATATGAAAATGTCAAGTCCAGAATGTTACCGCTGTGGGAGGGTAGGTCATGTGAGCAGGCTGTGTGACGTTGATTTACCTCCATGCACAAAATGTAATAAGGGTAGACATTTAGAGAGAAATTGTTCAGTGAACAGTGTAAATAACCAGGCTAGGGTTAGTTTTATAGTCAGTGAACAAGCTCTATTCTGTGACCTTGAACAAAACATGGAGTGGATAGTTGACAGTGGGGCGTCGTCACACATGACTAATTGTAAAAGTCTTTTAACGATCAGTGAAGTTGCTGACTCTAAAGTCAGCATAGCAAGAAAGGATGGTGAGATGTGTGTGGAAAACATAGGAGTTGTCGTAACAGACAAATTTGAGTTAAAGGATGTTTTGTTTTGTCCTCAACTTTGTGCCAATCTTTTGTCTGTTAATGCCATTGTGAGGAATGGTGGGGAGGTGAAATTTGATAACGAGAGGGTCATAATCTTAGTTAAAGGGCAAGTGGTCCTAGAAGGTAAAAGAGGACCAAATGGTTTATTTGTTGTAAACATTGGGAAAACCACTAAGATCAGAGGTGAATCTTTTTTGGCGTGCAAAGACAATATGTTGAGCGGGCATCGGAAGTTAGGACACTTGGGTCTGGAAAGTTTGAAGAGGCTGAAGTTAGAACAGAAAGTGATAGATGTAGCTGATAAGAATGGTGAGGATGCGATGTTTTTCTCTGTGTTAGATTCTGATGAGGAGAGTATGGAGGGTGAGGGAAAAGCAAACATTTCAGAACAACCGGCGACGCGTGCAGATAGTGTAGGCGTAGGTCAAGGGGGGAAAAAGAGGAGAAAGTAAAGGAGATGAGAGAGAGGGGGAGTAACGCTGGAGGGGGAGTCGCGGCTGTAACAGAGACCCGAGAGAAGATGTGAGTGTGAGTGTGTCGAGTGAGGAAATCGAAGAGGAGGGGGTAGTGAGTAGACGATATCCGGAGAGAATGCGCTTTAGTCCGATTAAGTTTCCAGCGCCAGACGAAACGGCAGGCGAGTGTCATTATTCGGAGGGGGAGAAAAATGATGAGTCTACAAAAGATGAAATTCCAGAGCCAATATGGGATGAAATTGCATTGAATGTGACAATTAATGAGTCAATACCGAAAACCTACCGTGAGGCGGTAAATTCTGAGAAGGAAGAAAAATGGATAGAGGCCATAGAATCTGAAATTGGGTCTCTCGAAAGAAATAAGACTTGGAGATTGGTAGATAGACAGGAGGCGACCGGGAAGAGAGTGTTAACGAATCGTTGGGTATTCGCAAAAAGGAGGGAGGGCTGTATAAGGCTCGTCTTGTTGTTCGTGGTTGTGAGCAGAGGGAGGGGATAGATTATATGGAGATGTTTAGTCCAGTTGTAAGCACGGTGGTGATGCTTATGATATTTGCCTTAGCGGCGAATAAGGGCAGTACTGTGTGCAAATTTGATGTGAGAACTGCCTTCCTGTACGGGGAAGTGGATGAGGAAAAATACATGGAAGTTCCCGAGGGATTTAATGGAAAAGGAAAATTTGCAGGTTAATCAGTGCACTTTATGGATTAAAACAGGTGCCCTTGTGCGGGAACAAAAGATTTTCAGGTTTCTTGCAAGATCTAGGTTTGAGACCCGTCTTTGGTGAAAAATGTCTGTTTGTGGACGCAGATCATGATTTGATACTCGCAATTCATGTTGATGATGGGTTCATAGTTACGAGGGTTAAGGGTAAAATGGGGAGACTAGTGGAAGGACTGCAGCGAGAATTTGAGATTAAGGTGTGTGACAATCCGGAAATTTTTCAGGGAATATTTAATCAGATGAATTGTCGTCGTGTGTTTTTTTTATATGTATTTGTTTTATTGTTTTTTTTCGTATATGGGGAATTCTAGTTTTAAGATACAGTGCATGAGGGAGCAGGGTGAACAGTTAGGCCCCGGTGGGGGAAAGGTAAAATTCAATTGTGTTTTTTTTTTGCCAGCTTAATTTAAATTTAAAAATGAGGGGGAGTGTTGGAATATGGTCTTCATGATTGCATTTTTCAATTTGTTTACTGTTTATTCTTGCGACATTCACGACATCTCTCCGCTCATCGGTCGTGCATACAATTTTAGCATAGATCAGCACATTCTGAAGCTGCGGCCTAGATGTGAGCTCCCGAGTGCACTGTGGGTTGGTTTTAATAAATCAGTTGCGTATTGGAATCATACTGAGGTGTATCCTTTCTTTCTCAAGCAATATTCTAAGAGCAACAACTAATGGCGCATACCTTATTATACAGGGTGTCCCAAAATTGATAGTAAATATTTTTACCACGTATTTTTGGGGCCAAATTATGACTTTTTTTCCCTATGAACACGTGTCCGAAAATGCCCCCCCCCCCCCCTCGGAGCTACAGCCCCCCAAAGTTATTAAAAAAAATCGGTTTTTCTTCGATTCTAGCAACGGATCTGCATAAAAATGGATGAAAATTGGTTTCTGGGAGTAACTTTAGGCGTTCTTTCCGATTCCGTGGTCGAAAACTCCCAAAAGGGTCAAGAAGGGGGGTTTGAGGGGGGTTAAAATTTTAAATTGAATAATTTTTTAGTGCTCCGTGAGAAAATGAGAGAAGTATCAATAGAATATGATGAAACAAAACAAAAGGAACATTTTTGATCTCTTGTGTTTTTTTCACAAGACGCACGAAAAACGAGTAAAATCGATTTTTCGCCGGGAGCGCACAGCCCGAGAGCGCTGCTCTGTGCACTCAACTGACTCAACGATCGACTCGACGCAACGCGACACTGAAACAGCGCTCTCGGGCTGTGCGCTCCCGGCGAAAAATCGATTTTACTCGTTTTTCGTGCGTCTTATGAAAAAAACACAAGAGATCAAAAATGTTCTTTTTGTTTTGTTTCATCATATTCTTTTGTTACTTCTCTCATTTTCTAACGGAGCACTAAAAAATTATTCAATTTAAAATTTGAACCCCCCTCAAACCCCCCTTCTTGACCCTTTCGGGAGTTTTCGACCACGGAATCGGAAAGAACGCCTAAAGTTACTCCCAGAAACCAATTTTCATCCATTTTTATGCAGATACGTTGCTAGAATCGAAGAAAAACCGATTTTTTTTAAAAACTTTGGGGGGCTGTAGCTCCGAGGGGGGGCATTTTCGGACACGTGTTTATAGGAATAAAAAATCTTATTTTGGCCCCAAAAATACGTGGTAAAAATATTTACTATCAATTTTGGGACACCCTGTATATTTCAACGCTTCAACGTCGACCCTGACTCCATCTTTCTCTACCCTGACATTAATAAGAATGTATATTAATACGTCATTTAAATTATTGGACGCCTTTTATAAAAGCTTGCGAATGAGCTTTAAATAATAATTAAAGAAAATTGAAATCAGTTCTGAGACTAATAGAGACCCAGCACACCGTATGCTTCCCGTGTTAGAAAAGTAAAGCTTTAGTGGTCACAGTTTTGTTCGGGAGTCATCGGCAGTCACGATAAACATTGCTACTGTTGAATGGTGAAGCTCAACAAAAGGCTGTGACTGGTTCACCGTCCCGGACACGGAAACAAGTTTTGCTTGTCGAATGCAAAACACACGCTCATCAGTCAACAGTAAGCAATAGCTGGCTGAGTTGTTCCGATGAGTTCCGACCAAAATTAAGCCAGAAAAGTGGACATCTGTCGCAAGCTTTGTGCTGGGTTGGTTTCTATTTGTCTCTGAATCAGTTTGAAGATTTTCGTAAAAAAAAAAAAAAAAAAAAAAAAAAAAAAAAAAAAAAAAAAAATGATCTTGATGTCTCCATTTAAAAATGATCCATGAGCAAAGAATATTTCTTTGAAAGCTTCTCAGTTTTTCTTCCACTACTGTATAAATAAGATATCACTGATTCCCTCCTTGTTTCGATCCGGATTAAATAGTTGCGGCAACTAAATCCTTGAAATGATCAACGATTTTACGCTCAATTCTTTTTTTCTTACCAGAAAATGAAAGTGATTACAGAATACAGAGCAACGTAGACAAAAAAAAAAGGTTCAAGATGAGCAAAATCAAGGAAAGAAACGGAGAGTTAAGGCTAGGCGCTACATTCATCATAGCTGTCAAAATAGCCACGCTGCAAAAAAGAGAGGGAGTCTCTTTTAATTCCTATTGGTTAAATCTCACAACGAGTCAGCAACTGGCGAAGGGGGGGTGGAGGTTTGAAGTAATCGGATGTTGGTGGGTTTAAAGCGAAGAGACATGATAAATGTTGTCGCTGACCTCAAAGATGGTCACGAAAATTCGTTTTGAGGACGATTTCTTTTTTTTCTCCTGCTCTTTTTTCCACCTGCCAATTTTGATTATTTACTTCTTCAATTCAGAATGTTATCCTTAATTTTCAAGAAAGGTTATATGTAGGGTAGCCCAAAAGTAACTTTAAACTGGTCATAACTTTTTAGCATATGACGATTTTTGAGGTCGGTTTGCTCCATTCTTGATAATTTGAAGGAGCTAATGGGGCTGTTGCACACTTTTGCTATATGAGCGATTTAACAGTCAAATCTGGTGTAAAAACCTCCAAAAATAACGATGGCACCAATAAAAACTTCCAAAATCTACTCCTAAACTCAATGAACGCTTTGATTTGCGCGAGCTTAATGGTGGCTGAGGGTAGTAACAATGGGAGATTTCCATCTAACAATACTGTAACTCCATCAAGAGGTGACCAATAAGAGACGAATTTCATTTGACACTGGTGTCATTAGGTATTGCGGTACCATTCATCGGATGTGGATAATCACTCTATCTGATGGCTAATTACTCTGTGAATCATCCTTGTCAGCATAGAAAGAGTGACGAAATTAAGATAGGAATCTCCCATTGTTACTGCCCTCGGCCACCATTACGCCCTCAAAAATGAAAGCGTTTATTGAGTTTAGGAATGGATTTCGGAAGTTTTAGTGCTGCCATTGTTATTTTTCAAGGTTTTTACACCAGAAGCGACTGTTAAATCGCTTATAGCAAAAGTGTGCAACAGCCCCATTGATAAGGGGTAGTTTTAAATCTAGGGCCCCTCTTTGCCCCACGGGGGGGACTCAAAAAACAATCTAGGTACTCCTACTCTTCTGAAACGAACTTTTTTTCATTTACCCCACTCTGACTCTGCCTATACATAGTATACATGCCGATAACATAGAGGCTAAGGCATTGATACGAATCCATTTTCGCAGTCAAAGCAAACTTCATGAATTTTTCAAACTGTTCTAATAAAGCGATGAAGTTACTGACAATGAAAAAGCTGGGGAAAAATGTTGATCCTTCACGGCGTGAAGCATTGCCGGTTAAAATATTCTTGCTGCGGTTATGAGGGCATTTTCATGAAGTCAATATGAGCTTATTTCAGGAGGAAAATAGGTAGGAGAAATGACTCCTCTCTCCTGGAGGTTTCCATCGCTATTCAGCTCTCCGGTGTGTTTTGATAAACAGAGAGGAGGTTTTGGAATTTTGTCGAACATTCCTCCTTGAATTTATAAATATATTGGTCTTTCAAAGCACGAAAACAACGAGTCTTACGAGGAGCGGGGAAAAGGTTTCAAAATCTAACTTTTTTAAAGCTACCACGATATCCCAACAAAAAAGCAGGTACTTTGCCTAGAATGTGGAATATTTTAGCGTGTAAAGCGTGTATTCGAGCTTGCTCTCATATATTCCACTGAAATGAAGGTTTTTCTTGTTTGCATTCTTTTCCAATAAAGTCCATTTTTGTGAATTATATTTTTTTTTCTTCCTTTTTTTGCTTTTTTACTAACATTGTTACCGAATATACAATTTCTGCACATAGTCTGCGTATTTTAAATCTTCTATTTTTCCATTTTTCTTCTTTCATTTATACTTATGAAAGGGCAGCTCGATTATTCTAGGTGGCACTTGATGGCCTCTTCATCAAGTCCGATCTCTCTAATTTTGGTTCAGGTTGATGAGAATCAGAACGTACAGATATTATGAGCCCGAAAGAAACGTCTATGCGAAATTTCTCTTAAGGGGTCAGAAAATATGAGTCAGGGGGGTGTTCTGAGGGTCTGAAATAGCGGCTTATATTTCCTCTTCTTTTTTTATCTATAGTTATGTGTTTAAGTTTTATTTTTATTTTCCTTCGAAGAGTCTGATAGTTGTCATGTCGGTTCATAAGAATGAATCAAGTAATTTTTTTGGCATAGCGTCATTTTTTGGAGACGAAATTAAGTAGTTAAGTCCTAGTACCTATCTTAGGTACCTAGTACCTAATCTTCGGGAAATACTAGGAGTATATACGACCCATTCGGAAGATGCCATTCAGTGGCGAAGCGTGAAATTTGGCAACAATGTTTTTTCTCCATTTGAATTTACCAAAAAAGTCGAACGCTTCAGTCATCGGCGATGACCGGGCATTTCGACCATTCTAATGTGTTTAAATGGGGGAAAGGAACGTTGCCAAATGGCGCGCCTCGCCACTGATGCCTTTGGTGGATCAAAGAGGCTGTCAACTATAAGGAATCTTTCCATTTAGTTACATCAGAAATAATTGATTTGTCAAGGGGCTTTAGCCCTCTCAAGAATCGATTGTTTACCATACATTCAAATGAAAGGAATGCGCGCAGTTGCTGAATTACTGGTTCTGCCTATGGAAGGTGCGGTGTTTTACGAGGAGACTTTTACCGCATATATCACAAGACACAAACTATTTTTTTCATTTTCAAACGATGGACATAAAGATTATTTGATACAAATATATCTTTTTGAGTTGCGAGTACCGGTTCTCATTCTCCTAAATAGTCCTCAATGCAGAGCTGCCGATTTGCGTAGATTTAACGACATTTTGAAATTCACCGAAGATGCCACCGGTTGAGAAAAGATTACAGAAATTAGTTCAGCGTATGACTGTAATCCACGAAAATACTAGCGTGTTTTATCTTTTCTAAACCGGTAGAGTCGTCGATAACTTTGAAAACTTGCGGATATTTTAATTGATTAACGGCGTTCCTACCGATTATTGACTGAGAAAAGATTACAGATCAAAGTAGTCATACACCGAATTAAACTATGTAATCTATCCTCAACCGATGGGATCATCGGTGTATTGAAACACGCAATTAAATCTACGCAAATCGGTAGCTCTGCCTCAAGGAATGGTTTTGGGGGCTGAAAATATTTTCCCCGAAATCAATTGGAGTCGATACACGTTACACGTGTTTCACCGAATTTTCGTAAAAGCCTATTTTAGTAAGTATACCAGGTGGTCTGAAACACCCTGTATATTGTTAAGCCTCCATAGCAGTGGTCACGAATAGAATATAATAAAGGGTCACTTTAGCTGGAAGTAAATTTAAGCTCTCAATGAAGGGACTTTGACCTCTTATTGTGCGACCAAGATGGCAATGGAATTGCGGGCGAGAGCTCAAATTCGAGCAGCTAAATAATAAATTCATAAGCCCCCCCCTCCCCATTTACCCCTCCAACAGTAGCAATGCCGTACCACGCTACGCTATGCCACGCGGTGCCGCGGCCAGTGGTCGTTGATTGTTGGTACGCGGATGTGGAAAATGGTGAAATGAAATTTACGTTTCTTGAAGAAGAAAAACAATTAAATGGCCCAAGTCGCACGCGGTTGTGCATAAATAAATTTAAGAGGCGTTGATTACGGCTTCCTCCTCTTTCTCTTCTTCTTCTTCTTCTTCCTCGTCATCCCTTCCAGCTTGTTGTCCCTCCTCTGCAGTATCGTGTCAAACCCTCCGAACACCAAGTGTTGCCAGTTTTATGACCCTGTTTCAAAACCAGAGACAAATAGAGACTCGGCACATGCCAGCTTTGGGCAAATATTGGTGGTAATCGATTGCACGAATACCATCGATAAATCGTCGATTCTTTGGAGGGTGATTTCACGGTATTCAGGGCTGATTTTTTTTACAAGCCCTGGTAAAAATGTTCCATGACCAATTTTACATGGAAATTCATTGCCATAGAAACCGAGTATTTTTCAATGGAAACCACGCATATTTCCAAAGAAATCTGTGTGTTTTCCATGAAAATTGATGTAGTTTCCGTGAAGAAATTAATGCAATTGATATCCATGTAAAACTGGTCATGGAACATTTTTACGAGGGTAGTTACACCTAGATTATGTTGGTCGCAGAAGATTCAGGTTTAATCAAGATAACTCTATAAAGTTTATTTTAAATATGTGAAGACTCCATTTGATGTACCGATTCCTGATTACCCGTTAAACGTATAATCGATTACACTCTTATTTGCTCAAGTCTGGCACATTCTATGCTTCCCTTTCGTTGATCCGAGTCGGAAAGGAATATTCACGGAGTAATTGCCCACCGGAGTTTAGAGTCACAGTCGATTTATATTACCGCGATATATAGATAGAAGCTTGAAAGGAAAATCGCCTCATATAGTTACTGTCTACTTTTTTATGGAGTGACAATATAGTTTCAGATCAAAGAACTTTCCATGATTAGTGCGCTCCGCAGCCATTACAATCACTCGTATAAATCATTTTAGAAGCTTACGAGAGGAGTTCGTGAAATAATAGTGCAGCAAGTATTATTTTTGCTGAATTCTACATGTTAATGAAAACAAACCATTTATAAGCACATAATTGAGGCCGTCTTCGAAAGAAGGTCCCATAAAACAACATGTGTGCTCTTAAGCTAAAAACCTCCATTTGCTTACAATGTTCAATGCTCGGGAAGAGCTCACCCATTGCTCGATGAGCCCTTTTTTCCAGAGAAGGCTTCAAATACAAACAAGCATTTTACAAGTCGTGAGTGATGCTACGGGTCCACAATTGTAAAACTTGGTTAATACTACGGTAACAGTCCGTTATTTAAAGTTTATTCGTCGAATGGCGTTAAATAACGGGCACTCAAACAATGGTTACCTCATAGCAACAGCCAAGTTTTATAATCCTGGACCGATAGTATCTCTCACAGGTAACAGTCTAAACCAAGGTCCATAAATATTAGGTCTGGCCGGTAGCGCCAACTCGGGAAATCCAAAGTTTGCGAACCCATACCCCCATTTACTTTAACATTCTTCCCGAGTTCACCGCCATCTTGGATCAATGGTTTTAAATGGAGAAGTGGTTCCTAAACTGTGGACCAACGAGGGGAGCCAAAAGCTACCGGCCAGACCTTATATACAGGGTGTCCCAAAATTGATAGTAAATATTTTTACCACGTATTTTTGGGGCCAAAATAAGATTTTTTATTCCTATAAACACGTGTCCGAAAATGCCCCCCCTCGGAGCTACAGCCCCCCAAAGTTTTTAAAAAAAATCGGTTTTTCTTCGATTCTAGCAACGTATCTGCATAAAAATGGATGAAAATTGGTTTCTGGGAGTAACTTTAGGCGTTCTTTCCGATTCCGTGGTCGAAAACTCCCGAAAGGGTCAAGAAGGGGGGTTTGAGGGGGGTTCAAATTTTAAATTGAATAATTTTTTAGTGCTCCGTTAGAAAATGAGAGAAGTAACAAAAGAATATGATGAAACAAAACAAAAAGAACATTTTTGATCTCTTGTGTTTTTTTCATAAGACGCACGAAAAACGAGTAAAATCGATTTTTCGCCGGGAGCGCACAGCCCGAGAGCGCTGTTTCAGTGTCGCGTTGCGTCGAGTCGATCGTTGAGTCAGTTGAGTGCACAGAGCAGCGCTCTCGGGCTGTGCGCTCCCGGCGAAAAATCGATTTTACTCGTTTTTCGTGCGTCTTGTGAAAAAAACACAAGAGATCAAAAATGTTCCTTTTGTTTTGTTTCATCATATTCTATTGATACTTCTCTCATTTTCTCACGGAGCACTAAAAAATTATTCAATTTAAAATTTTAACCCCCCTCAAACCCCCCTTCTTGACCCTTTTGGGAGTTTTCGACCACGGAATCGGAAAGAACGCCTAAAGTTACTCCCAGAAACCAATTTTCATCCATTTTTATGCAGATCCGTTGCTAGAATCGAAGAAAAACCGATTTTTTTTAATAACTTTGGGGGGCTGTAGCTCCGAGGGGGGGGGGGGGGATTTTCGGACACGTGTTCATAGGGAAAAAAAGTCATAATTTGGCCCCAAAAATACGTGGTAAAAATATTTACTATCAATTTTGGGACACCCTGTATATGGACCTTTGGTCTATACGACCAGTTTATCGATGAAGAAAATAATCGTTCTCCTCCTGTCAGAAGTTGTTGTGTGTTTTATCTGTCATGTATATCAGTTTAGTTATGTATAATTTATTTTTTGTCCGTTTAATCCCTCCAAAAGAATCAGATATATTGATGTCTTTGTCCAGATAGCCACTCTAAAACACTTATGCACTTTCGTTTAAATCCAATTTGAAATGGATCTGTCTCTAATTTGTTTTATAAACTTAAAAGGTGAAAAAAAAAAAAAAAAACAAAAAAAATGAAGCAAACAAATCGAGTTCGTATGAAATTTTTTCCATTTATAGAGATTTCCATCGTGGGCACCTCCGATGCCTCCTTGTTGTCTCAAAAACATATCAATTCCCTCTATTCGTATAACTCGTTGTTTGTAAAAGACCCATTTCCTCGCCAATCTGACAACGTCATTCTTCATGCCAGTGAGAGGTGAGTGGTGACATTCCCCCGCGAAATTTAATCCACTCAAAGTGGAAAAGCGAGAACTGAGCTGCAGAGCTGCGGAGTTCAGGATGACAACGAAACTGTTTCTTTGTCACTAATCTCTCGATTCCGCATGAGCAGATGCGGAAGTCCTCTTCTCATCTCCAGCGCGCCGCGGTTGTCTCAGTGTTGGATATAGTCGCGTCACAAAAATTGCCTAAATTTGTGGTGCTCAAAGACAAGCGTGTAATTGTCACCTTCAAACAAACCTGACACCATACCGACATCGACACCAGTGCGGTGAAACCAATATTGATACGATTGAAGTGGAATGTGAAATAGGGGCAATAAACACATCAGAAATTAGACTTCTCATACCCAGATGGCGTCACTGTACATATAGACTTGTGCATCGTTGGGGAGGGGGAGGGGGGTTAAGATGCGAGATCCCCTGCTAGGGGGGTTGTTGAAAATATGATGTCTACTAAGCAACATTTCATGCAATACTATATTGATTATCGAATAAATTTCAAAAGAAAGGATTTTCATTTGTTGGTCTATTTAGACATCGGCCACGGATTCAACAATTTAATTGGATCTAAAATCCCTTACTCTGAAATTTAAAAAATAATAATTGTAGCGGCTTGCCCCGTGCTAGCCAGGAAGGAGTATATTGAAAGACATGACAATGTAGCGAAATTAATCCACCATGGCATCTGTCGAGAATATGGAATAAAGGAGCTGCAACAAAAATGGTACGAACACGAACCAAAGAGAGTGCAGGTGAGTGAGGATGGGAAAACAACGATTTTGTGGGACGCGGGTGTTATGACGGATCGGAGGATAGTGGAAAACAGACCGGACATAATAGTGAAAACGACAGAGGAATGCTTTTGTGTCGAAATATCCGTGCCTAGTGATAAAAACGCGAGCGCAAAAACAAATGAGAAGATGCTGAAGTACCAGGATCTAAGCATCGAACTCCAACGGATGTGGAATCGGAAGGTAACAATAATACCAGTAATTGTGGGAGCAACTGGAACCATATTGAAATCTCTGAAGAAACAAGTACGGAAGATCCCAGGACAACATTCGGTCATGCTGATCCAAAAAACCGCGCTGATGGGTACGGCGCGTATACTAAGGAAAGTCCTCATGTACGAATAAGAAAAATTAGAGTTGTAAACCGTGACTGCAGTAGAAATTTAAAAAAAAAAAAAAAAAAAAAAAAAAAAAAAAAAGGGAGAAAAAAGAAGAACGAAGGAAAAAAAAAGAAAAAGAAGAAAAAAGAAAAAAAGGAAAAAAAAAAAAGAAAAAAGGAGAAAGAAAAGAAAAGAAAAGAAAAAAAAAAAAAAAAAAAAAAAAAAAAAAAAAAAAGAAAAAAAAAAAAAAAAAAAAAAAAAAACTGCACGGTAGGCTTAGGAGTATGATATACTCCCGTTTTCCGATGTTTAATTTTTAAGAAATCTAAAGTATATAATTAGAATGAAGTTGCATGTAAAAAATAGTGTAAATCGGCCTAAGTCTCAGGTAGAGACTCGCTGACTGCTCTAAATACCATCTACCCACTAAAAGGTGAAAAAAAAAGGAATAATAATAATAATAATAATAATAATAATAATAATAAAAAAAATAGAGTGTTTTAAACTTCACTAATATCTATTTAACCTTTTTGGAGCGGAAATTATTTTTGTTCTGAACGAATTTTTGACCGCAACTTAGTTAATCTTAGCTTTTTTTTTCTCATCAACAAATTGATGTGCATACTATATTTTTACGTTTTCCATAAGCCTCCGTGTTATTTCAATGTCCATTGAAATGGACTTCAGGTCTGAAAGGTTTAGTCAGTCAATTACAGTCAATATTTTTTCCTTCCCCTTCCCCCTTAAGTTTCTCCTGCTTTGCCTCTTTAAATCCTTCTATTCCTTTCTTTTTCTTTCTCTTCTTTTCTTTCATTTTACTTTTCTTTACTTTTTCACACGTACACCGTTCACCGTTTAATTGGGGGCGCGGCAAAAGTCACGTTCTGAGGTTCACCAGTCCCCCCCCCCCACTGACGCTAATGCTCATACCAATTCTTCATTAACTAATCGATTCTGAGAGAACAGCACACCTGCTGCGGGCCGATCATTTACTTTTTCGTTAATCCAATTGTTGAAACTGCTCCCTTCCACGAGTGACGCTAATCGTCGAGCATTGTAAAACTTGACCGTTCCAATATTGGTCATCGTTTAGTTTCTCGTTAAGAGACTCTTGGGTAGTTGTTAACCACCCTTGTAAGCTAAGATCTTGTACCAACGTTTGGTACTATGGAGGTCAAAAAAGACCCCGAACGGGTTTTCTTTGTAAATAATTAACTTTTTTTTTTTTTTTTTTTTTTTTTTTTTTTTTTTACTTAAAGTAAGTTATTTTAAGTGATCAGGTACATTTTACTGTTTAACTTTGTTTAATTTTAAAGACCATTTTGTTTTAAACGAATCATTGTTATTTTTAAGCGTGCCGTATATATACGGTACGCTTCTTGTTTTCATTTTCATATCTAATATATAGGTTCAATGCCTTGCTTATGGCAAAACCTTTGGCGGGAGGGTTTGAAAAATTAAAAACGTATTTTCTTAAAACTGGTTTCATTAATCGTTAATTTATTGCTGCAATCCAGGAGGTCTCGGCGTCTATTTTCTTAAAATTGTAAAAGTTTTGGTATTCCTGTTAATTTCAATGAGTTATTAAGCGTCAAAGTCGAATTCCTTCAAACGAGAATTCCATGCAGGTCCAGCAACCTAAGTCATTTGTGCCAACCTATGAGTCGAAATTCCAAGGCAGGAGGGGGGTGGAAACATCCTTCACAGAAACCCTCTTTGCCCCTCGCCTTTGGGCTCCACCGGTCTCAAGATTTCTTCACGGTGCATTAAGCGGTCGGATCGCGCATCGTAAAAGTGTCAAAATCTGTTTGACGAGGGTACATCGAAAAGAAGCGGCGAGGTATTGATGAAGAGCGGGAGGGGTATAGAAAAGAGAGAGGCTCATTCATATCTTTAAGTAGACCTGTTTAGGATGACGTCACAATCAGAATTGGTTCCAAATAAATGCTCTATCTCGCTCACTCTCGTTGATTTACCAGATCCAAATTTTCGAACGCAAATTCATGCTAGTTAACCGACAGTTTTCTCAAATTTTATTGCACCATTACATTCCACTTGCCTTAAAGTATCTTTTCACTGTAACATAATTCCTAAAAGATCACAAGCGAATTTACAATCACAGTTATACCGAAAGATGTTCTACGTTTTGTCCTTGTCTTACTCACGGTCTCTTATGGGAGTATCACCGCCATGACACTCAATCATTCTAACTTCTCTTCGTATCGAAGCTATTGTTCGAGGTACAACACATGCCGTGATGGTGCTGATGAGCCTATATCCTAGAATTTTGTGCTCTTAAGAAACTGTGAGTGTGACAAGGACAAAACATAGGACTTTCTTCGATATAACTGTGATTGTGCATTGATGCGCGATGTTTCAGAAAGTTTGTGTAGCGTTCTCATATTTTATCACTGAGAAAAAAGTGGGTGTTAAAACTGTAAGAATAGAACCATAGATGTATTTCGCCTTATTTCAATCATAAGACCTATCGTTGCTATAATCAGCGCGCTTAAATCTACACGAATTTCGATTGTCTCTATGGAATTTCGATTATTTCTATGGGAAATAAAGCGCGGGAATATATATCCAATCGGAAAATTTTTTGAAACAATCGGAAATTTGTATAAGGGACGTGGAACCCAATGGTGTGATAAACACAACTGGTGTAAAGAACGTGTTGTTTACTAGCACTTGTGTTTGAAAATTTGGACCGTGTTTCGTATGGGAAAACCCACGAGAGCGAGTGAGACGGAGCCTTTGTTTGGAACCAATTTTTTTCATGACGTCACACTAAACAGGTCTTTGCATCGGAAACATTTGAAATTCTGGGGGATCGGCAAATTGAAAGCATCTCAATGAGCGTCGATGGAATCAAGGGATTTTTGAGTACATTTTGGGCGTTTTGTTGAAAAATAGGTGTTTAAAATCCAGAACAAAGAGAGCCAGAGGGGTAAAATTCGCATTAATTGCTCTAAAAAGGGAGAGGGTTTGTCACGTGTCTTCCACCCCTGGACAGCTTCCTCGCTGCGGCTATGGAAGAGACTCTGGAATAACTTATTTACCTATCCTAAAAAGTTCGTTGCGTGTACAAAATTTTTCACTGGAAGCTTCTTCAAATTTTGGAAACTATAGGTCCATATGGAACTTCGCTTTTCCAACACGAAAAATGATATCGACCGACGGCAACAGAAAAAAAACAACAATATGACAATGTGTTATAGTGAATAATGGCATAGTTTTAACTGTAAACTTTCGATACTTTTCAAGAAAATAAATGGGGAGAGGGGGAATTAAAATCCACAAAGTCTTAAACCTCCACATCTACTAATCTATACCCCTAGAATGCTTGATGTGTAAAGGGCACTTGAAATGGTTAGTTCTGTATATTAAAGGATTATTTTTTCATGAATTCGCAAGTGTTCCATTTATGCATATTACGTATCTACATCGTGAAAATCGCAATAAGTGCTGACAGCACCAAAAAAGGGAAAAAAATAAAAAAAAACTGTTTATTTTTTAAAAATCACGGCTTCTCCGAATATGACCTTTTTGACTTCAAAAGAACGCAACCTCATTTTTGATCCCTAAAAAAGCCGTTTAAAAGGTGGAGGGATTTAGAAATATCTATTGTCTATAGTTTATGTGGGAAAAAAAGATCGAGCCTTATCAAAAAATTTTTCTCTTTTCAGCTTTAAATGGTTTGTTGCAAACTTTTGCTATAGTGCTATAGAGTTTTGATTCTGATGAAAAATTGTCTGAAAATTACATTGGCGGCATAAAATAGTCATAAAATCCACTAATAAACCCAAAAAATGGTTTATAAAAAAAGCCAAAATGGCAGTCGTAAAGCCGAACAATCTGTGCACGCGCACGACGAACATCAGAGATAGGTGACCCATTTTCCCCTTTTTCGTTAAAGGGGGGGGGGGGGAAAAAATATCTCTACAGTCAAACGTGATTTTTAAAAAAGTGCATGGTCAAGATGTTGTCTTTTGTGAAGGGGCGGGGGGGGGCAAAAAATCAAGAACAGGGTTTTCAAAACTTGAGTGCCAAACTTATGGAGTGTATTTTTTGGGGGCAACATACATATATATAAGACTTTATTTTTCTACATGAGTATGTGCTGCAAAAGTTTCTCTTCTGAGCTAGAGCCCTCCAAAGTTTTGAGAACAAAAAAAAAAAAACAAACAAAAAAAAAACGCCTTTGACTCATCTCCTTATAGATACATCTGATCTAAAATTTATTTTTTTTATAATTTCTCACCAAACAAGCTCAATTGGACAGCACTTGTCACAAAAGAACCGAGTGACATTTTTGATAAAATAGAGTTATTGATTGATAGAGCTAGCAATACTGAATCTCGAAGCAACAAGTGCTTCTTCTATAATAACAACTATTTCCCGTCAAAATTCCAGGTAAAAGTGAGCTGGTGAGCCTCATTGATGTCATTGTCCATATGATGAAATAAAATGAGAACTTGGTTCCTTTGGCTGATTAGGTTAAACCTTAATCCGAGTCACGTAAGGAACCAACTCCGAAATTTGGGTTTCCTTTTTTAGAATTGGGGAAAGGACTTAAGTCCGGATTAACGGATTTTAATATAATCAACAGTGTAAACCAACTCTGCCGTTTGGTTTCTCTTAGAGTTTCGTTTTTCGTGATTATGCCAAAAAAGAAGAAGAAAGGAACCAAGTCACTTTAAACGCTAAAAATTAAGTACCTTCCCTACATAGTAAATTCCACTTTTCCGGTGTTGAAATGCAAAAACACAACAGGGTAGTTGAATGAAATCAAAACGTAAGTAATTCCAAGTTTTTTGTTTAAATGCTAGCTCTTCAACTTTGGACTCAATTTTCTCGAGATCAGCTCCATGTTGAATGCTGTCTAATTATTATCATTGCTAGGAAAATCATTAAAGCTGTTCAGACTTTAGTGGCACGCTTTTCCAACGCCTGCGTGTTGGAATTTTCCCTGCTTGTTTTTTTTTTTTTTTTTTTTTTTTTTTTTTTTTTAAAATAATTACAATTCCAATAAAAAAGGCAACAAATTGAACAAAGATTTTTAGTTTCATGTTTTTTTTCTCCATCATTCGCCATTAAAATATGAAGAATTAAATCAATAATCCGAAAAAGTCAGAACGTTTCATAAAAAATTATCAACCGGATGGTATCCATAACCTTAACGTCTAATAAAATCATTGAAAATCTCATTATATCTACAAGCGGTGTTCAAAATAATCGTTTTAAAAAAAATGAGAGTCTTACGCGAAAACAAACTGGCATGGTGTCATTTTGGAAACCCCCCTTCCCCTCCCCCTCCCCCACCCCTCCACCCCTCCCACCCCCTCCCCCTCCCTCCTCTCCTGCAGGCTCACCTGCGTTATTTTACAGCCAAATGAATGAGGTCTGCCACTGAAATATATATCTATATTCAGGTACATTCGATCAATAGAGTCACTTCATGCAAATGGACAGTCTCAGTGATCGATCGGTTCAACGAATAAGTAATTATTCGGATTGCTGATATTTTGTAGACTCCTATACATATATTAGAATTCACAGATATTTTGAAAAAAAAAATTAAGAAAATAAAATCGACAAATCACTATTAATTTAACACTGTATCGGATTTGGGATAAGAATTCATACTGACATTTTTCGGCTAAATCTGGCAACAGAGTTCGAAAAAAGGCGGGAACCAAATAAAAGCAGGAGATTGCTTTGTGATCGGATTTTAAGGACTGGCTCAACTCGATTACTAAAGTCTGAGTTTCCCGTGGGAGAGGTTTCAATTAAGAACACCGCGCCCGCTCAAACATGGTCTGTTGTCCGCTTCCTAGTCTATTTGTCAGATGCGCAAATGTGTGGAAGGAGACAACTTCCAAAAATATACTTTTATGCCTGGACTCAGAGACCTCATTCTGGTGAAATTATTTCTCCGGTCTTGAAGGATCATGCGCTTGTGATGAAATTGAAGCCTCAAAATGACGTGACGGGTTAGGGTTGACGAGAGACAACTTTTAAACAAAGAATCATATACATATGTAAGCCAAATATCTCTTCATACTCTCAGTATCTAGAATGGTCGCCCAGTCTCCCCCTCCATTTAATCCTTTTTTATTTGTTTTGTTTTCTTGTTTTGTTATTTTGAATCCTCAAGAAAATTGGAACTTCAAATCAAAACAAGAAAACAAAACAAATAAAAAAGGATCGAATGGGAGGGGGAGACTAGGCGACCATTCTAGATACTGAGAGTATGAAGAGATAATTTAGCATGATTCTTTGCTTAAAAACTTGCTGACTACTTTAATTTCATATCTTACCGTTCCTCGATGAATATCAAACTCTCAAAATACACTTTCATTTCTTTTGATCATATAATATGAGAAATAACGTTGGTGAATTCCAAAGATTATTGGTGTAGCTGCGCCTACACATCTGAAACAACCTCTAGTACTCTAGTATACTCGAGTATTGTCCAGTATACACTCCAGTATTCGTTCGGGATCCGTACTTTTTTTTAATTGTACTTCAACAGTATGCAGTGTGGGATTTTAACTAATCAAGCATCATGATGGTTCAGTTTTATTTTTGGTTTTTGTTTTTTAAACATATGGTCATCTTTGATCAGTTAAACATATACTTAGATTATCATTAAAATACAATTCAAAACAAGCAGGGAAAATTCCAACACGCAGGTGTTGGAAAAGCGTGCCACTAAAGTCTGAACAGCTTTAATGCTTTTGCTAGCAATGATAATTCATCAAAGAGGAACCATGTGACATGGAGCTGATCTCGAGAAAATTGAGTCCAAAGTTGAAGAGCTAGCATTTAAACAAAAAACGCGGAATTACTTACGTTTTGATTTCATTAAACTACCGTGTTGTGTTTTTGCATTTCAACACCGGAAAAGTGGAATTTCCTATGCAGGAAAGGTACCTACTTAATTTTTAGCGTTTAAAGTGACTTGGTTCCTTTCTTCTTTTTGTTTGGCATAATCACGAAAAACGAACCTCTAAGAGAAACCAAACGGCAGAGTTGGTTTACACTGTTGATATTTTAAAATCTGTTAATCCGGACTTAAGTCCGTTCCCAATTCTATAAAAGGAACCAAGTCGGAGTTGGTTCCTTACGTGACTTGGATTAAGGTTTAAGAAAAAGGAACCAAGTTCTCATTTTATTTCATAACATGGACAATGACTTCAATGAGGCTTCAATGAGGAAATAGTTGTTATTAGAAGAAGCACTTGTTGCTTCGAGATTGAGTATTGCTAGGTCTATCAATCAATAACTCAATTTTATCAAAAATGTCACTCAGTTCTTTTGTGACAAGTGCTGTCCAATTGAGCTGATTTGGTGAGAAATGATGAAAAAAATAAAAGATCAGATGTATCTATAAGGAGATGAGTCAAAGGCGTTGTTTTTTGTGTTCGTTTTTTGATTTTTGTTTTCAAAACTTTGGAGGGCTCTAGCTCAGAAGAGAAACATTTGCAGCACATATTCGTGTAGGAAAATAAAGCCTTATATATGTGTTGACCCCAAAAATACACTCCATAAGTTTGGCACTTAAGTTTTGAAACACCCTATATTCTTGATATTTTGCTCCCCCCCCCCCGCCACCCTTCACAGAACACAACATCTTGACCATGCAAATTTTTAAATTCACAGTTTGACTGTAGAGATATTTTCTTCCCCTCCCCCCCTCCCCTTTCAACGAAAAAGGGGAAAATGGATCGCCTATCTTTGATGTTCGTCGTATGCGCGTGCAGAGATTGTTCGGCTTTACGACTGCCATTTTGGCTTCCTTTCTAATGCGTTTTGTGGGTTTATTAATGGATTTTATGACTATTTGATGCCGCCAATGTAATTTTCAGGCGATTTTACATAAAAATCAAAACTCTATAGCGCTGTAGCAAAAGTTTGCAACAAACCCATTGAAAGCTGAAAAGAGAAAATTATTTGATAAGGCTCGATCTTTTTTACCCACATAAAGTATAGACAATAGATATTTCTAAATCCCTCCACCTTTTAAACGGCTTGTTCAGGGATCAAAAATGAGGTTGCGTTCTTTTGAAGTCAAAAAGTGTCATATTCGGAAAAGCCGTGATTCTAAATAATAAACAGTTTTTTTCTTCTTTTTTCCGTTTTAGGTGCTGTCAGCACTTGTTGCGATTGTCACGATGTAGATATGTAATATGTATAAATGGAACACTTGCGAATTCATGAAAAAATAATCCTTTAATATACAGAACTAACCATTTCAAGTGCCCTTTACACATCAAGCATTCTAGGGGTATAGATTAGTAGATGTGGAGGTTTAAGACTTTGTGGATTTTAATTCCCCCTCTCCCCATTTATTTTCTTGAAAAGTATCGAAAGTTTACAGTTAAAACTAAGCCTATAACGCATTGTAATAGGATTTTTTTTTTCTGTTGCCGTGGGTCGATATCATTTTTCGTTTTGGAAAAGCAAAGTTTCATATGGACCTATAATTTCCAAAATTTGAAGAGGCTTCCAGTAAAAAATACTGTACACGCGAGAAACTTTTTAGGATAGGTAAATAAGTTATTCCAGAGTCAATTCCATAGCCGCAGGGAGGAGGTTGTCCAGGGGTGGAAGACACGCGACAGCCCCTCTCACTTTTTAGAGCTATTAATGCGAATTTTAACCCCCTCCCTTTGTTCTGGATTTTAAAAACCTTTTTTTCAACAAAACGCCCAAAATTTCCTCAAAAATCCCTTGATTGCATAGACGCTCATTAAGGGGTTTCAATTTGCCGATCCCCCAGAATTTCAAATGTTTCCAATGACCAAGACCTGTTTAGTGTGACGTCATGAAAATAATTGGTTCCAAAAAAGGCTCCGTCTCACTCGCTCTCGTGGGTTTTCCCATATGAAATACGATCCAAATTTTCAAATACAAGTGCTAGTAAACAACAAGTTCTTTGCACCAGTTGTGTTTATCACACCATTGGGTTCCACGTCCCTTATAAAAATTTCCGATTGTTTCAATGAATTTTCCGATATGATATATATTCCCGCGCTTTATTTCCCATAAAAATAATCGAACTTTTATAGAGACAATCGGTATTCGTGTAGATTCAAGAGCGCTGACTATAGCAACGATAGGTCTTATGATTGAAATAAGACGAAACACATCTATGGTTCTATTCTTACAGTTTCAACAGCCACTTTTTTCTCAGTGATAAAATGTGAGCTCGCTACCACAAAATTTTTGAAACATCGCGCAACAATGCACAATCACAGCTATATCGAAGAAAGCCCTATGTTTTGTCCTTGTCACACTCACAGTTTCTTATGAGCACAACATTCTAGGATATAGGCTCATCAGCACCATCACGACATGTGTTATACCTCGAACAATAGCTTCGATACGAAGAGAAGTTAGAATGATTGAGTGTCATGGCGGTGATACTCCCATAAGAGACCGTGAGTAAGACGAGGACAAAACGTAGAACATCTTTCGGTATAACTGTGATTGTAAATTCGCTTGTGATCTTTTAGGAATTATGTTAGAGTGAAAAATACTTTAAGGTACGTGGAATCTAATGGTGCAATAAAATTTGAGAAAACTGTGCTTTAACTAGCATGAATATGCGTTCGAAAATTTGGATCTGATTTCTTATAGGTAAATCAACGAGAGTGAGCGAGATAGAGCATTTGTTTGGAACCTATTTTGATGGTGACGTCATCACTAAACAGGTCTACTAAAGGATATGAATGAGCCCCTCTCTTTTCTATACCCCCCCCCGCTCTTCATCAATACCTCGCCGTCACTTCTTTTCGATACCGTCGTCAAACTGATGTTGACACTTTTATGAGTCCTCAGACCCTCCGAGATCCGAGACAAAGCCTCTCTAACACCCTCTCTCTCCCACACATTCACAAATCTCTCCGCTTAACACTAGAACGCCTGGACTTGGGCTCCCACCTAGAACGCCTGGTGTGCCTTTTTTGGCACACATTGTGATGAATGTGTTTTCATCTAAATTTCAGTATTTATTCAGGTTATATTTTGTTTCTATAATTGCGTAGTAAGTGGAAATTGATTAAAGATTTTTTTTTGTGACTTAGAATGGCGGTGTTTGGGGGAAGGGGGGGGCAATATGAAATTATGTAGCAAAAAGGGAAAAGTTATAACTTGAGTATTTCGATTTTTTTTTTTTTTTTTTAACCTCTCCTCCACCACCTCTCCACCACCTACCGCCTCTACACCCCTCTTTCTCCTCCTTTTCCCCCTCCCCCTCCCCCTACATCCCACCACCAGCCAATGCTCACACTCTAGTAACGGTTGACCCTCAAAAACGCATGTTGGTTGAAATAGCTGGGTCAGGAAAATTTGAATGAAACACGTGTTTCTTACATTTCCAATTACATTTTAAAGATTTTTTATTCTTTCAATCAGAAATTTGAACTCTTGAGATATTTCCAAAAATTAAAAACATGAAATTAATATTAAACTTAGTTTTCACTTCAGTTTTCGTTACAATGGAGCTCTTGTGAACTTTTGCTACACGGAAGTGAATAGTCCAATCGGATGTAAAAAACCAGCGAAAGTCACGAAAATCACACTGAAAAAAAAATCTAAAATTCATAGTAAATAAACTCACATACCTCTGCTCTAAAGGGAAGATTGTAATGGCGCTTCAACGCAGGTATCGTGGGAGATTCCTGTCTAATTTGTCACTTTCTCTGCAAAAACTCAGAGATATGTCTCAGATTACGAAATGATATGTCTCCCGACGATACCTGCGTTGAATCACCATTATGCCCGATTGTGAGAGTGAATTTCGTGATTTTTCTGTGTACACATCGTCATTTTTACAGGTTTTTCTGCAAGAACCAACTCTCCAATCCTTTGTAGCAAAATTTTGCAAGAGCCCCATTGTACTGAGTACTAGAGCACTTTTATTACGCTTTCCTTCACACACTGTGAGTATTTTACTGTTAGGCTTCAAAGGAGTAGTGTCAGAGAGCATCTCTTTAGCAGCTACAAGGATCTCTCTGCAAACTTGGTTCATAGTGCCGCGATGATACTCCTTTTTTTGGCTCCGAGATTGTCAGGAGAACTTTCGCCGTGAAAAAATCCGGCGACCGCGAAAGTTTCAAAATTAGTATTTGGTTCGGTGTTACTGACTCACTAGTCACTCCCTTCCCGAGGCACAGGAGAGGGGGGGGGGGAGTTCTCAGTGGCCGATCATATGACGTATCTACACTATAACTACTGAATATCTTGAACACGTTCATAAAGAAATATTACGCGTTAGAAACTCATTTGACTGAAAAAATACTCTCAACTATCGGATTTTACCATTGTGCCTAAAAAGGCACACCCGGCGTTCTAGGTAAATTCGCTTTTTACGTAAAAACAAATGGGAGTACCGAAGCGAAATTTTAGGAGCATGTTAATACCGTAAAATGATGAAAAGTCAACAAATTTCAGCTTCCTAGGGTTAAAGGCCAGGCTCCGACACAACTTTGAAACATCAAATGTGCCAAAAAAGGCACAGCCGGCGTTCTAGTGTTAATGAACCGTGAAGAAATCTCGTGACCGGTGGAGCCCAAAACCGAGGGGCAAAGAGGGTTTCTGTGAAGGATGTTTCCACCCCCCTCCTGCCTTGGAATTTTGACTCATAGGTTGGCACAAATGACTTAGGTTGCTGGACCTGTATGGAATTCTCGTTCAAAGGAATTCGACTTTGACGCTTAATAACTTATTGAAATTAACAGGAATACCAAAACTTTTACAATTTTAAGAAAATAGACGCCGAGACCTCCTGGATTGCAGCAATAAATTAACGATTAATGAAACCAGTTTTAAGAAAACACGTTTTTAATTTTTCAAACCTTTCCCGCCAAGGTTTTGCCATAAGCAAAGCATGCAACCTATATATTAGATATGAAAATGAAAACAAAAAGCGTACCGTATATATACGGCACGCTTAAAAGTTTACGAATCTCAAATACTTGGACTCCTGAGACTAACCCTGTTAGCCCAACCCTAGGCTCAGCTATTCCGCGACTGCGCATTTTAAAGGCTTAAGGTTAAGGTTTAAAAGGGTTCTTTTAAAAAATTCTAAGATTATGTGTTTCATATCTTTTCTAGAAACTGTGCACTTTTTCTACAAACATAAAGCTGATATTTTAAAGGTATATGCAGATGTAAGTATGTATTCATAGATTTTACAGCAATGTCTTATAAATATGTAGCATTAAATTACATTCAGAAGGTATGAATTGGGTCAAGGTTATAGATTAAAGAGGTATGCTCTTCTGTCTTCACGCCACAAATTCAGTGGCACGCAGTTCAAAATCAATGCAGGCAAGATGGCCGCAACAAAAGCAGAAAACATTAGGCTGCCCTCTGCAGGAAAGCAGAAAACAACCCAATGTTTTCTGCAAAGAGTATACGTTTTCTGCTTTTGTCGGCCATCTTGCTTCCAGTGTTATTGAACTGCGCGCCATTGAATTTGTGCCGCTAAGTCAGATGAGCATACCTCTTTAATCTATAACCTTGGAATTGGGTGGTTCAGATAACCCCTTCACTTTTTGCAAGAATTAATATCACGGCCTTCAAGTGCTGTTTATAACAGACATGAAATTACAAAGTGCTATAATGCAAAATGATTTCCATTTTATTCGTATTTTATAGTCCCCTTGTTTGCCGCATGTTAGTACAAGAAACTTGGTTAGGGCCCACACAAACCCCCTCTCCATTTAGTTGTTAGAAAGTCAAGCATGGTAATGCTCATCGTAAACTTATTGAAACTCATGTTTCTTTCTCTACTCAAAACTTTACACAATTAGCTCCTATGAAATGTGGCCGGAAATGATTACTTTAAACCCTTTTTCACGGCTCGTTTCTAACTTCGGATGAAATTTTGCATGTGAGTCAAAAAAAGGCAGTCAAATTTAAAATTTCGAGGGGCGGCAATTTGCGGAGGGCGGCAAAACTGCAATGGCAAAACTGCAATTTATATAAAGAATTGTATGAAAAAAATGATCTAGTCGAAAATTATAATTATATTTATGATAAAAAACTAAAAAAAAGTGAAATAAGTTGGTTTTTTAAAGTAAAAGGAGAGCTAATGTATTTAAACAAGTATTCTTACAAAACGCTCAAAAAAATTGTTCAATGTGTAATTGTGAAGAAGAGGGAAAATGTATGGCATTTTTTGGCACGGTGTCCGGTGCTGGCTTCTATAAGGTTAATATATTTGGGGAAAAAGAAGCTAGAAAGGGGGGGAGTTCATTGGTTTATTTGAGAAAAGAAATTTAAAAAATTGGCAGCGTTTTGTAAGGATGCTTGGAATTATAGGTATGAGTTGGTTGCGCATTTTAATTACTAAGCATTTAGATTTTTAATTTTATAAGTATTAATAGCTGTAAGTAAAGGTCTCATGTTATTACCAAATCGTTGGATATTAATAAGCTGTGGTATATTATTTGTATTGGAGTTACTTAAAATACATTGAAGCAAATGAAATTAAAGTCAAATAAATCAAATTAAATTAATTTTTATTAAGTTAAGTTTAGTCAAATTGCTGTGAGATCATCATAGCCTTCCCCCGGACGGTGGTGTCAAGCCGCCATGGGGTAGCCGAAGGTGTAAAAATTTGTAAATATGTTTCTTGTTGAATAAAGGCCGTTATTATTATTATTATTATTATTAAACTGCAATGGGGCTCTTACAAGCTTTTGCTGTAAGGAAATGGATAGTCCATTCTGATGTAAAAACCAGCGAAAGTCACACCGAAAAAGTCTACAATTCAGTAATAAACGCACAAAACCGCTCTGACGGCAAGATCGTAATGGCGCTTCAACGCAGGTATCATGGGAGATTTCTGTCTAATTTGTCACCTTCTCTTACGGAAACACAGAGATATGTCTCAATTTAGATAGGGATCTCCAATGATACCTGCGTCGAACCGCCATTTTATGCCTGATTCTGAGAGTAAAATTTCGTGATTTTTCAGTGCGCTCATCGTCTTTTTTACAGGTTTTTATGCAAGAATCAAATCTTCAATCCCTTGTAGCAAAAGTTTGCAAGAGCCCCATTGCAATCCCTCTGAAAACCTTGGCACGCCCCTGCATTGCAATTTCTTATGACTGAGACAAAAGGCACAAAAATAATATATTTTAAAATCACGTGGTTAAATTTTACGCTGCAGGAACGAAATTATTCTCGAAAAATGCCAATGAATAATAAATATTGTTGCCTACACAGAATCGTGCCTATAAAAAAAGTGAAAACTATGAAACGAAAAAAAAAAAATGACTCGACTTAAAAAAGCGCCTTCAATATTTTGTATAGGCCAAACCAAAACAGTTGAGTAGGAGTAGTTGACTATCAGAGCTAAAATTATGGGACATTTGTGAATACATTCCATACGACCAGAACTCCTTGGATCAGAAGGCAAAGAATTCAAAGTAATGGGGCGTTTTGACACGGCTCAAAGAAAATTTTCGAGACTGAACTTTTAGGAGTACTTTGTTTATATCTTCTCAGTAACACTATTGACTGTGAATGACGTCAAGAAGCGGGGCAAGTATAAAATTGTCAAGGGATAAAAAATTGGGTAGGAAGGAAATGAGATGAGAGGGGATGCGGGCGAGGGGTGCGGTAGGAATTTTATTTTCCAAATGAGCTTTAAACCGAAGTTGAGGGTGGATACTGAATAATGTAAGCGATTATGATTTTTTTTCCTCTTCTTTTTCTTCTTCTTCTTCGTCACGTATGCTCGGTGACACTCTCCCTCCCCTCTTTTCTTTTCCTCTTTTCCCTACCTCTACAGCTCCTTCTTGCGAAGTATCTTAGCTCATTTTCCCTCAGCGAGGCAGCGCCTTATTCGTCAAATCGAGTCGAGCCTGATGCCTGAACGAAGCGAGGCGAGGCGAGGGAGGACGCGTACCACTATCTCCTTCACGCACTCTTTCCCCCGTAACTAATTTCGACATTCCTTTGATAGGGACCCCACGTACGCCCGTCTCACAGTGGGGATATTATCCTAGCTCGATTTATTTTAAAAGATTCAAATGAGACGGGAGGGTTCTTCAGAGGGTTTTCGTAATGTCGGCAGCCGGTGATGAGCGTTCCAAACAAAGACAGGTTGTCTCTCTCGCTCTCACATGACCCCCATGTACTGCCATCTCACTATAATTTCAAAAATCGTATACAGAAATCTTTCGGAACTTTTTTTGGATGAAATGAATTCCTCGAGGCATTTCAACGTGATTTTGGTCATTATATATCGTAAAACAAGGCCCTGCACGGAAAAAAAAAAAAACTACGGTGAAAATAACGATATACGGATACCTGATTTTGGCACCTGCTAGATGTTATGGTAATGTTAACCAGAAGTATACTATGTTTTGACAAGGTACTAGGTGGTGTTACCTGATTGCATGTCGAATTAACTCAAAGTATCGGTAAATGTACCATACTTCTGGTCAAGTTTACCATAACATCTAGCAGGTGCCAAAATCAGGTATCCGTATGGTTATTTTCACTAATTTTTTTTTTTTTTTCCGTGAGTATATGAATTTCGAAACTAGAAAAGAGATGGGTATACTATACATGCATGGAGGTCACTGGAGAGTAAGCGAGATAGTTTTGAACGCTACGCGAGTTTTATCACAGCCGATTTCGACCGATGAGTGCATTGTTTGTGGTTGTTGGCTAACCGTTGACGGCGTTGACTTCGCAGTAAAACTGTCTTATGTAGCCATTCTTCCCAGCGGTAAAGCAAGCCGATAGTGTGACTCTTGCAAAATTTGTTACAGAGGATTGAATAGTTGATTCTTGCATAAAAACCTGTACAAATGACGATGAGTACATTTAAAAACTACGAAATTAGCACTCATAGAATCGGGCTTAGTGGCGGAGAGACGCTGGTATATGATGGGAGATGATCACATCTAAATTGAGATTTTGCTCTGTGTTTCCGTAGAGAAAATGACACATATAAGCCAGGAATCTCCCATGATGCCTACTTGCGTTGAACCACCATTACGATGTTGCCGTTATAGCAGTTTTGTAAATTTATTACTGAATTTTTGACTTTTTTAGTGTGATCTTCCTGATTTTTGCTAGTTTTCTCAACAGATTCGACTATTCATTTGCTCACAGCAAAGATTTGCAAGAGCCCATTGCTCTTCTCGTGGAATTTAAAATATAAATTACAAAACCCAAATTCAAAATATAGACATTTCTATTCGTAACTATAGCCGCATATACTGCGTGGCAATTCTCCTCGCAGTTTTTCATCGAAAACCTAAAATTGTTAACTGAGTTATCGTCAAAGATTCAAACTTTCAGAGCAGTGATTATGGATTAGTATATCGGTTTGGAAACTATGGAATCTCGCCAATTCTGCAATTGAAGCCTCAGCATTTTGATTTGGTGACAAACACCTTATTTTTTCACATTAAGGTAACATGTGGCACATCAATCGAAAGGTCTTGAGCTATTCTTTCAGAATCTGTAATGATTTTTGAGAAATTGTAAACAGGTACGTTGATCAAAAGGGCTGATTCAAAAAAATTCAGAAAAGCCGCTGTAACTAAAAGAAATTGGGAGTTTTTGGAAAACATTTATTGGAGCAAAAATGTCGTCAATTGCCTCTTATTTACAAATATGACCTTTTTTTGATACCTTCATTGGGGACTTTTTCAAGAAAACTTGAAAAATGTGTTCAAGCCCCCCAAAAACCCCCCAAGGGGCTATAAGGGGCTTTTGAAAATATCAAAAACGGAAAATTTGGGGTCGATTCCCTATATGACTTTTTTGTTTCAAATCATTTGGTTCAGTAGTTTTCGAGAAAAATGCCCTATCCGGGTGATCTGGTGCACCCTGTATATCTGGAGTCTTGAAAATCATTATTTTTGAGGGAAAATGGGGAAAATTATGTTTTACAAAAAAAAAAGGAAAAAAAAAAAAAAAAAAATTGAATGTTCGACCAACTGTGAGCATGTCAATCTCAAACAAAGACGTGTCGCTTACCGGCGCCTCTCTCATCTCTCACAGAACTTGGATCCCTGTCGCGCGACCTGCCCTTCTCCCCCTGTCGTGCCCTTAGTCCCACACTGCCTCCATTTTTTCACCCCTTCTTCACCTCCTTCTTACCATGAACCACGAACTCACCGATAACACAAGCAGGCGCAAACCCTTCGTCTCACCACGAAACTCACAGCCCCGAGCCCCTGCTCCTGACACTAGTACCTAAAATATTTTGAACATTTAACCTTTACATCATGCATGCACATTCGGGGTTGGGTCATCCACGTCATTACGCCGTACCTAGTTTCAAAATACAGGAAAAAAAATCGTCACATATTCTTCATTGATTATTGGAGTTGCCACATCATTATGTTACAAGTCGTTGGACACTATAGACGGTTTTAGTGCAAAGTCAACGGTTAGCCAACAACCACAACAATGCACTCATCGGTCGCAATCGGTTGTGATAAAACTCGCATAGCGTTCCAAACTATCTCACTCACTCTCCCGTGACCCCCGTGTATACCCACCTCTTTTTAGTTTCGAAATTCGTATGCAGGGCCTTGTTTTACATTATTATTATCAAAATCGCATTAAAATGTCTCGCGGAGTTCATTTCATCCAAAAAAATTTCCGAAAGATGTCTCAAGATACGATTTTTGAAATTAGAGTGAGATGGCAGTACATGGGGGTCACGTGAGAGCGAGAGAGACAAACTGTCTTTCTTTGGAACGCTCATCACCGACAGCCGCGATTATTAAGATCCTCTATAAATGAGGATATATTTTTTGGGGGTCAGTGGGTATTCCTCTCAAAAATAATAATAGACAAAAGTCTAATGCCGTTTTTTTTTACATTCTGCCGTTACTGAAAAAAATCGCAAAGAGGGTTTTTTACACCCTGCATAATAGGGGACCATATATTAGAGCATTCTGGTCGAATACGCTCCATTCCAAGCTGAAGTATATGGGTGTTGAAAGCTGTCGATAACTCTGTGAGTAAGAAATGTGGTATATATCGTTCGACATTTTTCGGTGCGGAGAACATCGCAGACCATTTGTTGAGGCCTATTCACAGGTTAATTTTTAATGGTTACAAAGACATAAATGGCACCTTCATGACCTATGATCCTTTATAAATTGATTTTCATTACATTTAAGCGTGGAAGGCTCGGTTTGTTGAATGCGCAGTGACAGTGAGCGATAAAATGAAAGAATATCAATGAATCCCATGAATAAAAACGTTGGATCCTTTTTTAACCACCGTCTGAAAACGGATATTGATATCGCTTCAGTCTACGTCCAGTGGCGTAGCGTGCAATTTTGGCAGCGTTGCTGTCTGCCCATTTAAACCCATCAAAAAGATCGAACGATTGGGTGTTCGGTGAACACCTTCGCTTTCGACCGTTTACATGGGTTTAAATGGGCACAGTAGAACGTTACCAATTTACACACTTCGCCACTGTCTACGTCTACTCAGAAAACTTTTCGACATCCCAAAGCATTGATCCGTTTTTCATTTGAAAGAGGGAAATTAGAATTGGTTCAAAGCCTTGATATATCTGAGAGATATGTTGGTGGTCTCCTCCAGAATTTCAAAGGGGCCGGTTCTAGGGATCCAGTGCAAGGTTTTGAAGGGGAGTATGGAGGCTCCCCCCCCCCCCAAGAATTTTGAAAGGAGACATCTTTCATTACATATTAATGGGGTTTCGGGGGTTTTCCCCTGATAAAGTAAGTGTCGGAAACTCGAAGGGTGTTCCCAGAAATTTGTTTCAAAGAATGTAGATTTTTCTGCAGCTGTTTTTTTTTTTTTTTTTATTGGTTTTACAAAAATTGATAGGGGAATTGAGTTAATGGCATGAAGAGCGGATGTATTCATATTCTTGGAATTTATGCTCATCAAAAATTAAATTCAGCCGTGCATTTAGAGTTTTCCTCTTATGCGAAGCTATATTATAAAATCTCAACTCTGCATACCCGGAGCGTGGTGGCGACTCAATTCCCCAAACAATCCTTGAAACATCTCTGTAAATTAAAAACTGGTGGAGTTTCACTCTCTTGTTCTCAAAACAAAATTGTATTCTGTTTTCAGATCTTCATTTGCAGAACACTGTTCTGTAATAAATATTGCACATTTATTTTTACGTCACGAAGCACTTGGGAAAACAGCTGAACTCCTCGCAAAACTTTTTCTTCCCAAAGCCCATTAATCTCGTGAAGTATTTGATAAAAGTAATTTTCACCGACTCCCCTCTCATAGAAGACAGTCTCAATGATAAATAATCGTAGGTGTAGTAATAACGGATGAAAGTTGAAGTTACAAATTCCAAATTGTTTTGGTCCAGATTTTTACACACCTTTATTTTATGCTCATTTTAAAATACACTGCACGTTCATAATTATTAAGAAAACTAACTTCGTTAAATTACCTACATCAAACACTTGTTATGATTTAAGACATATCTTACTTTTATCAACTTATAATTATGGAGCCTTTACAAAATACCCGAGCTCATCTTGATCAAATTAACGGGTACGCAGGATGTTTTTAATGATGCAAAATTAGGTCAAGTCAAACTTCTATAGCTTTGTTCCATCTAGAAATGGTCAGCTTTTATTTTTCATTAACCTCTTGAGCATACCTTATAAAGAAGCACATTTTATTCACGTTAAGATACCCTTATTTGGCAATTTTCATGACAGTTAGTTCAAAATCGCGGACACAGTTTAAAAAAAAAAAATAAATAAAAAAAAATAAACAAAAAAACAAAACAAAACAAAAATTTGACAGAATTTTGGAGGCCTTTAGCTAAATGATTGCATTTTCAGATCCATGTTTACAAGAAGAAAATATTATTTTTTCGACCTCAAAAATACGAGTTAAAAATGTTTACCGTTAGTTTAAAAACACCTTGTAGAAATCACCGCCTATGCTTCATTGATTAGGTCTTTAAACAAGTGTCACAGTTACTCTGATATTCTAGACGGTGTGCCATTAATGTATGCAAAGTACATGATGGGCGTTACTTACCCTCATAAATTGGATGCATTTTAATTTATCGCTGAAGTGGTACGCTAATACATCAAGCAAACCCGACACGTGATACGTACCGCCTTTTGACTGTCGCATTAATGGTCAATAAGTAACATAATACACTCGCTGATTTATTCGCGTCAAAGTTTGAAATGTCAATTCATTAAACCGTATAACTTCGTAAATAAACTAACGTGTCACATGTTTCCTTGTTTGAAGTTTTGACTTCATGAGACGAATAATTAACCTTTCATAAATAAAGCGCCTGACTCGACGTGTTTATTGTTGAAGCCAATCATTGGACAATGATGTAAGCCGCAAGTGTTTTGATTCAACCAATCACGTCTAAGTCTTAAAGCCGCGCTGATCCCAGAAGGCTGATTATGAACGGTCGTATCGTATTTCTATCGAGTCGCTGATCGAGTGCGTGTTATTTTATGGGCGATGCCATTCCGAAAGGTTTCATTTCGGTAGAAACCCTCCCATCTCTATGGAAATTCTACATACAATAGCTCATCAGGAGTCATCGGAGAATTCCCGTAGAGATAGGAGGGTTTCTATCGATGCAGTCCGGCTCTTTTGTGATAAAATTATAAATAATGCGTGTACAATTTTACCCTCTTGTATTTGATGTGTATTGATATGACTTTGAACGAACATCATTTTTTATTGTTATACATCGAAGTATAATTCAAAATGCTTGGAAAAAGATTTTATTTTAGGAATTACAGAATGTATTATTAATTATGAGCAATTCCTTTTGAAATAGCCAGAATTCTTATTGGTTCAAAGATTCTTATAGGAAGAATCTTTTTATCAGAGTGTCTATTGGATTAATAATAGTTCTGTTAGTTACAAAAGGAATTTCTTATCAATTGTAAACATTAGTGAGATCTCAGGTAATTTTAAAATAATTTTTTTCTTTTAAGTCCATAATTATTTCAAATATACATTTTTTTTACTTGTTAAAAAGGATGTTTTTTGGTAACATTTCTAACGCTGATAAAATGTTGTCTTAGAGATTGCATCTTTAAAACGTTTAGAACACTTTCGGGGACTATGTAGATCGGTAGAAAGAAGAACTTTGTTAAAAACTAACGAATTGTTTCTTTTAATTATACTGACTTACTTTGGATACATGTGCGAATATTATGTTATTCATAAAATTATTTATATTTGAAGTATCTATAATAAATGCAAATGGATGTATATACAGAAGATACAAATAAATTATCGCAAAAAAAAAAAAACAAAAAAAAAAACAAAAAACAAAATAAGTATCCCTAGACTTTAAATAAATCGGGAAGGTGGTAGTACATAAATATTAGTTTTGGCGCCATTTCTAGGTACATGCACTGGTAAAAAAAAGTTAAAAGTATGGACATGGACACCACTTAAAAACTGTTAGTTTTACTGTTTAAATTAGTTAAATCAACACGGCACGGAGGTAATTTATCTATTTCAAACAGTCAAACTAACAGTTTTTAAGTGGTGTCCATACTTTTAAGTCATCGACAACTCCACCGGTTGAGAAAAGATTACAGATACGAGTATTTTTGTTCACTACATTCATGATATACTGAACTGAACTGTGTAATCTTTTGTCAAATTGTTGAATCATCGATGAATTGAAACATGCACTGAGAAGAAAGTGGCTGTTAAAACTATAAGTATAGAACCATAGATGTGTTTCGCCTTATTTAAATCATAAGACCTATCGTTGCAATAGTCGGCGCGCTTGAATCTACACGAATTCCGATGGTCTATTTGGAATTCCGATTATTTCTATCGGAAATAAAGCGCGGGAATATCCTATCGGAAAATTCATTGAAACAATCGGAAATTTTTCTCAGTATGCCGTTAATTATACACAAGACGGCAGACCTGCTTCTGACTGTCGGTCAAAGGGTAAAAAATAATTAAGAAGAATAAGAAGCCAAAATATCAGATTTGCTCTTTTAAAGAATTCACGGTTCTATTTTGATAGCGATTTATAACAACGAGCGCACCTCGTTTGTTCCAGCCTTTGATCCTCCACTGCTTGGCTTGTTCGGCTCTGAGGCAAAACCATGAATAGCGCAACACATAATTAATATTCCATCGAGATTACTATGTTCCGCCCCCGGAAACTGGCAATTGTTATCAATGGTCGTAAAATATAACAGCGTATCATAAAAGCATCCTTCGTAAATATAAATATCCCTTCGCCACGACAAGGGTATTATGCAAACTTCGTCACGGAGCGATAAACCCTTACATACCATACACTGAAAGTAATGACGCCTACGTACATATACAAGGGCGGTGAATCGACGCACCTTCAAAGTGTCAAGAAAGCAACTTTTAAGTCATGCAGTCATAGTTACAATTTACGTTTATTTAGCTTGTTCTATTTCACATGCACAGAATGAAAAATAAATTATAGCCTTTTGCTGCACGGAATACATCATTCAATGCTCGATTGTTTACCTTTGCCTCGTTTCGCGCCACAATTATTCGTCACCATCACTCAGTTCACCGCTATAACCTTTCATTTTCTTCTCATCGAATATTTTTAAAAGAAAGGGCAAGAAAATGAAAACAAATTCATATCAATCAGTCAATTTTGTTTTAATTAAACTTAATGATAGAGCTATGGGTATTTGAACAAACAAAATAAGTAAAAAAACAATGTAAACCAATAGGAAAATCGCAGAATGTCAAAAACACATAAAAAGCAAAAACAAAACAAAAAAGCGAAAGCAAAAATGGTAATCAAGCCTCTTCCAAAATTTCGACAAAATTAAAATGTGCATTGGAAGCAATAAAAATTACTATCAATCCACTCTTCCAGATCAGACCCTTTTCTATTTAACTGACAGAACGTTCTTCATCATCAGCAAACAATTCGTACACTGAGAGAAATCATTTCTTTAAAAAAAGGAAACACGTTTCCTTGTGACAGTTTTCCTTGCGAGAAGTAAAGTTCTGTCGCATGAAGGAATATCACCGTCACAACAAGGAATCTTTTACTTGTAGCAGCAGACATTTTCCTTGGGTTAAAAGAATACCCCCATATAGTCGGTATTTCACTGTGCAGTTTATTTAACACAAAGGAAATACACCTTTAATTAAATAGAATAAAGTGCTTTGCCACGCGACAGCTCCTAAAAAAGAATTCTCTAGGGGTAAAATGAAAATCATCATCGGGTCAATCGAGCCAAAATATAGGCTAAATAACACGCATCAGTTGAACCGAATTTTGCTTAGGCATCGTGATGGCAATTTTTATTTTTATTTTTCACGTATACCCAAGTATGTTCTCAGTTCTGTTGTATTTTAATTTGATTTGTACACTCAAAATGTGCTACTTTTGATATATCATTTTCGAACCACAAGAGCTTTTTAGTCATTTAAACGACATTTTCCGAATTTCTTCGATGGCTAGTTTTTCGGTGTTTGATGGCCATCGATCTCGGTTGATCATCTGCTGAGGTGCCTAACGGCCATGACCATCAAACGCCGAAGCCTATATACACGGAAAAAATAAATAGTTAAAAAAGCACAGAACAAAATGATTTGCTAAATTAACCTATAATTTTGTTAAATTAACAGCTCAAATGTTAAATCAGCAATTCATTTTGTTGCTTAGCAACTAACTTTGCCCAACCAGCAAATTAAATAGTAAAAATAACAATTTTTATGATGGAATAACAAATTAGTAAGTAAAACCAGTAATCCATTTTGCTGATATATAACAAGCTGAATTGTTAGATCAACTAATTTTGTTAAGTTCTGTATTTTTTTAACTATTTAAAATTGCTAAATTGACAATGTCTATATTTTGTTAAAAGAACACCATTATGTGGTTGATTTAACAACTGTTTTTTAAACTCAACAAATAAATTGTTAACTTAACAGAAAACCCTGGTTGATTTAGCAACTATCAATTTTTGTTGAATCAGCAAAATTATAATTGTTGCTTTAACAATTTATTTTTTTAGAGCACCATCGAAGAAATTCGGAAATCGCTTTATAAATCATTGAATAGCTCATAATGGTTCGAAAACAGAACCAAAGTTAGCACATTTTGAGCATGCAAACAGCGAAATAAAATAAAAACACAATTACACATATATTTACGTAAAAAAAAAAAAAATAATAATAATAAGAATCAAATTCGTCATCGTGATGGAAAAGCAAAATATGGGTTTTTATTGTAATTTTTATTATTCGGCATAGAAAGACGTTATTAATGTATGTGTTCTCTTGATTTCAGGGTCTCTAAGCAACATTGAGGATGGGGGTTATCAGTGCAACAAAACACAAGTGAAAAAAGTAATATCTGGTGTCGTTGGGGCTGCATCCAGCGTTACCTCAATTCAAGTCGCCAATCTACTTCGTCTCTTCAAAATCCCTCAGGTGAACATTTGTGTATATTCTTATAGCATGCGTGCCGGGTCATATGATGTGCGACTGCAAAGTGCCTTTAATTTTTTCCATGGCAAACGAGGGCTGTAATAAATAGATATACATCCAATATGAAACTTATGTCAAATTGGCGTAATCCATGATTGGATATGAACGTTTCAATTCACCAAAAATATCAAGTTGAAAAAATGTTGTCTATATGTACTTACATTAAAAAAGCGCCTTCAATTACGGGTATAGGCAAAATGAACGCGGTGGAGTACGAATATTTAACTACCCGCAAAATGTCAGCAAATTCCATGGGCGGAGCCAGCAATTTTGGCACCTGTGGATTCTTCCCATTTGAATGTATGAGAAACAATCGATTTAAAATTGGGCCATGGCCCCCTCAAGAATCGATTGTTTCTCATACATTCAAATGGGAAGAATCCACAGGTGCCAAATTGCTGGCTCCGCCCATGGCAATTTCTAGCGCTGATTTCCTTTGGTACCCTGAGCCTGAGCGTAAAAAGGGTTAAATAAGGTAACCAACTTCGTGGGTTGTTTGAAATTGAAGAGATTTCCTTGGTTAATTAGTGGTTTTTGCACGTCTTTTACTGTGCGCATCGTTATTTTTGCCGAATTTTAGGTATGAGCCAATGTTTTATATTGTTGCAGCTAAAGTATAAGCAACAGACCCATCATTATTGATTATTACGATGAATGTAAAAAGATCTGACTAAAGAAAGTTAGGCCGGATCAAAATAATTTGTTTTTGTTTTAATACAAACATCGCACACACGCACACACACACACCCACGCACAGTTGTAGCTCGTTAGTATCAAATTACGGCAAGAATTTTGATATTAATACGAGTTTGAAATTTCGCCAGTGACGTGGAGTATTCTACCGTCTACGACCACAACCCCGATGCTGCCTGTGACAGATCGTAAATCAATGCGGTTCACCAATAATTGAATCTAAAAAGTTTTGAGTTCAACTTGCGGGTGAAATTTCTGTGGTGTTCGCCGCGGAGTGAGGGAAGAACTTTCCATGAAGTTTTCAGGGTTGAAGTTGATCGCTGAAATATTAGATAAATTCTCTCCACTAAATAAACAGCTCATTACTTTTAATCTCGCGTTTCTAAGTCGATCAGCTTTGCCCGATGATGAAAATTCAATTTCTCAATCCGTTGCAGTAGATATTCTCTTGTAGGGTTTTCACTGCATTCATTCTCGTAAAACTTAGAGTGAACGGCTCAGGATGCTTAGATCTAAATCAACTAATAAAAAAAGGTAAAATTTGAAATGAGTTGTGTTTACTGCGTGTTAACGCGTAAATAATTTATTCCAGCGGTGTTTTATATATTTTCCAGTGTACTGATAATAACCACAGCCAAACTAAGGATTAAAATGGGTAGATCAAAATAAATAAAAACTTCCGAGATGTTTCGGTGCACTCACAGCACCATTTTCAATCGGAAAAATAAAAATAAAATAAAAACAAAATACTCAGAACGAGGAGCACACTCCACAAATGGAAGAGGGACAGATTAACAAAATACCGCAACATCGGTTACATAAACATAACAGATCAACAAAACACAGGCAGAGCCTCAATCAGTAGTTAACGTTTGAAAAAACTGGAGAAATGCAACACTCAACTTTTCCAATTAATGATAATGATAATGTTTAAATGGGTGAATTTTTGTTTAAAGAAAAAGCTAAAATTTGGTTTCAAATGCCAATTTCTGTAAAAATTTTTTTTTTCGTTTTTTTTTTTTTTTTTTTTTTTTTTTTTCTGTTTTAAAGAAATTTTAAAGTAAACCCGCGCTTAGAATCGAGTGCTCTCAATTTACATATTTAATTTTTAAAGCAACCCCCAGCTCTCTCTCTCTCTCTCTCTCTCTCTCTTGGGCGGGTAGAACCCACCCGACCTAGAAACGACGGATCTAATTCCTTTGAAAAAGCGAGGTAGCTGTGAAAAGAGAGAATCCATGTGGATGAAACGTCCGGAAATGACCCAGTCAGTCAAAAAGGAAGCCGATGGACCTTACCTGTAGCTTGCGGCTGAGACGCTGTTTGAACTCGTAGTGATGTGTCACAAGGAAAAGTGCTTAGTATCCTTTGAATGTAGCTCATTTATCGCAAGAGTAAAAAGACTATACATGGTTACCAGATGTTGATAAAAAAAAAATTTACCTTTGAATATGGATTGATGAGGAGTTGGGTCATTTTTCTGTTGTGATCTGGCAACACCTGTCGGACAAGCCGAAGAGGCCCAAAATATACTATTCTATCATCACCCTCTTCTCTTCATTCGTCTTTCTATTCCAGTCTTTCGAACCAATGTGGTGCTCGTGTTTGCCGGATTGCATGGAATAAATCGTTAAGTGATGGGTCTCATTTGATTTAGAGTCCCTACCTGTGGAGACCAGAGCTGCCGTTTTGCATATAATTAATCGCATATTTCAATTCACAGATGAGTCCACCGGTTAAGAATAGATTACACAGTTCAATTCAATGTATAACTAAAATGCACAGAAATATTTTGATCTGTAATATTTTCTCAATCGGTCGAAACTCCGTTAATTAATTAAAATATCCGCAAGTTTTTTTTTAAAGTCATCGACGACTCCACCGGTTGAGAAGGGATTACAATTGCGAGCATTCTCGTGCTTTACAAGTCATACACTGAACTGAACTGTGTAATCTTTTCTCAATCGGTGAAATCATTGGTGGATTGAAAAATGTCATTAATTATACGCAAAATGGCAGCTCTGCAGGTGGAGAGTGAAGACGCGAGCGAAACCGTGGGCACACTAGCGAATCCAAGTTATTGTCCTTCTAACTCTTCTCCCATTAAAATACATAAGTTAGCGAAGGATAGAAGAGGGGGGCGAAAATCACGTGACTGCCCCTAATCTATCCTTTTCTATCATACGCGTTCTAATGGGAGAAGAGAGAGGGAAGGATAGATTCCTAGATCCGCCTTTTGCACATTTGTTTACATTCTGAGGGTGTCACTATTGCGTTTTGGTCTTTTGGAAAGATTACGGTGCAATAAAGTTTCAAACTGTTTTCTTTTACTGCCTTTGCTAATCGACAAGTATACTTACGCTTTTAAAATTTTTTTAAGGTTTTCAAATTACCACCTAAACTAATTTTCAATTTTAATTTCATTTTAAATAAAACAAAACTTGCCTTTCACTTAAAAGATTTTAAGCGTTTTCAATATAAAAAAAATTAAACTCTTTTTCTTTTATTTTTTTTTCTAAAAAAAATAAGTTCAAGATTCCAAAGATTATCGTTTTGGGGCCTACACTTATGAAACATCAGAAATGTGCGTGGGCAAAAATTTAAAATTAACACCTATTGACCATTAACTTTTTTTCCCTAAAACCCAAAGGGAATTTTTCGGGCCAGGACAAGAACGCAAGGTTAAAATTTTTCGGGGGTTTGTCATGAACACCTAAATAAAACAGTACGAAATTGTGCCCGTCGACCACAAATCCAAAATTTTTCCGCTTATTTTGTTGAAATTTCCGTTCAATTAAATTTTTTTTTTTAAAGGAACCCATGAGTTGAGGGGTTAAAAGGCGACGGAAAAAGGTGAGAAAATGGTGTGCTTTTGCCTCCAACCCGAACCTAACGGGTATTTGAATCAACTCGAAAATTGACTTGAGGGGGCCCCCCAAGCAAAAGCTGGCTTCAGGTAAATTCCTTCTCCCTTTCATCCCTTTGCAAATTGTGCAAAAAGACAGTTACGTTGCTCATGAAAATCAATAAAGACTGGAGGTTATTTTCTTTTGCACAATCTGGCGCTGTTCGATCCTCCTTGCTTCCGTGGTAAGCGATATTACATGCACCGCTTTTCATCCAATTCCCTCGACGAAATCTATGCCACTCGATGGAATGGGAACCTACAGTAAGAATATGTGAAAAGTGGAATGTGCCTAAATTGGAAGCAACTGATATTATATGCGGATCATAAATGCAAGTATATGGATACTGTTCTATCCAGTAGGATCAAAGACATTATATCATATGAAGTAGTAAGTTTGGGTTAAGAGGTTATGTTCGTTTGTTTATCACCATTGAACGTTCCATCCCAATTTTGAACAATGGACTAGCCCGTCCGCCTACTGTAGTGTACGCCAAGTTTGCCTCACCCGGCTCAATGTTACGGTATAGGATGCACTCCGTCTATATGATAAAATGTCTTTGAGTAGGTAGCCAAGTGCTATAGGGGAGTTTCGGGGTCAGCAGGCTAATTCCCGCTCTTCTAGATGAGACGAGACGAGATAGTAGGAATCGATCAATCTCATTGGTTTAAACGGTGTCACGTGACAGGTTTGAAGTCTAACGAGGCGTTTCATTCCATACGAATGACTACGTCGTTTGAGCAAGACTCGCTATAAACGGTTCAAAAATGTTGCGTAACGCCGTTTAAACCAATGGGATTGATCGATTCCCACTATTTCGTCTAGCCTCGTCCAAAAGAGCGGAATCAGCCCACTCCCCTCCCCCCTCTTTACAACAAAATTTGCCCACCGAAAAAAAAATTTTTTTTTTTTTTTTTTTTTTTGGGGAAATTTGGAGCTTGAACCCCCCTGACAATTTTATATTTGTGCGTTTCGATACATGAGTGTACATTACATATTATGCATTGAACTTTTTAGAAAATAGGAGAGGGTGAGGCCTAAAACGGGAACATTGGTAAATTAAAATCTTTGAAAATAGATTCATTAGTCAAAATCATACAAATAAAGCAAAAAAATCACATTTTATTTCCCTCCAAATGAAAACATGTACGTACGGAAGAGAATGACTAACATTAGTATGAAAGAGAACAACACCGAATTTCGAAATCGTTGAATGTCTTTATTTTGTTGCTGTTTTATAGCGTCAAAGGGTTGATCAAATTTTACTAGATTAAATTCAAGATACTTTTAAAATATATGCTGATGGACAGAGAGTTAGATGGTAAATATATACGCATTATTACACTTTTCGTTTACTTCTTAAATTTAATGAAATGAAATAAATGGGGTGTTTATTTACTGCATGCTTTTAACATCGTTAAGAAGAGGAGTAAAACATATTATTTCAATTCATTTTCGTCCACTAACCGAGAGAACTATAGCCACCTCGCAAAACTAATTTGACGTTATTTTTCTTTCTTGACTAAGAAAAATTTAAAAGTACAATGAGAATCTGCTTTATTTCTGAGAAAATGTGATAGCTGTGATGCCTTTCTTTTAATTCCGACCCGCTCCTTGAGACTTTACGAAAGGCGGGATAAGTATATGTTCAGGCTTTCAGCTGAGCTTCCTCTTTTTTGCTCTGTGATGGAATAAAAGGGATTTCACTGAGCTCATCTCAAGTAATTAGTTTTGCGTTTAATTAATTTCTAAGTTATTTTAATCATTTTGAAGAAATGCAAATGCAAGGGGGAACAACAGAAGGATTATAATAGGCTTCGGATGTTAATCGTCTGAGTTGTAAAAAATAAAATAAGAAACAAGTAGTGTTCACAACGTTCGGCGTCAGGATAGCATGCTCGGTCATTTTTGTCATTTGAATATATGAAACTATTGCTTCGATTATTTTGATGAAAACCAAAAAAACCCCGGGTATCCCGACCATGTCATTTTTTAGAAAGCTGTGTAATTTCAATGATTCATCGTGTAATGTAGTCACGGATGTAGAAAAAAATCTCAACCCTCTAAGGATCAGCAGGCTGATTCTGCTCGTTGGACAAGACGAAACGAGATAGCGAGAATCGACCACACCCATTGGTTTAAATGGCGTCACGTGACAGATTTATAGTCATTCAAGCGGCGGATCGACGAGATCGGAGTCATTCTTTTCAAATTCATGACTCGGATCTCGTCAATCCGCCGCTTGAATAACTTCAAATCTGTCATGTGACGCCATTTAAACCAATGGGATTGGTCGATTCTCGCTGTCTCGTCTCGTCTCGTCCAAACGAGCAGAATCAGCCTGCAGGCTTGATGGAAATATTGTACAGGGAGTACCGACACGAGCTCAACGAGTTGTGATTGGTCGTTGGTTTTAGGCTCTCACGGAGTCGAGCAGGAGTCAACGACATCGAAGGCTCCACACGAAAGGAGTCGATTCGTAGAGGAACGTATGGAACGGCCCGGGAAATGCCGGCAAAGCCGCCAGTCCACCACTGGTCCACTGTCGAACTTAACCTTCGAATGCGTTCACGCGGTCGACCAAATCGACTCCTTCAAAATGCACAAAGCGTCGTGTCGGTACTCCCTATACAATATTTTCATCGAGGGACTCTACCTGCAGGTGAGCTCGAAAGAACACCGCACTCTCTTGTGTATAAAGGAAAAGTAGTTAACTGTTCGTACTCGGGGGAATTGGAATTGCCTATACGACGAATTGAAGGCACCAGAACGAAATCTCATATTGTAAGTGTTTTCATCGATAGTCGCATTTTTCCTGAATCTACACTGAAACATTGGGTAACAGACTAGGGAAGGAAAACGAGTATACTAGGGCTTGGCCCATAAGGGGTTAATAGACATAGGTACTAATGACGTTAGTGGCTGCGTGGCTGAAAACGTTACGATGATTCATTTTTATAACATTTTTTGGCGTCAACGAAAATTCCTGCTACCGTGAAATCTTATAAATATTCTCGATAAATTTGGAACGCATTCATTCTTCGGTTCGTGGTGGTCTTAAAAATATTAGGATATGTAGGCCGATCTTTGAAATCAGTGGATAAAACTGGTTGACTGGATAATGAAGGACTGCGCTATTGATCCCTCTAGGTACATTGTTGATCAAAAAATATACCTTTGTAACCAAGTATCCCTCCGCCACATTCGATAAGCTATCGGCTGCTTGAAACTAGCCGATAAAATTTGACAGCTATCGAATGTAGCGGAGGGATTTTTAGTTACAGAGGTATATTTTTTCGATAAACAATGTGGGGGACCAATAGCAGCCCATCATTTATCCATCAGTCTACCAGTTTTATCCAGTAATTTCAAAGATCGGCCTGCAGGAATGGATGGAAGAAGAGATTTTGACTGAAAATTACATTCCACCAAAAAAAGAAAAACAAAACAAAATACGATAAACGCCAAAGAGAAAACAAACAACTAAAGGGGTTATTTTAATGGAAAAACGAGGCGTAAAAAATCGAAGAATTAACTAAAAAGTGTTGAATGTGAATTATAAACTCATTTTTTTTTCCTACAGAGAAAAAAGTTTGAGGAAATTATGAGCCGCCGTTGTATCTGAACTGTAGCCATGACGCACCCTCTCGAAGTTTGAGCGCAAAACAAACGTTAAAAACCGCTGGGGAAAGTTATAGGAACTGCTTACGAAGAAAGTCGGATAGCAAGAACTCGAGTTTTAAGGTATCTGTATGAATGCAGGAGCGGATTTAAATCGTAGGGGTAAGGGAGGGGGGGTTCCGCTGGTGCTCTTATCGCTTATCAACTTAAGTTGGATGTTTGTTTCAGTCTCATGGTTTTAAGTCAAGTTCTGTATGCGTGTGACATCTTCGCGTTATAGTAACTTAGATACCTTTCTCGCAGCAATTTTAGCCTTCCCATTTCTTGGTGCATACATTTTCTCTGCTCCGGAGAATCGCATGCGTATACACGTTGTTGTACCGTTCTTGGGGAAATCGAAAGAAGAATAAAATAGTGGGTGTGTTAAATAAATGGTAAATAATTCCTGATTTCTGGAATGATGCTTATTGAGAAGAACTCGCCTGATATTTTGTGGGGTATTCTATTACTTTTAAAGATAACTGCAATGAAACAGGTACCTCGGTCTAAATTATATTGTACTCTTTTAGAAAAATGCCGACGTCACGCGTGATCATTAAATTTTTTTATTTGCTTTGACTCTTATTCATTCGATCTAGCAAAATAGCGATCCTAACAATCTATATATTCCCCGGCAGATCGTAGTCAACACCATCATTTTAGTAATTTTAGGCCATTTTGGATTTAATTAATTTTATGGACCGAAGAGCTATTTAAAATTTATAATGTATATTAAACAATAAAAGTTTGATAGAACAAGTAATATGGATTGTTTCTTCTTTACTTCGAAACACATTCGTCCAGTATACAGCAACTGCGGTTGAAACTCATGGTCGGCTTAATAGTGGAATGAGACCGGTTTCATAATGTATCCATTCTGCGGAATGACCGAAAAATCTGCCATTCCGCGGAATGGTCGATTTCGCCAACGGGACGTAACATGTATACACTTGTACTTGTTGACAACGCATTGAATTTAAAAAAATCGTTGCTTTATCAAAAGAATTTCAACACAATATTTTTAACTATAATAGTATAATATTTTGTTGAAAAAAAGTATTTGACCCTTGATTCCATGAAACGTCGAAAAACTTTTCGTATCGACGGAGATCCGGGAAACAGTCTAAAACGAAGTCTGTAGGGTGGCCAAATGACTGTTGAGGGTCTGTCAGTACTGATTTTAGTGGGGAGGGGAATTATTAATATATTTACCCTAAACTCCAAATTTATCTAACCATTTTAAGAGCTCTTCTTCCCCCATTTGTTTATACATCCATTCACCCACTGGGCATTCATATTGTGACCTAGTTCTGAAATTTGACGCTGTTTTTATCAGATTTTTTTGACGAGCTAACAGGAATGAGATTGTTTAATAACTTGCAATGTTTGAAAAAGTTGAAACTGGAAAGGGAAGCGTCAGAAGAGTCGAATTCTCGTCGAAGCCAAAGAATACAAATGACTTCTGGGAGAGGACAAAGTATGTGCCGAGGAAAGAGACAGTTTAAAATGAGAAATCACCTGGGTTCCTGAGTTTTCAGAACTAAGCTTGTATTCACTCAAAAGCTTTAAAAACTTGACGAAGGCAGAAAAATTGCCAGGCATGAAAGTTTGTCTTCTTCAAAACTTTTCTCCTATCTAGTTCCTGTCCGATCTTTAGCTTTCCTCTCCAATTGATGTCATTCGATAAATATAGATACATCCTGTTTTTTAGGTTCGCAGTTTCATTTTAGAGCTTTAGTTCTGAAAGTGCGGAGGAAAGCGGCTTTTCGATTTCAAAATCGGAACCCTCCTTGCTCAATTTTAGGCTCATTTCGTACTTCAGACCAAAAAGAGTGGATATTTTTCTTTCAGCCCTCCTCAAAAATTTTCAGATAACTTTAAAGTATTGTAATTTGTTACAATAAATTTTGAAAAAATCTGTATGGTTTTGGATTCATGAAACAATAAACGGGGCGGTATATGTCGCAAGATTTGGGTCTATCCTTCCTCCTATAAACCACCACTCGAAAAAGGCAATCATATTCAAAGCCATTTTGTTTTCTGTTCAACAATCAACAAAACAACCATGCCTAAATATTAGTTCTGGTCATATTAAATGCGGATTCAACTATATGCCACGTGCCACCATATTTCTTATGAAAATGTAACCCGCTAAAATTCGTTATGAAAACTAAACTTTAAAATACAAATGTACTATCAAGAATAAATTGGGCAGGCCCTCAGACCAGTGGCGTAGCGTGCAATCTAGCAACGTTACAGTTCTTCCATTTAAACACATGAAAAATATCGAATATTGGTGCTCGGTGAACACCTCGCATTCGACCTTTTACATGGGTTTAAATGGACAAAGTACAACGTTGCCAAACTGCGCGCTACACCACTGCCTCAGACAGTCAGACACCTCTACTACTAGTGAGTGCCTAACTGCCCACTGTCCAATGGACACCGTTCATCCCTATAGACCCCTAGTGGAATTACAAAACCCGATACTCAAAATGGTCCTGCTCTGGCTTCGCCATTGTGCCGTAAACTTCATGGTCATTTTGTGCGAGTATGTGAGAGAATTATACAATCATTCATCATAATCATCGTGATCATCGTAATTTTCGTCGGACATTACTCTAACATGCATTAACTACTAAATTGTATACATAGCTAAAGTTAGCCAGAGCCCCATTAGCGGCCAACTAGGCATTTAAATCTGAAACGAGCTTTGAAGTGGATTAAAGATGTGACGATTGGCAACACTGTTGTGCTGCATATGCAGTGCACCGGGTGGTATGTGCCCATTGCATCATAAACAGTTAATTCAGGAATGATCCCCTGGAGCATCTTGCGAAGCGTGATTACGAACGGACGGGTCTTTCCCTGATATTTATTATACGTATCCTGAAATATGCGAATCTCTTGCGACGCGACGCTGATGCTACCGCGCGAGTATGGTCAAATTTAAGGTATGCAGCTCAACATGTTGACCTGATTAAGATATACAAGCATTCGATGTGACCACCACAGCTCGATTTGTTGCCTTGATATACGTGTGGTTAGTGACCTCTAAATTGGATCAATATATATTCGAATAAAATCAAGACACGTTAATGGGATCTAGGCCAAAAATAACACAAAAAACCCAAAACTTTTCGAATACAACACAGGACTCATCATCAGTTGGAAGAATACAAAAATACTATTTAATATTATAAATATAATTTTATTATAATTATTGGTACTATTTATTGTTAGGATTGTCTGTCCATATGTCATGATGTACGTGTCGTGCGGCTTGTGACCTTTAAATTGGATCGATATATTTTCGATTAAAAACAAGACAATCAAAGAGGGAACTAAGCCAAAAATAACACACAAAAACCCGAAACTTTTATAATACAACTCAGGAATCATTGGCAGAATAAAAACATATTTAATTAATATTATAATTATAATTTTATTATAATTATTGTTATTATTTATTACAATTTTTTTTCCAACTTAGTCTATTATTTGTTTGTAGTTTGAATATATTTTTGGATATAATTTACTCAAATATGTATACAAGCGCAAAACTAATACGATAATTATTTACTTTGCAAAACCACAGATTTGAGTAAGAACCTTGCAAAATCTAATCGTGCCGTATAAAATTTGTAAAGTTAATTTTGAATATACTCACGCTCAAAAAATTGTTAGGCATGTTTTACTAGATAGCTCCAAAAATTGTTGTATGTTTTTCACACGAACATTTCCTCTCGATCTAATGATGGGAGGTTGTGACGCATGTCAGACATATTCCGCGCCTCCAATTTGGGATGCGGTTTGCGGGAAAGCGTTGTTTAGAAACTCCTAATAAACGGTATGTATGTCATATCACTGTTTGCCATCAAGCCTCCAAAAACCACGAAATTAATTTTCAAAGTTGCGGTAAAATGATCGAGCTCTTTATTTCGATCACTCCTAAAGTTACGTAATTTCTGATGAATATGTCAACAGCCAGCATATGGTGGTTAAGTATGTGACGAAGGGCACTATCCTTCTAGTTATAGGAGGTTGGCAGTACTTTTCCGGAGTGAGCCTGCCTCTGTTATACTTATTTTTCTTCCATTTCGCGTCCTCCAAACCTTCAGTTTTCCTCATAGCTCATCCTTATTTTTTATTTTTTGTATTGTTTCGAATTTACCGAGAAATAATATAAAAGAGCATGAAACAATCGCATGCCAGAAAAACAATGAAATACACAGTTAAGATCAGTGTTGCCATCTATTAACGCCAGAAATTAGTTGAATTTTATATTGTGTTGAATGGGAAATTTTGGGATAATATCTGCCAAAAATTGCAGCATTGCGGTAAGGATGCATTCACCGTGCTTTTTATTTTTTCTCTGTCAGTCAAATGTTTTCCGCTCTCTTATTTTCTCTTCCTTACTTGGCAAAAAAAAAAAAAAAAAAAAAACGGAAAAAAACTGAAAGTTTTGAAGACACAAAAAAAAAGAAAAAGGAGAAAAAGAAAGTTATCTCGAGCAGGGTTCAATCTGTCGACCTCCCGAAAAGGAAGGGGGATGGCTAACCATGCACTGGGCAACTTTTAAAATTAATTTCAAGGCTTGTAGGGGCCCAATAACAAAAAGTCACTATATACCGTTCTTTGAGACTAAGTAAACAACTTCTTTCCATCAGTCCTCATCTGAATCGGAGGGCGGCCATTTCACAACTCTTTATGGGTGGAGGAATTTGCCTTCCTCTCTTTCCTCCCATTTGATCGCGTGCGTTGGAATGGACGGAGATATAGGGGCTGAAGTCACGTTATGGCCCCCTCTACAGTCCCTAACGGCACACTCAATCCAGGTTTAGTTTCAATCCAGCTACTCGAAGGATTGAAAAACCGACGATTGCCAATCTGATTTTAATCCGATTTCAAGACTGGTTTACAAGCGGCACGGGGATGAGCAGCTCCGATATCCGGATTGGAATCGGCTTGAACAAGGATAAACACGGACTCCTCAAACCTATGAGAACCCGTTTTCAATCAGTATCAAACCTAGATTGACAGACGGATAATCACCAGGTGTACAAGCTTCGTGAAAGACGGATCGGAAACGAATGTAAATCCGATTCAAACTGCATACTGGACCCTGCCACAAATTGGATCCGAACCGGTTTCAAGCCAGTTCTCTGAACATGGTTCAAGATGGATTTTAGAAACTCATAAAAAAGGACTTCAAAACGGTTTCAAACTTGCTACAAGAAGCTTCATCAACCTAGTTTCAAGTGAGCTTTCAGCCGATTTCTTAATTGTCCAGTCGGTTGGCTAGTTTAGTGCTTCGTCTTGAAACTCGATTGAAACCGAATTAATCGAAGGACTTGCAACCGATAGGAATCTGTTTCCAACAAGGATCAAACCTAGCTAATCAATCGGATAGACGTCAGGTTCAAAAGCTCCATGAAAGACAAATCAGGGAGGGGTTAAAAATCGACTCGTTCCGCATACTACATCCTAATAGAAATGGAATCCGATCCAACTTCATGCCAGCCTTGTGAACCGAATTCAAGTCGGATTCAACCCGCTGTAAAGAGGGTTTGAGTTTGGGTCGGATCACGTTCGTAAATTTTTTTTTGCGGACATGTAAGCCATTTCAAGCCGTCTACAATTCGCATTCAATCCGGTTTAAATAACTGTTTTTTAAACCGGATTTGAAAGTAGAGTTCTTGATCTGTTTAAACCCGTGTTTAACCCAATTGATAAAACAAGTTTGAATATGGTTTTAAATTAGTTTGAAGTAGGGTTTATAACCCTCCATGAAATCAGTTTGAACCAAGGTGAAATCTAGCTATCCAATTTTTGGTGCGGACATGTAAGCCATTTCAAATCGTCTACAATTCGCATTCAATCTAGATTGAATAACCTGGTTTGAAATCGGTTAGGGAAGCGGAGTTAACTTAGTTCACGGCTTCCGCCGAGAGAGTGCTCCACCATATTTTTGCGAAACGTTACTCGCGTTTACTTGGCCCCGAGCTGCGAACGACCTCTCCACTGAAACTTGGTACAGTTGGGACATCTCCATCAGTACATTTTGGTATTGGATTTACCCTAGGCCCGCGTAGAGTGCCTGAATATTGGTTTAGTGAGTCTAACCTAAGCATTAACTCAAGCTTGAGTCTATAATTTTCTATCAGCTTGAAGTGGGTCTAGTACAGTTCATTAAGAACTTGGCTGCCATCTGGATTCAATCTGATTATTCAAGTTTAGATACGATCTTGTGAGTCATTCAAGTCGCTTAGCTGCACTTTGCATTCAGTCCGGCTTGAGTTACCAGTTATAAAACCGGATGGGGACGAAGCCGACGAAGCTTAGTTCTTGATCCAAAATATACCCATGTTGAACCCAACTGACGAAACAAGGTTGAGAACAGCTTTAAATCAGCTGAAAGTAGGGTATATAATCCTCTTCAAAATCAGTTTGATTTCGGGTTAAATCCGGCTGTTCTGATTGAACCCCATTAATGATTCAAGTTGGAAAGCGTCTTTAAATCAGCTTGAAAAGGGATTCACAATCAACGGCTAAGATTGCTTAAATTCGAATCAAATCTAGTTAGTCAATTTTTTTTGCGGACATGTAAGCCATTTCAAACTATCTATAATTCGCATTCAACCCTGCTTTGATAATCTCGTTTGAATCCGGTTCGGAATCGGTGGTTTAAAATTGGGAATAACCCTGATTGAACCCAATTTTTGAAACAAGTTGAAAAACGTTTTTGAACCAGTTTGAATAGGGGTCTATGATGCGTGGCGAAGATAGCTAGAATCCTAGTCAAATCTAGTTAGTCAATTTTTTTTGCGGACATGTAAGCCATTTCAAACTGTCTATAATCCGGCTTAAATCCAGCTTGTGTTAATCGGGTTTGAAACCGAATTGCAAAACTGGATTGAAATCGGTTGACTGGTTTGCCAAACCGAATTGAATCCGGTTTCAACCTCGAAATGTGCCGTTAGGGGTGGCGTAGCGTGCAATTTGGCAACGTTGCATTGTATCAATTTAAACCCATGTGAAAGGTCGAATTCAAAGGTGTTCACCGAACACCCAGAACTTCGATCCTTTTCCAAGCGTTTAAATGGAGAAATTGCAACGTTGCCAAATTGCACGCTACGCCACTGCCCCTCTAATATCCTTTTCCAACACTTGAGTTCAAGTGAAAGGAGAGAGAGAGAGAGAGAGAGAGAGAGAGAGAGAGAGAGAGAGAGAGAGAGAGAGAGAAGAGAGAGAGAAAGAGAAAGACAAATTCCTGTATTCGCCCTTGCAGCTCTTCCTTGTTAGACCAAAAGAGCTTATTTTATCGCAACGTCCCAGTGGCGGGCCGTGCAATGAGGCAACAATCCCTCCATTTGAATCTACGTACAACAATCAATTGTTGGTTAAGCAGCACTTCACTATCAAATCGATTATTTTACATAGAATAAATAATGGATTGTCTAATTGCTCGAACCGTCACTATACGATGTTTCAATTTTCAACGGGTAGCGTAGTGAGTCCTGAATGAATATAAAACAATATATCGACCACGCGACTTTTTTGAGCGACTTTTTTTTCGTCTCCCCAGATGCATTGTATTCGCGACCTCGCTGCTCTTTCTTGTAAGTACCATGCATACCATTGACTCTGCACTCCGCAGTGTTTTTGAGTTTATTAGAATATCTCACATTTGGCTACATTTTCAATCAACATTTAATTTTAGGTTCCCCCCCCCCTTCCTTGAGACGGCTCTTGATTCTAATTACAAGGCCAATAACTTACAACCTCGAGCTTGTAGCTTGAGATGGTTGCGAAAATTGAGAGTCAAAAATATCCAAGGAAATTCTGAAGACAAACAATTTCCGAGAAACAAAACGGTCTCGCATTTCATTCATTTTCTTGCGCAGCCAATTTTAAGCTAAACCCTTGAGCGCGCTCCTCAAACTCCCGAGTTTAATTGCGAACTTACTTCCCAGAGTGATTATCTGCAGCGGAAACACTCCCCTACCGTAAATTTGCAACGTCAGTGGAAAATATATTTGTCAGCAAGGAAATACAACCGAATACCTATGGAAATTTCAAATGCAGTAATTTCTCCAATTTATATCAGTTTACCATAAGGGGTGATTCAAAGAATGTCGTTTCAGAACTTCAGTGATTTTACTGTCGGAAATGAGAACAATTTCTTCCTCTGCAATCCTGTCTAAAGCGCAAAGCGCTCCCTAGCTTTTGAAAAACCTTTAACATTTCCCAATAATTTTTAGAAATATACTTTAGTATCTCTCAACGTCCAGTCTCAAAACATTTTCGAAACGGACTACAAGACTTGCTCTTAAACGTGGTTGGAGCCTCGACTCAAGGATTCGCATCTAGGGGTTGAGGACAACCAGCAATGGTGTGGCTAAGATCAGATGGACTTATAATGGCATTTTTAACAGCATATTTTAAAAGATATGGACAGTATAGACATTAGACAGGGCAACGTGAGAAGTTTGTTCTTGATAAAAAGGCTTTTCACTTCATTACTCCGCCCCCATAGTATGATACCATACCGTAGGTGTTCATTATTGAATAAATACATTTATTTCTCAGGCGGTCACCTAGTCCCCCCCCCCCCTTGGACCGGCCCTGAGATTAATACTACTAAGGTTAGTTAAATGTCCTCTTTCAAATAGTTCAAAATATACAGCTTTCAGAGGATAAATATCTGTCAGTCTTGCAAACCTCTGAGGAGTAAGATAAATAAATAAGACCGGGATGTACGATGATATGATTCAGTGTCATCCGAAACGACTTGGTCATCTTCGAGTAACAGAAAATAAAGCTGGAAATAGAGCTCGAATATCTTCATTTTTTTCACGTCACACAGTTGATCAAAACATATTTTTTTCTCAACTTGGAAAAATTTACGTCGTTTGTTTCCGTGTTTTTTTTTTTTTATTTAATTTTTTTTTTTTTTTTTTTTTTTTTTTTTTTTTATTTTTTTTTTTTTGCGAGACAGGTGTAAACAATTTTAAGATCAGATTTCATGGGACTAAATAGTAGGAAGGCGATAAAACTATAATGGGGCTCTTGCAAACTTTTGCTTCGTGAGATTGAAGAGTTGATTCTTGCACAAAAACCTGTAAAAATGACGATGAGCACACTAAAAAACCACAAAATTCACTCTCACGATCGGGCCTAATGGCGGAGAGACGCAGGTATCATGGGAGATTCTTATCTAAATTGAGACATATCTCTGTGTACAGGGATCTCCCATGATACCTGCATTGAACCACCATTACGAACTTGCCGTTATAGGAGTTACGAGAGTTTATTACTGAATTTTTGCCTTTCTAATATCAGCGACAATGTTGACAAATTCCAAAGATTATCGGTCTAGGTCCGCCTACACTTCTAAAACTACCTCTATTTAAACTCGGTTTGAACATTGACATTTTTATTATAACTAATTTCTTCTGCTGTCTTGACTATGGGTGACTCTGGCTAACTTTTTCTACCAGTGATTGAATAGTAATAACTCTTCAGTAAACTCCAGCAAAATTTACGATGAGAATACATCAAACAATTATGAATTTCACTCACAGTCTCACAGTAGGACTTTTATTTTAATTTTATGGCGTGATGACGGAGCTAAGCACTAAATAGGTATCATGAATGGGAGATTCCTATCTAATTTCTCTCTCTTTCTGTCCGTCTCTCTCTTCCTCTATAGAAACACACAGAGAAAAGAATCTCAAATTGGATCGCCCACGGTACCTGCGTAGCTCCACCAGTGGCATCACGTGCCATCTGGCAACAATGCACCTGCTCCACTTAAACTAATTAAATATATCGAATTATCCTTGTGCACTGTGCACCCCTGAATTCGATATTTCACTTGAGTTTAAATGGATAGAATACATTGTTGCCAAATTGCACGCGACGCCACTGAGCTTCACCATATTGCCTTAAACTTTAAATAGATCTTGTAAGTCTGCGTGTGAATATTGTGATTTTTTAGTATACTCATCTTCACTTTTGCTACATACTACAAAAGCTATGAAGCCTTATAGCTTTTATGGAAAAATTAACCATTCAATCGCATGCAGCAAAGGGTAGCTAAAAGCCCCATTGACTTGACTCTCGAATTTCGCTGCGTTACCAATGAGCAGACAATTGTATGTTCCAAGCCAGTGTGCTTCGTGATCACACTGGCACCCGATATGTGCGGTGTGAGGCACCTACTGTCCTCACTGCAAGCTATTCATTTTGCGGGTGCACTTTGTGATCAACTTCGAGAAAGGGGGGTGGTCGAGATCCTGATAGAATTTCACCTTCAAAACACCCGCAGGGTGAAAAATAATAATCATACATAAAGTGTGAGTTTCCTTTTTCATATTGTACCTCTTTTTTATTCCTCATTCTTCCTGCCACAAAAAAGAGAGGGTTGCTTACGATAAGGATACAACACTCGTGTGAGTTACCAATATCGTGACTTTCCAATCAAGGTTATTTGAGTCAGTCAAAATAGCAGTAGAACATGTAGTGGAGCACCTGACTAGACTGGTAAAACAGTAATGTGCCAGAGTCTATTCCGCTTGGATGTGATTTGTGGTTCATTCCAATTCCTCTCCTTCCATAGCTGCAATCTCGCAAAATAAATGAAATGTACAATCGGACCTCCGTATCCGCCAACCGCGTTTCCGTGGATCGTTGGTGAATCAACAGAGAGATTCATCTTTAACATTTAATCGTCCAAACGCACTTGTTTTCCCTCATCGTTGCATGATGTTACCTCCAGGTAACAACTCATTTTTTATGCAAGACCGTAAGGGGAGTGCAATGTGCATATTGGTTTCGGTCTGATTTTTTTTTTTTTTTTTTAAGTCCTATCCCCCCTCCACCACACAAAAACGTGCGTGGTAACCCCCCCCTCCCCCCTGCGCCTAACTTTTGAACGAGTTGAGATGTAAAGTTGCTGTTTGGATTAATCTTCATAATTTTGGATGACAATTATTTTGGGGGAATCCAAACAAACCCCCCCCCCGCCCCATTCCTCCGTGCATCACCCCCGTCTGACTTTTGAACGAGTTGAGATAAAAGTTGCAGTTTTAACAAATATTCATTATTCCGGAGGTTTTTTTTTTCAAATCCTATCCCCCCTCCCCCACCCAAAAACGGGCGTGCCCCCCCTCCCCCCGCCTAACTTTTGAACGAGTTGAGATGTAAAGTTGCTGTTTGGATTAATCTTCATAACTTTGGATAATAATTATTTTGGAGGAGTCTGTGGCGGCCTTTCAAGGTCGCACATATTGTCTCACACCTGATTGGGCGCACTAATTAGCCCGTAATCATATAAATACACCGTGATCTCAACCAGCCGATCACTCCGCTCCAGCACACCGACGACCACGGAGTAACCAGCCGGCCGGCTGTCAACACGTAAAACGGTCCTTCTCAGGGCCACCAATCAATGTAGCATTTCCCTACAAGTCCAAGACCACCCCCCGACCCCTCCATTCCCCCGTGCCCTATCTCCGTCTTACTGTTGACCGAGTTGAGATAAAAAAAGTTGCTATTTGGATTAATAATCTTCAATTTTTGGATGACAACTTTTTGGGGGAGTTCATTCGCATGGCTACGTCTATCAAATACATTGCGCTTCAAGGTAGACGGGGGGCTTTAACAATGTATTCTAACACAAATGGGTTTGAAATGACCGCTTGTTTTTTTTTTTTTTTTTTTTTTTTTTTTTGCATTGTACATAGATAATGAAAAGCATGAACCGAAAAACGCTCAGACACCTCAAATTTCATTTTTTCATCACCTATCATGGAGATTTTTACCGATTAAAATAGGACAGGGGTAATAAGTGTAGTTGCAATGTGAATTAATGGTTGAGAAAATTTCCGAACAGACGCTAAAATAGAATCAGTATAACACGAACAAATAGTCGAGCAATAATTGCAAATGAGTTGTACTGCAAATGTTGAATACACAGTAAAACGTTGGTGATTACATATAAACATGCGGGTTTATTAGAAAATGTTAATCGCGTCGCGAATGGAGTTGAAGCCTGATAAGCGCTTTGGGAACTAATTAATTGTGAATGGATTAATAGGTCATCTGCATGTACAGGGTGCAGCGTGGAATAAATAAAATGGCAGCTTAGATTATATTACAACAATTTCATTCCTTTTTAATTTGTCAATTTCATGCTGGCAAAAGAAAACTATTTATAGAGCTATACAAGCCGAAATAAATGTAAACGTAAATGAAAGTCATGCCATTTTTAATTAAAAACCCGTACCTACACGACTTTTATAAATATTAGATTTTATTTTTAAATACGTGTTAAAATATACAAACAGAAAACGTTGACCATGCACAGTGGTTTTGCATCCGAGTAAAACAAAATAATACTGAACTCAACTACAAAATGCAAACCATGTGCAAACCACATGCAATAAAAAAGTATAATTTCAAATTTATTTATGAATAAACTTCTTCAAATAAAAGCCTTGCAAGTTTTTTTTTTTTTTTTTTTTTTTTTTTTTTTTTTTTTTTTTTTTTTTTTTTACGGCCTGATTCTTATTTCGATTTACTTATATTTTGGTTAAATCTCGTCAGTTTTGTTTTGTTTTGTTTTTTTTATGTATATGAGTAAATAGAAAGAATAAATTAAACGAAAACAATTTCATATTACTAATCTTGCATTTAACACAAAGCAATGAAAAATAATATTCAAAATATTTAATAAATATTTATTTCATATTCATGAAGCATTGATTTACTATTCATCTAATTTGATTAATAAATTAATATGACTTTGAATTCATTTTATTTATTTTTCCTTTTACCACGCAACGAACATTGTTATTTGCAATGTTTCAATTTCTGATTAAAGAGGACTCATTTGTATTTACCCTATTGTGAAATATCATTTATGATCAAGTCGGGTGGATTTCAAAATTGTCCCGTATGCCTCCATCGGTTTTTCTTGCATAATTTAACATAATAATTGGCAGTTAATTTGTTTGAAGCAAGAGCTCTCGGTAGACTCATTTGGCAGCATCGGCTCCCTTGGATAAATTAAAACAATGCTATCACTCTCGTCGGTTCTCTTATTTAAAATGCTTTTTTCAGACGTTTAATTTTATACAAACACACTGTTGCTTTCTTTCTTCTTTAGATCTCCAACTGAGAAAGAGGAGGGGGGAGGAGAGTTAAGAAAGAAACCGTCCCGCCTTTACTCCATTCCCATCTTCAGAGAGAGTGAGATAAATAAATAATGTTGCAGAAGAAAAGAGTCCCTTGCCTTTTGTCGTCCATCAAGTATTCGTGAAAAAAAAGTTTGTAAATAAAATGAAGAGGCCCCTTGAAGAATTCTCTGCTCAAGTTAATGTGCTCACAGCATGAGAGCTTGTTGCAAAGAACTTTCCCGGCGTCAAGACAGGCTCTACAATATTTTTCACACACTTTTCGCGTCACCGCCGCGCCTTGCTACCGTACACCTGGTGAACAGTACCTTCTAGCTGTTTTTTAAGAGAATCACACGCAGAAATCATTGAGATACGTCAAAAAATACTAACCGTGGCCTAGTGTTGGACAAAAACTATAACTTTGGAATAATCATGAATAAACTCAAAATAACTCAAAATAACTCAAAATTTTTAATATTATTTTCACGTTATTCCTAATAGTAAATCGAAGTTTCAGCACTACCTCAAACCGTGACCTCGTGTTTGGCAACAATGGGGCTCGTGCTAACTTTTGCTGTCAGCAAATGAATAGTCCATTCTGTTGTAAAAACCAGCGAAAATCACGAAAATCGCACTGAGTAAGTGTAAAAGTCAGTAATAAACCTACATAACCACTTTAATGGCAAGATCGTAATATGGCTGTTCAAGGCAGGTATCATGGAAGATTCCTGTCTATTACGTCACATTCTCAACGAAAACACAGAGATATGCGTCTCTATTTAGATAGAAATCTCCTATGATACCAGGATACCTACGTCAAACCGCCATTAAGTTCGATTCTGAGAGTGAATTTCGTGATTTTTTAGTGTACTTATCGTCATTTTTACAGGTTTTTATGCAAGAATTAACTCTTCAATCCCGTGTAGCAAAAGTTTGCAAGAGCCACATTAACTTTTGAAATGTTATATAAATATCTAGGGAAAGGTTGTAAATATATTGGAAGTGGGGTAGCAAATATCTTGGAAGATATTTTTACCTGCTGTAACGCCGAACAAGGTAAAGAATTTCTATGATGTAGTGATTAAATGATACTTGAATGATATCATTGCTGCAGCTGCATCCACTGGCAAATCCAGGAATCTATCCTTTTCTCTCTTCTCCCTTTAGAACGTGTGTGTTAGAAAAGGACAAATTAGGAGAAGTCACGTGATCCTTTTCTTTTTTTTGCGTTCTAATGGGGAACGAGAGAGAAGGACACTATCCTGGATCCGCCAGTAGCTGCATCTGCAGCTAATGAGCATAACTAATAAGAACAAAATGCACTGTAATTATCTAATACTCTAACAAGGTGTATTACAGACGTAGCCACGTAAATTTAAAAAAAAAAAAATCCATTATTTTGAATAACGAATTACGGTTTTCCACCTTAAGTATGACAGCATTGCGTAGCTTTTCATTTCACCCCTTCTCACCGTCTACAGCAGTTTACTCTGCGCGCTTAATTAAGTAAATAAGGTATTCTAATCACTAACATTTATATGTATTTTCATATCTTCTTTTTTAATTTTCTCCTCCTCAGATTGCTCATTTTTCTCCGACTCGAGTTGATCTTAAACTTCTCAAAGATATATCATGGAGGGCTTTATTTCACGCCCGTTGCATTTTTATTTGCTAAGCGCTACATTTAACGTCGACAAGATTGGAAATCTTTAATCTTTTTCAGTTTATTTTTCGGGGTGAATACATAAATGAGGCTGTTGCACACTTTTGCTATAAGGGATTTAATAGCCAATTCTGGTGTAGAAACCTCCGAAAATTAGGATGGAAGAAATAAAAACTACCGAAATCCACTCCTTAACTCAAGAAACGCTTTTATTTGCGCAGGCGTAATGGTGGCTGAGGGCAGTAATAATGGGAGATTCCCATCCGACAAGACTGTAACTCCATCAAGAAGTGACCAATAAGTGACGACTTTTCTTTTGACACCGGTGTCACTAGGTGTCACGGTGCCATTCGTCGGATGTGGATCATTACTCTGTGAATTATCCTCGTCAGCATAGAGAGAGTGACGAAATTAAGATAGGAAACTCCCATTATTACTGCCCTAAGCAACCATTACAATCGCGCAAATAAAAGCGTTTTTTGAGCCCAGGAGTGGATTTCGAAAGTTTTTAGTGCTACTATCGTTATTTTTTGAGGTTTTTACACCAAATTTGACCGCTTATAGTAAAATTGTGCAACAGCTCCATTCGGAGACAAAATTTCGGTTCCATAATTATTTTTGACAGCAAAAAATCAAGGACAGTTTCATTAAATGGATAAACAAGTTGAAACCTTCTCACAACGAATTTAAATAATCTCTGTTAGGATATCGGAAAAGTATCCGTGGGATATAATAGTCTTGTTACTTGCCAGTCAGATTCACTGCCGTTAAGCTAAATGTGCGTATACTATACGATAACATTCTTTTATTTTCAAATTTCAAACAGACAACCAATTGACAACGTCACGGTGCTGGATTCTTCGAGTCTTTGCTCAGTGAAAAGAAAAAACAAGAAGGCGTGATCAGTCTGTCATCTCTACTTCACATATCTCAGTCTTTCTCAAAACATAATAACCGTTGTCATTGTGGATCATACGCGGCACTAAAAAAAAAAAGAGAGAAACAAAAATAGCTGGTCGAAGGAAATAATACAAGTTTACTGTCATGTTTCCATCGGAATGGGTACGAATATATATATTCCGTCAATTTTTTAGAAAGAGGCTCAGAAAAAGCTTTGAAGGAATCGAAAGATGTTACAAGGGAAGAGAATGCCGCGTGATATGTTTACTGTTTACGCTCACGCTTCGGTGACCCGTCTTTTTGTTTTGTTTTTTCCGAAAACGTTGGGCCAGAAAAAAACAAAACAAAAAACAAGCAGCCTTCAAAATACTTGCGCGTGTTAAGAATAGATGCATGACCTTAATCAATAATTGATGGGCAGGATGCCTCACTCTTCAGGTTTATACAGTTATGACTGATTTTTATTACTGCTGTTTTGTATTTTCTTCTAAAATCATAAACTTTGATGTTAAGGAATTAAATTATTCCATTAATATTTATACCTTTATCAGAAAGGTTTGGAATATAAAAATTGTGAGCTGAAATATATACTTCTCACAGCTACTCGGGGGCTCGGCCTTAAACAGGGCCCAGCTCCCAGCTCCTACATCATAAAACTAACTATTATTCTCTGATGGCCCCATTTTGTTTAAAACTGAAAACCCAGAGAAAATTTTAAAGATACTGAACAAACCGATGCGATTGTTCTACGCTGCCACTGCTCAAAAGGGTTAAAAAGAAATCGACATCAACATAGTTCTGATGGAATGGTGACGGAATTTTTAAACGATCTGAAGACATAAAAACCCAAACCCTCTGAAAGTCTGAAATCCAAGATTGTCAAATTTCGACAAAGTTAGAATTAAATTGACATCAATGCAGACTGACCATTTTATACGAGTCTCTTACTATACTCTCAATTTGCTACGGACAAATTCATGAGAGCGTCAAAATGTTGTGAGCCCATTTGGGCTTTCCCCCAAATAAAACCGAGGACCGCGTATCTTTTCATCAATTGTGCGATAAAGTATATAATTCTGAAACCACCCCCTTTATTACGAAGGGGTGATAATTATACCTCCCGGTTTTTTACGGTTGGTTTATTGTGGATGCCGCAGAGCTTGGGGTGTAAGGATGAGGGGAGGGATGGAACGAGGTTGTTATGATACGGAGTCGTGTGGAATTAAAAGCGACTGAAATCTGCATTACAAGCAACGGGGTTTATGACTGAAAAATATGAATAAAAAAAATGTTGACATTATTAATATCAAGTATTATTTTTTGGGACCAAGAGGCGCTCTTTTTAGGTATTTTAGTTATTTTATCTTCAGACTCGTGTGAGTTTGGCGCGTTGTAAAAATGTTTTTATTGTCAGGGCGAAAAGGCTGGTATTTTCTCATCTCAGTTTTGTTTTGAATTTTATTTGTATTTTGGTTTCACTCGTTTTCTCAATAAATATATAAAAACATGAATAAATTAATAATGCTTTTCATAGGATTTTTTCTCGTTTTTTTTTTTCTTTTCCTTCTTTTCAAATTATGAATTCATGCTTCCCTTGTGCATTCTCTTTTACTTCACTTGTATATGCACCTGAGCATTCCAAAAATATTATTACTCTCGTTATAATATTTTATTATTAAAATCAGAGTTAACTGTAGAAAGAATGAAACTTTTTTCAGGCTAAGATTTACAGCATGATACTACCGCCCTCTACTTGCATCAATCTGTTAAAATATTTGATTGCATATTTTCCCCTTTTATATAATTTTATCTTTCACCACCGGCGGATAAATACATATAATTCAAAGCGCCTATTTAACGCTCGCGCAAATAAAAGCGTGTTTTGAGTTTAGGAGTGGATTTCGGAAGTTTTTAGTGCTGCCATCGTTATTTTTGGAAGTTTTTACACCATCAATCGACTGTTAAATCGCTTATAGCAAAAGTGTGCAACAGCCCCATTGAGTAAACGTGTATAAGATTTTCAAGTGCTCGAAACTTAAAACTAATTTGTGGGAGGGAGGGAGGAGTGTAGACAAGTGAAATTCTCATTAAATATAATATAATGGGATGGATCAAGGAAGTTGGAGAAATTGAGACGGGAATGAAATAAAAATTGAACAATATAAATAAAAACAAAGGACTGAGGAGCAGAGAGAAACGGACAGTGGCAGTGGGGAGCGTTTGCCATCCTCTGACGCGGGGGGTTAAGTCGTCGGCGGTTGGCGCGCGCTTTCGCTCAGAAGTTCATCCGAAACATCATAATCCAAATGAAGGTCATGCGTAATCCGGTCGGTAGTCGGCAGAGGTCGTGTGAGTGGAGAGATAACGCGACTTTGAAAAATGGATTTTACTTTACGAGTGTCATCGAGGATTTGCACGTTTTAAAGTGCTTTTTAATCTTAGATTAGACTTTTGAAAGTGATATGGCTTTTCTCACAAAGAGCGAGGGGGAAAAAAAAGTATACTGGCACGTCTACTGGCTGAACTTGTCGGTTTGTGTTATATATGTTGCCAAATGTGAGCAATCGTTAAATTTTGTACAACGCAAGTTTACTTGACGCCAAGCGAATTTCTCCAAGAAATCTACCACCAAAAGGAAAACCATTCAGAAGGTATACATAGAAAAAATGTTATATTAAAATTGCCAAAAAAAAAAAAAAAAAAAAAAAAAAATCCTAAAATTCGGGAATACGCGTACTTTACATTTCAAAAATTGCATTTTGAAAAATGTCAATTTACGAAAAAACTTTTCTAAATCAGATATCTTTTCGGTAAATAAATTAGCGTTTAAAAAACTGGCGTTTTTGCAATGTTAAGTTTAATACCAGTTGCTTTTTTTTTCTTTTTTTCCCCCTTCCTGGTAAAATTCTTTTGTTGGCCCAACAAATTGTTGTTTAATTTCTCATTGTTTTTGTTGGCCGCTAGCAGAATTCTGTTGGTCGCCAACAAAAAAATTTAAATTGGGCAGAAATTTCGAATATAAATAAATGGCTGTGCTCGGAATTAGCAAAATCTCTCGTACAAAAGGGCCAACCCTCCGCCTCTCAAAACCCCATGATTTTTCGGGTCACAATATGGATGGATAGGTACCAAGTTTCAATTTTTCATACCAATAGTTGCCGAGAAAAATGTCTGGCCTACCTTGTATATTGAAACTCTGATGCTCACTGCATCCCAATCCTCTCGCAAATATTTTAAAATTGGAGATTTTAGGAGCCTCTTCTCTTTTTAGAGCGCGTTATAGAATTTAACCTTTAGCGGCTGTAGCCGAAAATGTATACTCATCGGCTGCTCGCAATCAGCAAAACTAGCACAGTATTCGAGAGTATCTCTCTTTCTTTCTTTCTTTCTCTTCCTCTCTCTCCCTCCCCCACCCACTCTCACCACCTCCTCTCTCTCCACCACTTCACCTATCCCCCCTCACTCTCTTTCTCTCTCTCTCATCAGCTCTGTCTGTCTGTCTGTCTGTCTCTCTGTCTGTCTGTCTGTCTGTCTGTCTGTCTCTCTCTCTCTCTCTCTCTCTCTCTCTCTCTCTCTCCTCTCTCTCTCTCTCTCTCTCTCTCTCTCTCCTTCTCTCTCTCTCTCTCTCTCTCTCTCTTCTCTCTCTCTTCCGAGTAAGGAAGTTTCAATTACATATAGCTGCAAACCACATGTCATCAAAAGAACGCGGCAAATATAGCGGAAGAGTGCGCTCTCTTCCGGAAACCTGCGTCTGCAAAAATCGTGTTTTCCTTCGTTAAACACGGAAAAAAAACGATTTTTCTAACATAAGAGCAAAGGACAGTGACTATGTTTATATGATAACATGATAACAAAGGCAAAGGACTAACCAGAAACGACTAGTCAGTCAGAGAAACAGGAGTAGAACGGATTTATTGTCAGAAATTCACGCACAAAATATTGGTGAAAACGTTTCAGCCCGTACCTCGAAGCCATCATCAACTGAAAAATGGAAAAAATACAACGTATAAACATAAAATAAACTGTAGGGTATACCCTACGAACACTTTGTCACATCAAATTTAATCTGGGGGGAGACCCCCAGACCCCCTTTAATATCTTAGGGAAGACCCCCAACACCTCTCTGATATTTTTATCCACATCTAAAGATTCATATTTGAAATATTTAAATTTGTCATTTTTTTACCCATTTTCCCATCGATTAATGGAAACCATTTTTCATCCATAACTTACCAAAAAATTAAATTTCCAAACAAGAAAAAAAGTTTCAATGAGGAATGTTAAAAGCAACATCTCTGCAAAATTTGGATACATATGGATCAATAGTTTAAAAGTTATGCTGCACAACTGCCACATTGAAGAGTTCTTTGGGAAAACCTCGTATAAAACAAAGGGTGTGCTTGTTCTGCAAAACTAATATTTCCAAGTGTTATTGTGTGTGTTTCTAATGAGTTAAACGGATTATTCTTTCTTACTTGAAAATAAAATTGGAGCTCAGACCATTCGTCAGATAGAAAGAATAACCCGTTTATTTAATCAGAAACGCATGCTTACACAATCAGTGGCGTACGCAGGATTTTTCTTGGGAGGGGCTCGCACTGATGAACGTTTGACTGAAAATTGTTCCCCCCCTTCCCCTCCACCCCCAAAAATCGTAGGTCTGGGGGGGCTTTAGCCCCCTTAGTCCCCCTGCGTACGCCACTGTACACAATAACACTTTGAACTATAGATTTTTGGAACGAGCATACCCTCTGTTCTGTGCGTGGTTTTTTTTCGAAAAATTCCTCAATATGGCTCTTGCAAACTTTTGCTATAAGCAAATAAATAGCCCAATCTGATGTAAAGACCTGCGTAAATCACGAAAATCACACTAAAGAAAGTCTAAAATTCAGTAATAAACTCACATAACTGCTACAACGGCACGATCGTAATGGCAGTTCAACGCAGGTATTATGGGCGATTCTTGTCTTTTATGTCACTTTATCAACGGAGACTCAGAGATATGTCTCAATTTAGATAGGAATCTCCCATGATACTTGCGTCTCTCCGCCATTAAGCCTAGTTTTGAAATTGAATTTTGTGATTTTTTAGTGTACTCATCATCATTATTACTGGTTTTTATGCAAGAATCAACTCTGCAATCCCCTGTAGCAAAAGTTTGCAAAAACTACATTGTAAAGATTTCTTAAAAAGCATAATAAATGTGATTTTTGAGCTTAGCAGAGGTCAGAGATATCCATGCGAGCTTCAGCTTCGGCTCAGCGCGATGTCTTTAGGTTGCCCTTTCGTATAGGAAACTGATGAATGCAGCCATGATTAATTTATGTAAAAGAAAATGAATTACCTATTTTCTACTTAGGTAACCGGCGATGGGAGTTTTGACAGGAGAGGGGGTGGGGGAGAGAGCCGCCCGCTGTCACCCGCTATAAACGGAAGCCACGCTACAACTATTCATCGGCGAACCTCTGAGCTCCTTCGACGGCCGAATGGCCCTTGCGCCTCTTTTCTATGAGGCTCTACTTGTCACTCGCGGTATCATTTATGCCCACACTCCCGCCTTCCATTTCCTCGGTCTACCCCAATAGACAGTTCCCTTCGCTTTCACACGCAGTTGCCATATCGTCGGGAAGTTAGAGGATAATTACACGGAAAAAAAACTACGGTGAAAATAACCATACGGGATACCTGATTTTGGCACCTGCTAGATGTTATGGTAATGTTAACCAGAAGTATACTATGTTTTGACTAGGTACTAGGTGATGTTACCTGATTTCATGTCGAATTTACTCAAAGTATCGGTAAATGTACCATACTTCTGGTGAAGTTTACCATAACATCTAGCAGGTGCCAAAATCAGGTATCCGTATGGTTATTTTCACTAATCTTTTTTTTCCGTGTAAATGCCCTGGCCTAGGGAGGTTTTGGTGCATTCGCTTGATTTCACCATTAGAAACGCGGTGGGGTTGTTGTCATCTTTGACAAAGAAACTCTGATTGTAGAATGTGCTGGTTAATGGGTCTGTTGCAAACTTTTGCTGCAACGAATGATAGTGTTTAGTCTAATGTAAAATCGCCTGAAAAGTCCATTAGTGGCATCAGAAAGTCATTAAATGCAATAACAAACTCACAAGAGGCGTTTAATAAAATCCAAGATGGCGGATAAATATCGAGAAATCTGTATGCATGCACCGTGAACATCCAAGGATGGCCAAATTTGATAACCCCACTGGAGGTAAAGGTTTATGTGTTTGTTTACGTTGTGATTGGTTGTGATCCATATTGTGAGGTTGACTACCCTTGGATATTTGTTGTGCATGTATAAAAATTGCTCGATATTTATCCACCATCTTGGATTTCATAAAACACCTCTTGTGAGTTTATTATTGCATTTTTTGACTTTCTGATGCCACCAATGGACTTTTCAGTCGATTTTACATTAGATTCAACACTCTTAATCGTTGTAGCAAAAGTTTGCAACAGACTCATTGGGGTGCACACACCGCTGCTACAGGCGATTTACGGGTCGATTCGGATGTAAAAAGCTGCGAAAACAACGATGATAGCACTAAAAACTTACGTAATCCACTCGTAAACTAAACTCACCAAATGCATTATTTAAATGGTCAATCGTAATGGCGGTGTTGAGCACCAATGGGAGATTCCTTTCTTAACTTAACGTTAATTAAACAGGCATACTCTCAAAGAGTTATAATTTGAGTTATAAGTTTGCTCAATATACTTTCAACTTTTAAGTAATTCTTAGAAAACGCTTCTAATGATCTTTACTTTTGTATGTTTCAGGTGAGGAGTTACGAAAAGTTGATTTTTTGTAACACATTTGCTCAAAGCTATTTTTGCAACAAATCTATCAGTCTATCTGTACACGGTGAGCTAGATTTACTTTTGAATTTATGTTGATAAAGCTCATCGAAAAAACCCTTTTTTTTCTCTCTCGAAAGAGTGACCATATTAAACAATTTTTTTTTGCTCCTTTTGTCCTCACAGATTCTTTTAGGTGTGACCCAAAAATGTATACGTTATTATGAAAGTGTACTTCTGTTGTAAAAGTGTTAGTCAGGAGTACATTAATGGCGGTTCTAAAGACGCAGTTTGCCAAAGCGTCCCATTACCATATGACGAGTCAAGCACTTTTAGTTAACACAACTTTTTTCGTCCAATCTGCTTATCTCGTGATTGTTGGTCCGGCAGTCAATGCCTTATTATTTTGTGACGCCAATAGGTTCATTTTTTGGTTTTGAATTTCGAGATATACTGATTGAATAATTCAAATCATGGACCCAAACATGATCATATTACATTTGGTGTGTCCCGTGTGTCGTTTGATTTGCTAGTTATGAGAGGCGGGTCTCTTTTAATACATATGTTTGGGCAAATTCATCATGTCGTACATCTTTTTTCGGCTTAACTGTTGAGCCCAAAGATTACTTTTACATTCAGATATGGCATAAGCCCGAATTTTTTTAGTTGACTTCGGCCGTAATACAACCGGGCATACAGAGGGGATCATAATGATTATAGAGAAAAGATTACATTTTCCATGCATGTTTGTTACAAAACAGTTCCGTGTTCCACATTCCACTGTTCACTGTTCCATGTTTGTTCTAGTTCGCAAACAAACACAGGAAAAGAAGGATAAAAAATCTTTTCGAACCAGAAGTCTGTAATCTGTATGATCTCGTCTGTATGCCCGGTTGTATCACGGCCGGCGTTTTATCCATTTTTCACTGAATACGGGCGAGATAGCTTGTGTTATATCTGTATGTATATTGTATAAGTAATCTTTGGTTAAGCCTTAACATGCCCTATAGACATTTATTTTGCCGATTGTGAGAAAAAATCTCCGATACTTGATGATCTCCCGATTATTTCTACCGAGCGTCCCTTTATGACGTCTATGTGGATACTGTTTAAAACTCTATACGGCACTGTAATTTGTGCATTTTTGTGGTCAGCGTAACTAACCACAAACCCATAGGTCCTAAGTTCGAATCCCGGTCGAGGTGACAAGATTTGACGATCTCGGATCTAGTCATCTCAGAAGGACATCTCTTCATCTCTCTTCCATGTCGTCTGTTGGGCTCTAGTCGGTGAAAGAGGACACTTAACCCTTTCCGTCACAGTGTCCATTATAATGGACGACCATTTTACATGGATCCTTATGGAAATTCGGAAAAATTTACTCACACATGAAATCATATGAGAAAAAGTTCGTTAAATTTATTGGTATAGGTTTCAGATTACATTGACACTTCTTTCATAATTCATGACAGAAAAAGTTGAACCTGCAGATAAAACCAGCCCTTAGAATGTGAACAAATGAGCAAAAACACACCCATATGGCGGCGTTCATGGTTTCATTCGTCTTAAGACGATTCCAGGGTCGATTAGTTCGAACGGTGGACACCACGTCACGCTGCTCAAAAATTCAACAGCTTTTGGCTAAAATTGATGAATTTTCACTGAAAGGACAAACTTGAGTAACATCTCAGTACCTGTGATCATACTTCAGGAGGATACACTGAAAGTTTCAAGCTGAAACACTCAAAAGTAAAATTATGAAATACAAAAATTCCCATAAGCCTCGATGAGTGCGAGTGAGGCAGATGGACGTATTATCACTCGCACTCACTCTCACTCACTAAGCTTATGGCGAGATGAATTTCACAATTTGCGGCTTCAATTCTAATTTTGTTCGTTTTGGGCTCAAAAAATTCATAAAAAAAAGTTTGCTGGTGCTGACGTTGGATTTTGCGTTTTATCTATGGTTTCAGTTTGAAACGCCAAAAACACGACTTCTCCGAAAAGGGACTAGTGGCGCTTTCCATCGGATTGAAATCTGAAAAAATTTCGCCTGGAATCACCTTAATTTTCTGCATACATAGGAAAATAGGGACCCTAGTTTCTTCAACTTTTTTTTTTTTTTTTTTTTTTTTTTTTTTTTTATTTTTATTTTTATTAAATAATACCTATTTTAAATCTGCAGGTGCTACCATTTAAAATCAATGGGATTATATCAATGTATCCCCTCTCGTTGGCCGAAAGGTGCCAATGCTTGGCAGCAAGCTAGCATAGTCGGCATCTGAGACACACGACTGAAGTTCGCAGGGGTTCGAATTTTTACAAACTTCAAATGATTTATTCTCTGCACTTGGCGACCAATATGTGAAAAACACTTCGTCATGAAAATTAATACGCAATTCTCTACCGCAATTCCTGGAAGTTCGGGTTGAGAGGATCGCTCTCCTATGTTGCCGAGTTGGCGTGACATATAGGTTCATACGGATTATGTTTAGTTGCACCGAAAGAGAAATGACGTAGGTATATGCAATCTCGGGAGTGATGAAATATTTTGGATATTAAATGGTCAGCTGATCAAGGGAGTAATTTAACCCTTTAAGAGCCAAGCCGAAGTATACTCGTTTTTTTTCTCTAGTCTACTTCACATTGTTCCAGTCTTCATTCCGGATAAACACGATTATTGATGAAAACATGTACCAAAAAGATGTCTTCGGGCGCCTTCAATGTATCGTATAGGCAATTTCAACTCCCCCAAGTACGAACAGTCAACTACATTCCCTTCATAAACGGAAGAAGGCGTCGCCTTTTGAAATAACCTGACCATTGGAGGGTTAATCTCTTAAAATTTCGTTCCGAAAAACTTATAAAGACTGGTAAGGGCACAAAGCTGCAACCTAAAAGCTTGAATATCTCGTTAACTAATCAAAATTTGGCGATACGGTCTGCTTGAAGTTATGGCAGGAAAAAAATCTTTCTGTTTGTCTCGAGTCATTTTTTTCTCTTATAATAGAGGAAGTTTCAGAAGTGTGGGCGCACCTTGACCGATAATCTTTGGAATTTTTCAACATTATTTCTCATGATACAAAATGAAAATTAATGAAAATGAACAGGAGCAATGTGGCTTTGCATTAAGGAACGCTTTATAATCAAAAGTTTTAAGTAAGAGGCAACTTTGGTTTTGATTTGAAGGAGTGCAAATTGAAAATTCGGCAAAGATTATGGTCTCGGTGCGCCCACACTTCTGAAATGAGCTCTACTGACAGTGAACTCAATATTTCAATGTTTTGTCATTTTTGGCCCAGAGTTATTTTACAAGTTTTACGCTGCGGAAATTTTGAAAAAAGAAATCGGAAATTGATTTAAATACAAGTATTTTTAAAGTATGCATGTTGGTTCCAAACAGATTTGCTACAGCCCAAGTAGCAAAAATAGATCGAAATCGTAAGATTATCCCCCAGGAAAATTTGCGTAAAACAGTCAAATTTGAATTTTCTTTATTACTTAAACGGAGCTTTTACTAGAGGTTTCACTGCTGTTAAACTAAACTTTTCCGGTAAAACCGCAAAAGAACTAAAATAACTTCGGGATAACCATAGGTATTCGCAATCATACGCTAATTTTATGCACGACCCTAATGGAAGTGCATATTGATTTTGGTCTTGTTTTGGACCCCCTCCCCGGGCACGGGCCCCCGTGCCCCCCATCCCCGGTGGAGCCGCACTGGTTCAGTAAACCACGTGCTAATTAAATCGTTTGCTCGCGTAGGCTGCACCGTCTCACAGTTAGCAAAGTAGCGATTTTCCCACAAAATGATTTGTTCTGCTATAGTGTAAAAAAGACTGTTTACGGTCTTAATTTTAAAATAAAAATTCGACCATTTTTTCGTCCTAAATCAGCCCTTAAATCGTCAAATTCTTTTGGCATTGATTCTTCAAACGCTAAAAAAGTTAATTTTAAAAAAATGTCCTTTCAATAACACATTGTTCTATACTCGAAGTACTTATGCTTATCTTCCCATTCCTTGCAAAAGCTAATCAATTTCGGATGAAGTATACAATCACGTTCGGGCAAGTATGAGTTTAAGTGAGAAAATAATCTTATTTCCTAGAATTTCACTCGTAATTGCAGACGAGCAGTTCTTGGACTAGGATCCTGAATATTAGTGCGAAATTACTATACGTGCACTGCAGGTATAGGGCCTGGTTAAACCGAAGAAATTCGTCCGTTCCCCTGTTATTGCCATTTTACTTACACTTGATATTCAAACTGTGTCTTCTACGACAGTGTAGCGCAACGGGATATTTTCCATATCCTCTCCTTTCTCCATTTAAACGTGTTCGTTAGACAAGGATAGACAAGGAAGTAAAACCGCTTCCATTTATTCTTTTTCTACTTATAAATTCATAGAGAAAAGGAGAGAGAGAGATAGAAGAGATCTTGGCCACGCTACTGTTTTCTAGGTGCTCGACATTATCTGGGTCTGAGTACAGGTTGTCTGGACTATACATTGAGTGAGTGCCGGAAATAAATATAACTCCTTATAGGGCGTAAGCAGAGACTCGGGGATAGGGATTATACAGCGTACAAATTAACCCAGCCAGACGACCAGACTCTCCAGGCTACTTAATTTTATGATCCGTCCCCCACCTGGCCATTCTTGCCAACACCTTGCTCTACACCAGCTCGTCCGACACCACCCTACTACCTTTTGTCTACAGCGTTATTGTCGAGCTCAGAGGCGAGCTCCTTATAATTTTATTGAATACAGAAGATTCACTAAAAACCAACTGCTCTCTGCTTGCATATTTTCTTATAGCATAGTTTCAACGGTGGCAAACACACCGGCAGAATGGGGCTGTTGCACACTTTTGCTATACCTACGCGATTTAATAGTCGATTCTGGTGTATACCCTAGTAGAAATGTCACATGGGAACCCACGAAAAAATTCCCAGGGGTTCCCCTGTGAATTTGGTCATGGGTTTTCATGTGACACTTCTACTGGCGTAACCCTCGAAAAACAACGATGGCAGCAATAAACACTTCCAAAATCCACTCCTAAACTCAATAAATGATTTTATTTGCTTGAGTGTAATGGTGGCATAGGGCAGTAATAGTGGGAGATTCCTATCTTAATTTCGTATATCTCTCTATGCTTACAAGGCTGATTCACAGAGTAATTAGTTATCAGAGTAATGATCCACATCCGATGAACGGTATCGTAACACCTCCCTAGTAGAAATAAACCTCGAGGATTCTCAAGAACCCTAAACGATTTTTGAGGGTACCCTCAAAACTCACGAGGTTACCCTCAAGAAAAATAGTGAATAACGGGGAATAATGGGGGAAAAGTGATAAAAGTAGGGGAAAATAGATAATAATACAAAATAATTAGAAACAAATGGGGATCAATAGGGAAAATGGCGAAAAAATATAGAAAATTTGGGAAAATGAGGGAAAAAATTGGGAAAAATGAGGATTAGAGGGGGAAAATATGGATATACAAGGGAAAATGGGGAATAGGAGGAATAAGGGGGCGAAATTGGAAAAAATGGGGAATCGTAGGGAGAAATGGGGAAATAAAGGAAAAAATAGGGATAAATGGAGAAATTAAGGGAATAGTAAGAAAATATGGTAAAAAAGCGTAAAATAGGGGGGGGGGGGGAATGGAAGAATAAGGAATATTAGTGAAAAGCGGGATAATTTCCAGAAAAATTGATAAAGTTTGGGAAAAATAGAGAAAAATTGGGAAAGAAGGCGCAAATGGGGAACTAAAGAGAAAATTGAGGATAAATAAATAATCAAAGTTTAAGAAATTAGGGAAAAATAGGGAAAAATGAGGATTAGTGGGGATAGTTTTTCCCTACATTCCATCAATGCGGAATACTTGATGCTGATTGGTTGATCCATTGACCAATCAGAAGCGTCCATTTCAATCCTTGGGGAATACTCGATCCTGATTAGTCGATCCATTGACCAATCAGAAGCGACCATTTCAATCAATGGGGAATATTCTATCCTGATTGGTTGGTTCATTGACCACTCAGAAGTGTTGACTTCCATCAATGGCGAATATACGATCTTAATTGGTCGATCCATTGACCAATAAGAAGCTTTGACTTCAATCAATGGAGAATACTCCATCGAAATTGGTCGATCCATTTGCCAATCACCAAATCAAGTTGAAATTTACTTGCATTTGTAGTTGCTTCACGCAACTACCATACAGCATTGTAATTATTTTGGGATATGTTTTCACGATTTTGATTAACCAATAGGTGATTTTTACCAGTAGAAGCGGCTCATGAGTCATGCTATTTGTCGACCATGTGTTTTGCCATTTGTGATGTTTATAAACAATTTTTTTCCCACTAAGCCTGCACTGAAAAAAATAAATAGTTCAAAAAGTACAGAACAAAATGATTTGCTAAATTAACTTATAATTTTGTTACATTAACAACTCAAATGCTAAATCAGCAATTCATTTTGTTAACTTAACAACCAACTTTACCCAACTAGCAAGTCAAATAGTAAAAATAACAATTTTTATGCTGTAATAGCACATCAGTAAGTGAAATCATCAATTTATTTTGCTGATATAACAAGCTGAATTGTTGGATCAACTAATTGGTTTAAGTTCTGTATTTTTTTATTTATTTGGAATTGCTAAATGGACAATGTCTATTTTGTTAAAAGAACACCAATATGTGGTTGATTTAACAACTATTTTTGTAAACTCAACAAATAAATTGTTAACTTAGAAACCCCTGGTTGATTTAGTAACTTTCAATTTTTGTTTAGTCAGCAAATTTTGAATTGTTGCTTTAACAATTGATTTTTTTTAGTGTGTAAGTACAAAAGTTTACATTTCTCACGGATTCAGAGAATTCTCTGAAAATTGATGATTTTACGTAGGTCTGTTTAAATGTAGAGAATCCGCTGTTACCACATTTAACTGAGTGCAACTAGTTGCCAAATCTACAGCTTCCCCATTTAACTCAAAACAAAATAAATGGATTTTCCTCAGAAATCTGTCAACACTGATTCAAGCATCTCTCCGCAATACCATGCATAATACACGTCGCAATCAACTTTTATTGTACGGAATAAATTCCGAGCCTCTCCGAAGATTTCATCTCGCACTCTCGAAACATTCCGATGCCTCCCTTACAATTGCCAAACTTTTCTCAGTTCTCCGATACCCCTTGTATGTACGTACATATGCGTATATATACTATTCATGGTTTCTCATCGAATCGATATGCGGATTCAACCGCGGTTCTAGGAGACATGCTCACTTTCCGTATTAGCAACTTCTAAATCGCGCAGCAAAGTTTACCACTCCTCGAGCGAGAGTAGAGCCCCTTTGTTCTTTCATTCACTCAGACGCGTATGTAAATTTTACAGCTACCGTTTTGGCGTTTTCCTATACTCCATTTTTGTTTGTTATAAATAAGGCTTGAGCACTTGATTTGAAATTGTATTTTTTCATTTCAAAGAGGAACATTGAACAACAATGGGGCTCTCGCAAACTTTTGCTATAACCAAAAAAATAGTCCAATCTTAGGTAAAGACCAGCAAAAATCATGAAAATCTCAGTATTAAACTCTCATAACTGCTATAACGGCAAGATCGTAATGGCATATGGCGGTTCAACGCAAGTATCATGGGAGATTCCTGTCTACCATATGTCACTTTATCTACGGAAACACAGAGATATGTCTCAATTTAGATAGGAATCTCTCATGATACCTGCGTCTCGCCGCCATTAAACCCAGTTCTAAGGGTGAATTTCGTGATTTTTTAGAGTACTCATCGTCTTTTTCACAAGTTCTTATGCAAGAATCAACTCTTCAATCCCCTATAGCAAAAGTTTGCTAAAGCCCCATTAACGGATACGTGAAGGACCTTTACTGAGAATGACGGGAACTAGTGTCCCTGTATATGTGTACCCGTCTCTTTGTATATCCATTTGCGGTTTGCAGAACTTTACTTGGAGTCTTTGGATGACTGTGGACGCGGGGGGTTGTGGACACTAGATAGGGAAAAAATGAATTTTCGGGCACAATTCAATAGGAAATCGATTTTCAACACAATTTGACAAAAAAAAAAAAAACAAACAAAACAAAACAAACAAGCAGCCTTCGAAACACGCGCGCGGGCGTGTTAAGAATGGATACACGACCTTAATCAATAATTAATTGACGGGCAGGATGCTTTAGGTTTACAGCCAAACGGTTTTGTATAACTGATTTTTATTATTTATGTTGTTTTTATTTTCCTCAAACATCAAAGTATGTAATTCTTTAATTAATATGTATACTCGTACATTTATCAGAAAGGTTTGGAATATAAACATTTGTGAGCTTAAATATACAGGGTGATAAAAAGAGATGATAAAAACATTACACAGTCCAGTTCAGTATTATGACTATATGCGCGCAGGCAAATCGCAATCGGCTAGCGATTTGCCTAGGCAAAGAACGAGCTGCTTATTCACTATCAGAAAAAATTCAGATCAAGTGAAATGGTGACTTACAAAATAATTGGATCGAGATTTCCTTTAGCTCATTTGAAAGCTAATAAGCTGACGAAAATGGTGATTTCATCAGATTTTGCTTATTTTGATTATAGTTTTTGACCTACGGTGTTAAAAATGAAGTGTTCTTGAACACTGTATTCAATCGCTTTAAATGTTCATAAAAAAAGAACCAGTTGAGAAAAACTTAATCTGTGGTTATCAGAGAGATTGTTAGCTTATTAGCTGTAAAATGAGCTAAATCAAACCTCGATATAATTATTTTGTACGTCACCATTACGCTTGAGCTAATTTTTTTCTGATAGTAAATAAGCGGCTTGCTCTTTGCCTATGCAAATTGCAAGCAGATTATGCGATTTGCCTGCGACCACTATACCGCACGGAAAGTCTCTGGTCTGTAATCTTCTTCAGCCGATAAAATCATAAGTGCATGAATATTAAAATTCGATCAAAATTTTAAATTCCGAGGTTTATCCATCGGTCGGGGAACATAAAGATTACAGATCTGATCAAGAGCTTTGAGTATAACCTGGACTGTGAAATATTTCGTCATCCGGTGGAAATCATGAGTGAATCAAAAACTTCCATGTATACCGCAAAACGACTGCCCTGACGCAGAGACTAAGTATATTTACCGATTTCTCCTCACAACACTTCACGTCACGTACAACCATGGTTTTTTCATGAAAGACACGGAACTGTTAAAATTGTCTCCTCTGATACTGCTGTCAGACATGCGAAAGCAACCCTTTATGATTCTAACATATCGTTATTCCTCCGGCATGAGCAATGAAAGCATGGCTCACGCCCAAGCAACAAGGTTGCGCAGAGAAACGCTGCATCGTTCGCACGCTTACTCCTCAGGGAAGTGTTCCTTTTTCAAATGAAAGTTGACTTTGTCTTTCATTGTAGGTTTATTTGAATTCAAAGTCGATTTTCAGCGGTTCCGATGATATCACTCAGCATGGGCGCCCGCAGAAAAATTTCCAAGGGGGGGCAAAATTTTTGAACCCAAATGGAAGGTCAAGGGGGACCCCCCCCCCCCCCCCCCCCCCCCCCCCGAGAAAGAAGGGAAGACCCTTTTTTTTCTTTTTTTTTTCCTCATACAAATAGTGTATAATTATAAGCCAATTTAGGTGTATCCAAATAGTAATAATAATTTTGACGTGTTTGATATTATGAAAAACGGACAACAGATGATAATAATGGTAAGTAAATGTATAATTCTACTATTCCTTCCAAAAAGTGAGTTAAAATTACAGCATAAACTAATAATAAAGTTCGTCAACTATATTACTCCTTAGATTCACATTTCATTTTCTTTCGGTCCTTTCATTTTTCTTCGCGAAATTTTGACTGTTTTGAATTCCAGGGGGGGGGGAGGTGCCCCCCCCCCCTGCGGGCGCCCATGTCACTCAGCTTACGTCCAAGTACGATTTAAGTCTGTCATTTTATTGTTTTTCCATTTTTTATTTTTCATTTTATACTTTTTTGGATAAGTACTAGACATGTAGCGAGTAGGCCTTACTCTTAAATAAAAGCTTGACTGCGGGGCAGCAGTTTCCAACCTGTTGTTAAAAAAATGGGCGTGTTGCGTATTTTTTCTACTATGGCATTGCTTTTCAAGCGAAATTCTGTGAAATAACGATGCACATTAAACACTTTCAAAATCCACTCATTAAACCAATTGTTCACTTCTAAACTACTCGTGGTACATTTTACACAATTTTCACCGACACAATTCACTGTGAAGAGACGGAACCACGTCGTTTATGTAAACATCATCGTTACCTCAAAATGTTAGGTTGCCATTTAAGATGATTCCAGGGTCGATTAATTCCAACTGTGTACACCGCACGTCCGTCGCGTCGCGCTGCTCAAAAAGGCAACAGTATTTGGATACGATTGACGAATTCTCGCTAAAAACACAAATTTGAGGATCGTAGCACCTGCAAGTATACTTCAGGAAGATAATCTGAAAGTTTCAGGCTGAAACACTCAAAAATAAAGCCGGAAATTCTGAAATACGAAAATTCTCATAAGTCTCAATGCGTGCGAGTGAGGCAGATACCTAGACGTATTATCACTCGCGTTCTTTCTCACTCACTAAGCTTATGGCGAAATGAAATTCATATAATTTGTGGCTTTATTTCTTAACCAATATTGCTCGTTTTGGGCTAAAAAAATCCATAAAATTTTATTTGCAGGTGCTGACGTTGTTGGATTTTGCGTTTTATCTATATGGTTTCAGTTTAAAATGCCAAAAACACGACTTCTCCAAAGAGCGACCTGTGGCGCTATCCATCGGATTGAAATCTGCAAAAGTTTCGCCTGGAATCACCTTAAATGCATGAAATACTGGCTTTATTTGCTGTGGCGTCCTTTTGTGGTGTACTAATTATAAAGATATAAAGTAAAGTAAAAACTGTATGTATATATCCACAATGAAACATACAATGCTTGAAAGCTGTCGGTGTTTACATAAACTGGTGGTTCCGTATTTACAGTAGAAACTATGTAAAAATTGTGTATCCTATTGCGCGGGTCATTTAAAATGAAAGTGATTTTCTCGTGGAAAAAAATAGGTCTGTAAAATCAGTAAAATGAAGCAAATGCTAATTTTGCTAGTCACTTTTGTTAAAGTTTACCATACAAATAGCTGACTTTACGTTTTGTATTGTAAATTTTGCATAAGTTCATTAATTTAATAATTTGGATTGTAAATTTTTCCAACTGGATTGTGAATTTGTCAATCGGATTGTAAAGTTTACAACTAAAAATATTATGACTTTTGCAATTAGTATAGCTGTCACGCCATGATATCCACGCAAATTAAAAAAATCACCATGTTTTGGATCGTAAAAGTTACAATCCAATTAGAAAAATTTACAATCCGAACTATAAAATTAATAAAACGTCTGCAAAATTTACAATCCTAATTGTAAAATCAGCAACGAGTTTAGTAGTTTTCACCAAAAATAACTCTTAAAACTATAACATTTGTTTCATTTCTTTAATTTTACGAAACGAAATTGCCTTTTTAGTCATTTCACTTTTTTCCGTCGCTGCGTCAGTAAATGGATTTGATATTTTTTTTTAAGTCTGTACCATCTATATTTTCGAGCTTTGCAGTTTGTTACCTCAAAAAGAATGTGCCACATTATACTGTGTACCAAATGTACGCAAGAGACCCATTCACGTACCAACTTTCGAAAGGGGGTTGAGCGTTTACCTGTAGGTAATCAGTCAAAATAAATATTCCTCTCATTTTTCTCATTCATTTTTCTGATCTGAATTTTTGGTGTTGAGTTTCAATTCTTGATAGTTTTTAGTTTCTTTTTTAATTTTGTTTGTATTTTTCTGTTTCACTGTCTCGCAAGTAGATGTGGTTTCAGAAGTGTAGGCGCACCTATAGACCGATAATCTTTGGAATTTTTCAACATTATTTCTCTTGTTCCAAAATGGAAACGAATGAAAACGAATTTGGCTTTTCATTGAAGAACACTTTAAAATTAAAAGTCCAAAGTCGAAGACAAGTTTTGTTTAGTTTCGAAGAAATGAAAATTGAAAAGTCGCCAAAGATTATGATCTAGGTGCACCTACACTTCGGAAACGAGCTCGCTATCTAGGTTTTTCTTCTTTGTTTAATACCTTCATTCATTTATCTGGTTATTTATTTATTTCTCATGCAGAACCTCTTCTGATCTCGCCGTACGATTCTCGTAAACAATTATCTGAACTCATACCAATGAATGTTACAAAGTGTTATAGAAGAGAAAGGGGTTGTTGCGGTTTGTTCCGTCTACCTCGCAACTTTTGAATGAGGGCCGCTACATTGGCTGTGTCGTGTCATCAAAAATTCAATCGTTTTCCCTCTCAACCGAAAGGTTAATGATTTCATTAAACATGCACCGGTTTGACACCCACGATAGCACTAAGCACTACCTCTCTGACTATACTGTGTATGAATGGTTGTGAGCTCGTCCATCAGGGTCGCACGGAATTAAAGTTGTTGAGCGTTGTACTGATGTGCCTATCGATCACCTTCCTACGCCCCCTCCCCCAAAAACACGGTTATTATTATTTCACCCCAACCGCACCGCAGCTTTAATTCGTTATTTATACAAAATCTATTTACAGAAGCCTATGCTAAGCTACCCATCAGCCTGCAATAAAAAAAAATCTATTTTTTATCATTATTTTAACTGCGTTAGTCAAATCGAACGAGGCTGGAGGGGGAGGATGTCATGTGCAATTTGTGAATATGTTCGCAAATATAATTGGAAAAGAGCAAATTGTTTAAGTTTATTCACAGAGTCGTTTGTGGTGAATTGCTTCGTGCATTTGTTTATTTTTAGTAAAAACCATGTGTAATTTTTGAAGAGAAATAAGTAAACAAATAAGTAAAAATAAATATAGATATATAAATAAAGGTGTCGGAAGAGCGAAAAACATTACTTTGATTTTAAAAACGTCAAAGTTTTAGCCTGTGAGACCAACGATTTTACTAGGACGGTGTACTAGATATGATACACAAATTAAATTACGAAGAAATGGTATGCACAGAAAAAAAAATATATATATATGTTGATTTTACAGCATAGGGTGTTAAAAAAGTGTGTAGCAGGTTAGTATACGTTGGATCAACAGATCCGAGCTGTAAAATTAACCGTCAGAGGAGTTAATTTGACAAAAACCGGAGATAATTGAACCGCTCAGGCCTGTTAATCCAACATACTAACATGCTACAAAAAAATTTTCAACACACCAGGCTGTAAAATCAACAGAATTTTTTTTTTTTTTCTTTTCGTGTGCACTCAATCTGCGAGAAGACGCGGCCATAAGTTGAGTAATATCTATAAAAAATGTATTAAAACATCCTCAGAGTAGAGTGTCTCCCCTATCTCTGTGTCCATCGATGGTAATTAGTTTACACCTATTGAAAACGCAATATAATAATATTAATGAAGTTACGGTCACAGAAATCAACAGAAAAACCATATAAACGGACATCAGCTGTTATAATTTAATCAGTAAATATACACCGTTGAATCCAAAGATGGTTCTTGTATCTATCAGCTGTTCGACTCGCAACTGGCAAAATTCATGCACACTTAAACTTTTTATCCCTGATTTCTGTTTAAAATCGAGGATTCTTAGGAGCCTTCACACAGAATTTTCTCATTTGTATACCTTTCTTACTACCCAAAAAGAAGACAGTTTGATTGCAATAATACCAACTGTCAATAAAGATCCAGAACTTATCCCACAATTTCGATCGGAACATTCACGGTATTTCGCATTTTGCGAAATTTTGAATTTTGCATTTTGCGTATTTTGCCGAGTTATTTCTTCTGATCCATTATAGTTTTGCCGACCTTTATGACCCTAGCACTTCAGATAGAGACGTCAACTATGTAAAGATCGTTAAAACGGTAGAAGCAGAATCACCATCTAAAATGTCGCAACCCGAAAAAAACCCGTTATCTGGAACTATGAGGAGGGTGGAAGCGGGGAAGCCCCTCGGCCGAAAAAGATCCACCAAAATCATTGATATTATAAATAGCAGAATCAATTTACGAAGAAACCGATCAAACAGCATCAGAAGTTCCCGAGAAAGGCATTTTTTTCTTCGAAAACTGGATATTTCAAGGGGGGACGAAGGCCGAAGGGTCCCACAAAAATCAAGTTCTTCTCGCCCGCTAACTATGTAAAAGGTGAGGAACCTGGTTAATTAAAGCTGCGAATCGTTGAAAGCTAACAATTACTCCCCGAATAACAGCGAACTCCAGTTTCACGCTGATATGTATTCCGAGTTAAACGTATTAATACTATCAAAAATGACTTAGTAAAACACCATTTGCGACTTCCAGGCATCACTTCTAGTTTGTTAAGCGTGCCGTATTTATTCGGTACGCTTCATGTTTTCATTTTCATTTCTAATATATAGGTTGCATGCCTTGCTTATGGCAAAACCTTGGCGGAAAATGTTTGAAAAATTAAAAACGTATTTTCTTAAAACTGGTTTCATTAATCGTTAATTTATTGCTGCGATCCAGGAGGTCTCGGCGTCTATTTTCTTAAAATTGTAAAAGTTTTGATATTCCTGTTAATTTCATTAAGTTACTAAGCGTAGAACTTGAATTCCTTTAAACGGAAATTCTATACACGTGCAGCAACCTAAGTCATGTGTGCCAACCTACTAGTCGAAATTCCAAGGCAGGAGGGGGGTGGATCCATTTCCCGCAGAAACCCTCTTTGCCCCTCGACTTTGGGCTCCATCGGTCACAAGATTTCTTCACGGTTCATTAAGCGGAGAGATTTGTGAATGTGTGGGAGAGAGAGGGTGTAAGAGAGGTTTTGTGTCTCGGGACTCGCAGGGTCTGAAAACTCATAAAAGTGTCAAAATCTGTTTGACGAGGGTACATCGAAAAGAAGTGACGAGGTATTGATGAAGAGCGGGAGGGGTATAGAAAAGAGAGGGGCTCATTCATATCCTTAAATAGACCTGTTTAGTGATGTCGTTACGATCAAAATTGGTTTCAAACAAATGCTCTATCTCGCTCACTCTCGTGGATTTACCTATAAGAAATCAGATCCAAATTTTCGAACGCAAATTCATGCTAGTTAATCAACAGTTTTTTCAAATTTAATTACACCATTAGATTCCACGTACCTTAAAGTATCTTTTCACTTTAACATAATTCCTAAAAGATCACAAGCGAATTTATAATCACAGTTACCTATACTGACAGATGTTCAACGTTTTGTCCTTGTCTTACTCACGGTCTCCTGTGGGAGTATCACCGCCATGACACTCACTTATCCTAATTTCTCTTCATATCGAAGCTTGTTCGAGGTACAACACATGGTGTGATGGTGCTGATGAGCCTATATCCTAGAATTTTGTGCTCATAAGAAACTGTGAGTGTGACAAGGACAAAACATAGGACTTTCTTCGATATAACTTTGATTGTGCATTGATGCGCGTTGTTTCAAAAAGTTTGTGGCGGGCTCATATTTTATCACTGAGAAAAAAGTGGCTGTTAAAACTGTAAGAATAGGACCATAGATGTGTTTCGCCTTATTTCAATCATGAGACATATCGTTGCTATAGTCAGCGCGCTTGAATTTACACGAATCTTATCGGAAAATTCATTAAAACAATCGGAAATTTTTATAAGGGACGTGGAACCCAATGGTGTGATAACAACTGGTGTAGAACATGTCGTTTACTAGCACTTGTATTTGAAAATTTGGATCGTGTTCCGTATGGGAAAACCCACGAGAGCGAATGAGACGGAGCCTTTGTTTGGAACCAATTTTTTTCATGACGTCACACTAAACAGGTCTTGGTCATTGGAAACATTTGAAATTCTAGGGGATCGGCAAATTGAAAACCCCTTAATGAGCGTCTATGCAATCAAGAGATTTTTGAGGAAATTTTGGGCGTTTTGTTGAAAAATAGGTTTTTAAAATCCAGAACAAAGGGAGGGGGTAAAATTCGCATTAATAGCTTTAAAAAGTGAGAGGGGCTGTCACGTGTCTTCCACCCTTGGACAGCCTCCTCGCTGCGGCTATGGAATTGACTCTGGAATAACTTATTTACCTATCCTAAAAAGTTCCTCTCGTGTACAATAGTTTTTGCTGGAAGCTTCTTCAAATTTTGGAAATTATAGGTCCATATGGAACTTTGCTTCTCCAACACAAAAAATGATATCGACCGACGGCAACAAAAAAAAAAAATAATAATATTACAATGCGTCCTAATGAGCAATGGCTTAGTTTTAACCGTAAACTTTCGATACTTTTCAACAAAATAAATGGGGGGAGGGGGAATTAAAATCCACAAACGTCTTAAACCTCCACACCTAGTAATCTATACCCCTAGAATGCTTGACGTGTAAAGGGCACTTGAAATGGTTAGTTCTGCATATTAAAGGATTATTTTTTCATGAATTCGCAAGTGTTCCATTTATGCATATTGCATATCTACACCGTGACAATCGCAATAAGTGCTGACAGCACCTAAAACGGAAAAAAAAGAAGAAAAAAAAACTGTTTATTATTTAGAATCACGGCTTTTCCGAATATGACACTTTTTGACTTCAAAAGAACGCAACCTCATTTCTTATCCCTGAACAAGCCGTTTAAAAGGTGGAGGGATTTAGACATATCTATTGTCTGACTTTATGTGGGTAAAAAAGATCGAGCCTTTATCAAATAATTTTCTCTTTTCAGCTTTCAATGGGTTTGTTGCAAACTTTTGCTACAGCGCTATGGAGTTTTGATTCTGATGTAAAATCGCCTGAAAATTACACTGGTGGCATCAATAAATAGTCATAAAATCCATTAATAAACCCACAAAACGTATTATAAAGAAAGCCAAAATGGCAGTCGTAAAGCCGAACAATATGTGCATGCACACGTCGAACATCAAAGATAGGCGACCCATTTTCCCCTTTTTCGTTGAAAGGGGGGAAAAGATTATATCTCTACAGTCAAACTGTGATTTTAAAAATGTGCATGGTCAAGATGTTGTCTTTTGTGAAGGTTGGTGGGGGGGGGGGGGGGGGGAGCAAAAGATCTAACATATAGGGTGTTTCAAAACTTAAGTGCCAAACTTATGGAGTGTATTTTTGGGGTCAACATATATATAAGGCTTTATTTTCCCACATGGATATGTGCTGCAAATGTTTCTCTTCTGAGCTAGAGCCCTCCAAAGTTTTGAAAACAAAAAACAAAAAACAAACACGAAAAAACAACGCCTTTGACTCATCGCCTTATAAATCCATCTGATATTTTATTTTTTTCATTTCTCACCAAATAAGCTCAATTGGACAGCACTCGTCACAAAAGAACTGAGTGACATTTTTGATAAAATTGAGTTATTGACTGATAGACCTAGCAATACTGAATATCCAAGCAACAAGTGCTTCTTCTAATAACAACTATTTCCCGTCAAAATTCAAGGTAAAAGTGAGCTGGTGAGCCTCATTGAAGTCATTGTCCATATGATGAAATAAAATGAGAACTTGGTTCCTTTTTCTTAAACCTTAATCCGAGTCACGTAAGGAACCAACTCCGACTTGGTTCCTTTTATAGAATTGGGAACGGACTTAAGTCCGGATTAACGGATTTTAAAATATCAACAGTGTAAACCAACTATGCCGTTTGGTTTCTCTTAAAGATTCGTTTTTCGTGATTATGCCAAACAAAAAGAAGAAAGGAACCAAGTCACTTTAAACGCTAAAAATTAAGTAGGTACCTTTAGTGCATAGGAAATTCCACTTTTCCGGTGTTGAAATGCAAAAACATAACACGGTAGTTGAATGAAATCAAAACGTAAGTAATTCCGCGTTTTTTGTTTAAATGCTAGCTCTTCAACTTTGGACTCAATTTTCTCGAGATCAGCTCCATGTCACGTGCTTCCTTTTTGATGAATGCTGTCTAATTATTATCATTACTAGCAAAAGCATTAAAGCTGTTCAGACTTTAGTGGCACGCTTTTCCAACACCCTGGTGTTGGAATTTTTCCTGCTTGTTTTTTTTTTTCTACACACGTATTAGAAAAATGCCTGAAAACGATTCATTATAAGGTTTGATTGATTTCTTTGTGTAAAGAGAAACCCCTTTAAAACTCCCTAAACTTTTGAAATTGTATAAATTATTATTACTATTGGAGAAAAAAACAAAAAAATCATAAAATCCACAAGTTTCGGAAGTTTTTAGCAAATTAATAATACGGAAATGTAGATTCTTAAATGTATTTCAGATTGAAAAACTTAAAACTTTCTGCAATACAGCTTGGAATTATTTTTTTGGAGAGCCACCCCTATTACCGAAATTAGAATTTTAAAACAGCTTTTTTTCGGAATTCTATTCTCAAACTAATTCCAATTCGTAAGAATTCATGAATGTTAGTGTGTTCTGTTGTATCAAATTCTACAATACGCGATGAAACATTTTTTTCTTACTTATACAATGAAATTTTCTGACCAAAGAGGTGAACCGGCAACCTTTCATGCATGTTTTTTCCAAGATCGTTGACAGATACAATTTTGCTGTCGAGTCAGGTTCAATTTGCATGGTTGCATGGTACTTAAATTATTCCAACCAGCACTCTTCATATTTGACTGTTGCGTCCGTATTACTGGAAGTTGTCAACACGAGACTGTACAGCTTTATCACCATCGTGCACTATCAACAAAACTTTCACCATTTTTGAAAAAGCTTTCTGAGGCGCTTCGTTTTGCCGTTGCTGAAGATGATATGACAAAAAAAAAAAAAAATCGAAAAGTTTCGTGCTTCCATCGTCAGGAAGGTCGAACTCTATAGCGCACGCTCAGATGTCGTTGAAATCAAAAGTTCGAATAATGAAACTTTTTTTAACACTAGTTGAGCTTCTTGAACTCTTAACCGCATGCTCAAGTGTAAAATGACGACGCGGCGTTTATGAATAAGTTTTTATGAAGCGTGAAAGCAACTAACCGAGCCATTTAAAATAATTATTCAGCTTGTTTAGAGGATGTCTGTGCCTGTTTACGAACCGAAAGTTTTTGTCGTATATAATGAGTCCTTTTGTGCGTATGCGAATTTCTGTATTTTTAATAAAAGTAGCGCAAATCTCAAACAGCCGCAAACGTAACATTTATAACTCCTGCGATGAAGCAAGTTAAAGTTTGTCTGCAAACTCCGTAGCGTACAACCTTTATGAGTATAGCTTCCACTTTCCTTGTGAGCATTGCCAGTTTTCAGAAAAAGAGCTGATGTAATAGGAGTAATTATAATTGGTTTTCCATTTTCTGTACTTGGCTCGGAGGGAGACGTTTGTCATTTAACACTCTACTGTCGGAGAACTGTACTATTTATCTTTACAAACAAGCTGGTAACTGGTACCTGGCACATATGTCAACAGATCGTTTTAATGTGGCACTATGATAAAAATTGGATCTAAACCAATGCTAATTATGCTCTTTACTCACTTTACTTACTATTTTTACTCGCTCTCAAGGGATTGTCATGTCGTCAGCATTATAGTCCCTTAATGGAGAGAGTTAGGTAGTAGAATGGGGTGACTTTGAACAGTAAGATATCTCCCCACAGTGCTACCAAACGCTTTAGAAAAAAAAAATATTGAACAGCGGGGTGACTTTGGAGAGTACAGGGAATATTTTTTCGGAAGCGTATATGGTAGCACTGTGAAGAGATATTCTACTGTCCAAAGTCACCCCATTCTACTAGTCAACTTCTGATTAGTCAAGAGTTTAAGACTCTACGGACGCCGCCAGACTGGATGCGTTTTTGCACATTTGTTTACAAACAAAGAAAGTTCCACGGAGTTTTACGTAAGAAAGAGCTAATTGTCGATGCACTTGTTAATGTTAATCATGGTGTACCTCAAGAATGTCTATAACCCAGATATGAGAGAAACATTTTAAAAACATTTTGAAAATCTTGCCGAAAAGTTTTTGGTAACCTTTTGTAAATATCTTAAAAACATTTAAAAAAAACATGATTTGTTCATGCCAATTAGTTGTCAAAATATTTTTGAAAATATTTTAAAAATATGTTCAAACGGCAAAAATATGTTTAAAATGTTTTTAAAATATTTTAATTAAAACGTTTTTGTTAAAATGTTTCAAAAAGGTTTTTGAAACCTTATATAATTGCCTTCTGAAAATATTACTAAAATATTTTTGTTAAAATTTTTTGAAAACGTTTTTATTAAAATGTTTTTAAAAAATTGACAATGTTTACAAACATTGTCAATGGACAATATTTTACAAATATTGTCAATGTTTTAAAAATATTTAGAAAATATTTCTTCATATCTATATAGGATCGCTCAAAAGAACCTTTTGAAAGCGTAAATAGTTGTCGATTACGAAAGGCAGTGCAAGATTACACCGTTAGAAACTCTAAGGCCCTGTAATTTTTGCATTGGACCCGAACACAAAAATGGCCTTCAGAATGTAAACAAAAGTACTGAAACGAATCCATCTGCGATGCTCAAGGTTTCACTTGTCTTAACCCTTAACTGCGCCGTGGCACCCCTGAGGCATATAATATATTTCCTCCATTTTGAACTCTTAAAGTTATAATATAATTTTTTTTCATGTAGTCATCCTTCCGGCACATATCAAGGAAAAGTTTCGATTTTTCGCCGAAGTCTGAAAAGCAAGGCCCCACGTTGGGCGCCATCTGAGCATTAGAAAACGTATTTAACCGTTTGACCTTGATTTTCTCCCTATACTAGCCCATGTTAAATTTAGTACTTTTCAGATCTCTTGGGCGCAAGAATTAATGCTAGGAATTTTTTCACTATTTTTTCCTTTTATTTTGAGTCAAAATCAATTGAAAAATCATGTTTTCGAACGAAAAAAAAAATCGCGCAGTAAAGGGTTAATTAACTCTATGCCGTATACATACAGGGTTTCTAGCAGTGGCATAGCGTGCAATTTGACAACGTTGCAACTCGTCCATTTAAATCCATGGAAAATATCGAACTATTGGGTGTTCGGTGAACACCTTCGCAGTCGACCTTTATCATGGGTTTAAATGGACACATTACAATGTTGCCAAATGCACGCCTACACCACTGGGTTCTAGGCAGTACTAAGTGCTTCAACAATATGAGTAGCTGGATCAGAAAGGTAAAGAGAGAAGAGTTGCACGAGTGTTTATGCAATCCACAGGTCACGAAACACCAATGTTCAAGCTGTTCTCTTTTGCACCAAGTATTGCATACTCCATAGAATTCTTAGCCCATCTGCAAGTGGGGTCAATTTAGGAGTGATGATAGTATGCTTATCCCAAGACAACAGTGTCTATTTTCTCCCGTTGATCTCAAGTTAAGAGCACACCCCTTACGTTCAATGAGCCCTAATTTGAGAAACTCCCATTACTAGAAAAGCAGAGGAGAGACAGAGGATGATTCACGATCAAGCGTTCGTAATTATTAAGTCCAAACATGCAGTCACATATTCCCCAGCTACAAAAAGCACGCAATTTATTCAAAGTTCAGAAGAAATTTCAGATAGGGCATTGTTCCATGCGCATAGATAGAGCACCTATACTCCATTGGATGTCTCGTGTAGGGAACTATCAATGTATTGTTAAACACTAATATGATTGCGCTTGGTGCATCTTGCATGTTTAAAGAGAACCGACCGAAGTCTGCCTCCTTTAATCGCTGTGCACATCTCTAAGAGGAAGGATGGTGGGGAGTTCTGCGAACAGTATATATCATCCAGAAGCGTAGGCGCTTGCAATTACTGGATAACATCTATTTGAGTGTGTCAGACGAATACCCCATCATCAGAGGAACCGCGCGGAGCATGAGAGCTATACACGACTTAGATATGCAACAAGATCAAACGCATTTACGAACGGTAGATCTCAGTAACAGTTACTTGAGATAGTGCAGATAGAAGTTACTATACAGCGGTTTCTTCCTTCGCCCCCGACCACCCTCTTATAGCCCCCGGGATGATAGAACTACCGCGTAACGTTGACTGTATCACGTTCGCTGAGACGTTGCCGAATCATCTCGGTTGCAATTGAGGCTGCACAGAAAAAAATGTTCGTGCTTCAGACACAAACTTTCCGCGTTCTAAACACGAATGTACGCACCAGTACGGGAACGAGTACTGAGCGCAATCTATTTAGGTTGAGTTTGCGTCTGAAACGCATCCCGTCGTGTCCTGAACCTGAAATGTTTGTGCTCTGAGCACGTTCCGTACTGGTGTGTATATAGATCGTGTCTGGAGCACATCCTTTTTTTCTGTGTGTATTTAGTATCCGGTGGATTCACCTGTGAAACATTACAGAAGCTCTACAAAAGCAATCATCCATAATTTTTAATAAAGAAAAAAACGAACAAAAAAACAACAACAACAAAGAAACAAAACTTGATATTTTTGCAAAAGAACAGTTAATTATTTCAAAAACCTTAATGAGATTGTTGCGCACTTTTGCTATAATCGATTTAATAGTCGATTCTGGTGTAAAAACGTCCAAAAATAACGATGGCAGCACTAAAAACTTCCGAAATTCACTCCTAAACTCGATAAACGCTTTTATTTGCGAGGGCGTAATGGTGGCTGAGGGTAGTAACAATGGGAGATTCCCATCTAACAATACTTTAACTCCATCAAGAAGTGACCAATGAGAGACGACTTGCATTTGACACCGGTGTCACTAGGTGTTACGGTACCATTCATCGAATGTGGATCATTACTCTGACGACTAATTACTCTGTAAATCATCCTTGTCGCCATAGAGAGAGTGACGAAATTAAGATAGGAATCTCCCATCGTCACTGCCCTCGGCCACCATTACGCCCTCGCAAACAAAAGCGTTTACTGAGTTTAAGAGTGGATTTCGGAAGTTTTAAGTGCTGCCATCGTTAGTTTCTGGGGCTTTTACACCAGAATCGACTATGAAATCGCTCATAGCAAAAGTGTGTAACAGCCCCATTCCGGAGATCGTTTCAATTTCGAATGAGCGGATTCTTCAGCACAACTCGGCAACAATGCGCCTCAGGGAACTATAAGATGGAGCGATTATAAGTTGCCGCCTGACATTTAGCCCTCACGAGGATTATCTAATCAAGTAGGTAAATACAATCAATCGAGTCGTAAGGGTGCATTTAATCAAGACCTTTAGATACTTGAGCTAATCAATTGCCACGATGGAGGATAGAGAAGGACTCAATTGGGGAGTCTCAATGCGTTTCTTAGACTCCTCTAGTCTAACTTACTTTGGCACCTCAAACAGAAGTACACCCTTTGAGCACACAAACACCCTTTGAGCACACAAACAAGTTTCATTGGTTGTGAACGGGTCTTCAAGCCTTGACAACAAGGTTTCCATCTGCATCCGTTCAAAATTATTATTGGAGAAGATAATCACGGAATACCAAAACAGAATCAGCATCATACTGATTAGAAATTATTCATAGCGAGAAATGGTCCAGGAAAAAAATCATACGTGGTGGTACTTACCAAAATGGTATTAGTCGAAAAAAACCAAAGAAATTTTGTCACCAATAAATTCATGGTCAAAAATGATACAATTTCACATATCCAGAGGGATCAAGAATGTCCCAAAACCTTTAATATAGGGAATCCGTAATTTGTGTACTACCCCCTTTTAAGGAGATTAAAACGTAACCTTACGGATACTTAGTGGCGAGGCGTGCGATTTGGCAACGTTCCTTTTTCCCAATTAAACACATTAGAAAGGTCGAAATGCCTGGTCATGCAGCCGATCACTAAATTCGACTCGTTGCTCAAAAGGCACAAAGAAACACAATATAAAACTGTCACAATTTTGACGAAACAATACCCAAGTCAGAAAACATTATCTCCAAACGACGGCTTTAATGCCTGCTTTCAAACCAATAAATTGTATTTAAGTTGCTCTCATAATAATTTTCTCTGCATTTTACATTGCATTCGATCAATTATCAAAAGTAGAATTTGTTGAGTGAGCAACTGGCTTATTACCAACAACATGCAATGGAAGATAAAGTATCTGCAGTGGCGAGGCTTGACATTTGCGTTCGAAAGCGTTCGACTTTTTTAATAAATTTAAATGGAGAAAATACATTGTTGCCAAATGTCAAGCCTCGCCACTGCAGATACTTCATCTTCCATTGCATGTTGTTGGTAATAAGCCAGTTGCTCACTCAACAAATTCTACTTTTGATAATTGATCGAATGCAATGTAAAATGCAGAGAAAATTATTATGAGAGCAACTTAAATACAATTTATTGGTTTGAAAGCAGGCAATAAAGCCGTCGTTTGGAGATAATGTTTTCTGACTTGGGTATTGTTTCGTCAAAATTGTGACAGTTTTATATTGTGTTTCTTTGTGCCTTTTGAGCAACGAGTCGAATTTAGTGATCGGCTGCATACTTACAATTTAGTGTTGACGATGTTTACGGATCTAATTTGCTTAGCTGTAGCGCAACAGCCTCCAAACAGCGTCTTTTAACCTAGAGCCGTTCAAAAATTATTCAGAAGTTCCGAGACTTTTTGACCACCCGGTGTCTCTAAACCCATTTAAAATTCTATGCTCTACTTCAAACAACAAAGTATAATACTATACTTTTTATCACTGTTTTTTTTCATTGCGTGCAAATGCGTCGTCGAGGATTCTTTTTGGACTCATATAACCCGGTAGATTTAATTTCGTCCTCCCTCTTCCTCTTCTCCAAAATATGGAATCCCCCCCTCCCGCACCCCTCTCCTTTCGCTCAAAGTTTCATCCATTGTCTTAAACAATTTTTCAATTCGAAGAACTGGCTAACTTCGCCTGAATGAAATATGTTTCTCCTTTTCTACTTCTTCGTGTGACCTTGTTGCGGAGAGTTTGCATTTTATACATATTTCTTTTATGCATTTCTCCAAGTCAAGTTTCTTAATGAGCTCACCTGTACGTCTGTAAGCTCTAAAATCCTCATTTGCAGGATCTCTATGAATTTAGCACAAAAAATGCATACTAACCACTCTCGTCCAAAAATGTTTTTGAGACCCACCCCCTGAGATTAATTTTTTTGGATAAAGTGAAAGTCTGGCACCTCTCACATGTGATAACTTTTAATGAATCCAGTAAAACAAATGTAAACCAACATGTTTTTGAACCCCTTCTTTCAAGGATAATCAAAGGCTAAAGTAGTCAATATTCCTGAAGCGTCTCTAAAAAATTGCAAACATGTTAGATTGAAGGCGCAATCCGGGCTTCGGGCCCGGATTAATAAATTAATTAATACTAGCCAGCCATTTCATCTGACATTTTCATCGAGCGGACATATTATGTCTTCTCCAATGAAGAAACGTTCAAAATACTCATAGGCTTCGAGAAAAGTTATCTCCAATGCTACAATGTTACGGAAGCTCACGATATAGAGTCAAACAGAAACAGAAACTCACAAAAACAAACTCATAATTTAGAAAAACAAAATGAGTATAACTATATTACTATTCCGGTTTTGGCCTCAACAATTGCCACTGTATTATTTATCTCACTTCCTTCTCAACTTATTTGACACTGCTGTAAATTTTGATAAAAATGAGAATGTGGTAATGTTGAATTGAATATGCAAATAAAAAATAAGGAGTCATATTCAATAAATTATAATAAATAAACAGATAACTAGATAAGTACGTAAATCATATAAATGAGTAATTATGTATAAATAAACTGTGCAAAATACCCAACAAACACTTTCTCTCACCCTTTCTATCTGGGGAGAGCTCCTAACCCCTTCAGAATTTTGTTTGAGACCCCCGCATGCATCCCTTTAAAATTTTAGGGGATACCCGAAAATCCCCCTTTAGAATTCTGGGGAAGACCCTCAGACCTCTCTCAAATTTCAATTATTTTCACTTCTGAGCATTATTGCGCCCGGGGCTTTAGACCCTGGACCGGTTCAAGACTCGGAACCGGTTCGGACCCTTTTTTTGCTTGGACATGGGCCCGGTTCTGGTCCGAAAATGAATTATCTTCTGGTTCAATTATAGTTCGAAACTCACGCTCACTTCCGCCATTTTGTTGAGGTGTATATGGTGCTGTTAACCTCTGTGACACACCATGCTTGCTTAAAATGCCTCGCACCTCTGCATTATCGAACTCTCCACCGTTATCACTAAGTAATTCTTTTACTTCGTGACCCTGGTTTTTTGCCTTGATTAACAAGTCTTGCAATGCTGATTAAACTCCCTATTTTGCTCTGATTGGATAGCCATACCGATACTTCGAGTAGCTGTCTTTAAAAACTACTAAATACCGCTTTTTGCCGAACGATTCATGGAAGGGGCCGCAAACGTCTGCTGAAAACAACTCACCTGGTTCCGTTGCCTGTGGTCTTGTTCCGAAAGGAAATCTATGAGCTTTTCCATAAACACATGGTTCACATATTTCTTTGTCAAGTTCAACTTTTATATTCATGTTTTTCTCAAGCATTCCTCTAACATGGCGTGTGTCCTGGTGTCCCCACCTCTCATGATAAAGCTGCAGCAAACGGGACCTATCTCCAACCGTTGCCACACTTGCGTCTTCAGCAATCTTAGGAATAAGAGGCTCTATCTTTACCTTAAAAAGCGATCCTTCTCTTTGACGCTCTCCTTTTATTACAATTTCATCATTTACTTTCAACCAGCACTCTGTTGCCGTTGATGAAAATTTACTATTTCTATTGCAGTCCTGAGCAGCTAATATATTGAAAATAGATTTCTGAAAATTTTTGGAACGTACCACACATTTTTCAAGGTGAGGCGCAGATTTTTGCCATCAACCTGTGAGACAACCTCAATCGTACCCATTCCCTCAGCATTCAAAATGTCATTGCCTGCGGCTTTGACATGTGAAGGAGTCTTGAATTTCTGAAATTCTGTGAAAAACTTCATACTTTTTGTAATGTGTCTTGTAGCTCCATTATCTATCCACCAATCAACTAGCTCTGTCTCAACTGTATTTACTTCATTGCATATTGTAATAAGGGCTACATTTGGTTTATCTGTCTTTACTGGGTTGCTTTCCACTGTCTCCTTTTTCGGGGGTCTTCCGTCAGCTATCCACTTTCTACAATGAATCACCCAATGTCCCTTCTTTAATAATACTTGCAAACATCTCCTACCCTAGATTTTCTCTGTCCCAATTGCTGTCGTTTGTTTTCACTACCAATGCTTCTTGACTCACCTCTTCTTTTCTACATATTTCTTTCAAACATACATAATTGTGCTGTTAATTCATCAAACGTCTTCTCTGCGTCCTTTGTTAAGAGAAGCCACCTTGACTTAAAGATGTCAAACTCTTTTGGCAGTATATACAAACACTTACAGACTAAAATCAAATCGGGCAGAATACTCTCTCCCTTAGCCTTCAAGCCGCCGTTCAACTCAATCCGCAAGTTTTTCAGCCTCGCGATGTGAGTTGACACGTCTTACACTGGGTTCCAACTAAGCGAGATTAACTCCGTGCACACTTGGAAAAGCTGATCCTTGGACGTAGCTTCGAACAAGTGCCTCAGCCCCTTCCAAGCTTCTCGCGCGGTTTCTTGATCCATAATTTTCTGATAGACTCCATCTATTACTGAACTTGCGATGACTGACTTTGCATAGCTGTTCGCCTTCCTAAACGCTTCCTTCGATTTCTTATATTTTCTGATTTCTTCTTCAGGAGCATCAGCAGCTATTCTTTCAGGTTTTACTAACTTTCCGTCAATCACATCCAGTGTATTTTCATGGTAGTCTAACAAATCGCGAATCTTCTTCTTCCAAATTGGCCACTCTGCCGCTCCCGATAGCGGTTTTAAATGTTTCAGGAAATCCATTACGAAGAAACAAACTTTAACTTCACGATTAAATTAAAAAACGCGACCGGGCCCATAACCTGTTGAAATTCCTGAGTCTTCGCAAATTAATAAAGATTAAAAGATTTAAAATGGTTGGAAAGAAATTTTTATGAACAGCGATTCGAAAGAGAAAATTTTGAATAAAGGTTAAGAAAAAAAGTTTTCGAACGGTATCTCAGAACAGCTGATCCGTTTGCAATGTTAAAAGAAATAAACGGTAACAGCGCTATCTGTGAACTATTTTCTAAACTAACAACAATAAAAACGTAATTCAACGCTCCTCAGATTTTGCGGGAAAAAAGTATTGCCAAAAATCGAGCTTTTGGTTGTAAAATTATAAAGTTATTCGTATTTGGAAATGAAGAATGATTTTTCCCCTTTTTTTGAAAGAATTACGAAGCCAGCGGCCGCATCGCAACGAGAGATTAATGTGAGTTAGAGGGTTCGCTAAAAAAAAAAAAAAAAAAAAAAAAAAAAAAAAAAAAAAATATATATATATATATATATAAATAAAGAGGGTTGGATGGGGTGCTAAGAAAGAGAGAGGTCACCGAACGTTGAAATAAATTAATCTGTATTAATTTGCGTAATTAATGATACATCATTTTCAGATCATTAATTTTCAATCAAGAAGTGTTTTTTTTTTTTTTTTTTTTTTGCTCGTATCTCTTGTCCTTATCTCGGTGGAGAGGAGATGCTTACATTATATTCTTTTTAACTGTCTTACTTTCACTTTTTTCAAATGCCTCTCTCGTTTCTGCGTTTATTCCTGCTTCCTTCTCTTTTTACAGCTATTGATCATTGTTTCTAGTGACAATTATATTTTTAACAAAAGGTAAATCCAGAAAGTCACCGATGAACGGAAAAGGGGGTAGGTTTGAAGTATTGATTTTTCTGATCCTTACCCCCTGAATGCTCGAAGTTAAGCTATAGTGATATTTTACCCTCCCCAAGCCAGGATTTTCAAGGGGAAAAGCTAAAGTCAAACAAATCACCTCAAGCTTCCTTTTGTATATCCTCAGTAAAAGTACAGATTTTATTCATACAAAGTTCAGTAAAATGTAATGTACTTTACTTTGAGCAGAATAATATTAATCGTATTTATTTTCGTAACTACTTACCTCGTTCGAAAATGAAGCGTTACATTGCCGACCGATAAATAGGACGCGACTAAATTGAAATATGGAACGCAGTAAAAAAAACCAAGTTGCACAAAATTGCAATTTGATGTCGCTTTCTTGTTCTCATCTTCTTATCTAGTCTCTGACTCTTTATCAAATTCAATTTTGATAGTAAAATTCACCTTTTGCACCAACTTTTGACTTTAAGGCCCCATCATTGCTTCGTTTAACTCTAAAAGTCGTTACCTACTTACGGGAGTCTTTAGCTGGGACTGGTGCGGACTTGGAACTGAACATATTTTTGGAATGCGGCTTGAATGTTTAATATCAATAAAACTGATTTATGATTCATCCCTCCGTTTTAAACAAAATATTACCAACTGCCTCTAAATTTTTCTCGAAGAACTACACTCGCAATTTTAATGATTGATTGACCAATATCATAAATATATTAAGGGACATCTGCAGGCACTAAAATAAGGGGCACTTAATTCAATGCCAGCTCTCCTTATTTAATGAAAGCTCGTTTAAAAAGGTTAGGTTAATATCATTTACTTCCGAGCTTTCAAATGAAAGCTCAAACGGCAGAGATGAAATGAACGAATTTATACCTACTCACAATGTAGATATTCTGGTTTGTATGTGATAGACCCTCGTAAATTAGAAAGAATGCTCGTGCAAATTAAAGATTCCGCAACTGCGTGTATTTTGCATCTTGTTGATGGCGTTATAGAGGTGTCTTGTATCATACACTGGAGTTCATGAATATAATTCCAAAGACTTTGAATTTTTTTTCTATTTGGCTTGGCAACTGGAGTACAACGTCTTCGCCTCTCACTTGAAATTATTAAATGCAACCGTCATATTATTGCACCGTCGGCAATAGGAAGAAGGAGGGAGAGAGAAGACCTTGCAATTAAAAGAGTGGCTTCTCTTTGAGCCCTCCTAATTCCCATTATTAAAAAATAGCATATTACCAGTTTCGCAAAGCGATTCCCTTCCTAAAATAGCCGCAGTGTACAAGGCGTGCGGCATGGTGTAAAGAGAGTGTTTGAAAAGGATGTTTGAAAAGGATGTTGAATGTCTGCAACAGGTTTCCACGACGCGATGTCACGAACTTATTTTCTCTATTCCTTATTTTTTAATTTAATTCAATTTCTTACCGCACTGTGGGGCCGAGGAATTTTCGATGTTCAAACGACGAAACAGAAATAAAATCATAAAAACATAGGAGGGAATGGAATTTTAACGTGATCTGGTGTGTTCCTGAACTTTCGCAGAAGATTAAAATGTGTAGGTTATAGATGCTATTAAATTTTTCAACGCGATGACAGAGGAACACTAACACTAGACTCGTAAGCCAAAGTAAGTAGACAATTGTTGCACAAAAAAACTGTTCACAATAAATCATGAAATAAAGTAATGATTTTCAGCATAAAGATTTGATACGATCAGTTGCGAGTAACTTATATTACGTAAAAATCGGTGAAAGTGGACAGCGCTGAAGGCTCAATGAATTCAACACTTGATTCAGACGGACATAAGATTGATAAGGAATCAGTATACTTGTGAAATCAAAAACCACCCCCATTATTTTTCCGAGATATTCGCGATTTGCTCCCACCCTGTGCTACGTTCTTGCCCCGAAGTTAAACTTTATCTACTTCTCGTTACTTACCATTCCTCAAAACCGTTTCGCTTTGTTGCTTTTATAGTGATTCAAACGTTTCCCTTTTCATAAACTTTCGTGTTTTGTTTGGATTAGTGGCTCGGTTCACAGTAACAAGAAAGTTTGGAATTTCTTCACTTCAAGTGAAGCACAACACTCATGATAATTTCGATGCAAAACTGCGATAAAAAGATAGTGCTTTGAGAACGCGCTGCATTTTTAAATCTAAGTATGAAATATGAAATTTAATGACGTACTTTGTTCATTTATTCATTCCAAGTAATGATTTTACTAAGATTACTAAACATTTTCACTTCTTATCATCTTAATCAAATCGCACGAAGGTCTAAGTCTATAATTTTATTGTGAGATAAATTAAATGCTTGAAAAAAATACAAAAAAAATAAAAATAAAAAACTTAAGTTTTCATAAGTTATAACGTCTAAGGTAAAAGTCACTCCTTTATGTGAGCTTATAAAAAGTGCGTGTAATCATACAAGATTCGATTTTTTACGTCATAAAGATAGCTGGCTACTAGTCCAGGAACAGTAGTTCAAGTTTTTTTGGAAACAGCCGGAAAACTTGGATGGATGATTTTAGGTGCTTAAATTGATCCTTTAAAATTAGAAGAACAGCCCCTCAAAAGTATCCAACTTTTCGAGATGTGCTTAACTGATCACGAGGCGAGATGAGAAATCTCCCCAAATTCTCGTTATCATAGGCTTTTTCGTTAAATATATCGCAAAGCAGTATTGCTTTTAAAACTTTTTACCCTTGATAGTAATTAAACTTACCGTTACGTTCTAAAAAACAAAAAACTACATATTTACAAAATCACAAAATCGCTGTACAAAATTGCATGTATCAATTGTCTATGGAGTTATTCTTGACCTCAATGGCCTCCCTCAATTTAAGAAAAAAAATTCAATTTGCTTCGTTGCTACTTTTTTGGTCAAGTTTTAGTTTCGCTCCTTCGTGACTTTAGTTTTGAGATCACTTTTCTTCAAGCTGACAAATAATTTTAGCGCGTTTAAAAGCTTAACCCCTATGGGCCACTCCCGAGTCTACTCGTTTTTCTCCTGTTGTCCATTTCACATTGATTCAGTCTTCATTTCGGACAAACGCGAATATAGAGAAAACACTGCAATAGATAAGATCTCGTCGGGCGCCTTCAATTCATTGTATAGGCAATTCCAACTTCCTCGAGCACGAACAGTTAACTACCTTTCTTTTATACACAAAACAGTGCAGTGTTTTATTGAACTAACCTGGTCTTTCGAGGGTTAATTAGACGGTGTGTTTTGACTATGTACACAACTGGGAATAAGCAGTTTTTGGCTTTTAGCTGTGACGGTTTTTTGCTCCACTGTAACACTTACTTAATTTATATAAATAACGTTTATAACTTATAACTGTACGGTCATAATTATTGTCAGTATTAAAACAATTACAAACTAAATGGTCAAAAAAACATCATAGACAAACTAAAGTAGTAGTAGTTTATTCTGATTAGATTTTAAAGAAAGAGAGGAGAAAGGCTTGAATATAATGAGACGTGATCAATTAATAAACAGTTCGTCTTTTGGTATCAGCGTCTCTTTTTAGATTTCCCCTGTCTCTTTCCTACTGTCATATCATTTTCAGGTTCGTTTCGTTTTCTTTCAGTGATAGCATAATATTCTAGCCTAGCTTTCTCCCTCTGAATTTCTTAGATCAATCATTGTTCTACTTTTTAACCTATGTTCTCTTCGTTACCTTCTGTAACTAACTGACTCGGGGTCGTCATCAACACCATTTTCTTTTCTAACTAAGAACACATTTTCTTCATCGTTATCTGTCATATGACTTTCCACAGCTTTTTGCTCAAAATACAATGGGTCCGTTGCAAACTTTTGCTGCGACGATTAAGAGAGATTAATTATAATGTAAAGTCGCCTGAAAAGTCCATTGGTGGCATCAGAAAGTCATGGAATACAATAATAAACTCACAAGAGGCGTTTAATGAAATCCAAGATGCCGGAGAAATAACGAGCAATTTGTATGCATGCACCACGAACATCCAAGGATAGCCAACCTCACAATATCGATCACAACCAATCACAACGTAAACAAACACATAACCTCTACCTCCAATGAGGTTGTCAAAGTTGGCCATCCTTGGATGTTCGTGGTGCATGCATACAGATTGCCTGATATTTCTCCGCCATCTTGGATTTCATTAAACGCTTCTTGTGAGTTTATTATTACATTATATGACTTTCTGATGCCTCAAATGGACTTTTCAGGCGAGTTTACATTATTACACACTCTTAATCGTTGTAGTAAAAGTTTGAAACTGACCCATTGCGGAATATCATTCCAATACATTTGAGATGTTCATTGGGCATTAGAGTTTTTTGGAGCGATTTCAAGAGCTTTGAGCTTAGTTTAAAAAGTCACGGATCAAAGAGAAATATTCTGTGCGATGTTTGCAAACTACTGCCCACATACGTGAGTTTTGAAATAATTTCGTCTCTCCACAAGAGTTGAGCACACCATAAAACATCGAGGACTTTAGAAGATGTTTTCCTATTTCCTAACGCTAAAGACAAATGTCAGTCCATAAAAACTTGTATCCGGATTCTCTACACGATGTTTGTTAATTTTCCTGATACGGTCTTATAGAATGTAATGAGCAGTGCCTTTTTTCTCATAAGCACTTCATCTATATTTAACGTAGTATGAATTGAAATAAGCCGACTGACATTTTCTCTGTGACAAGTAATTAATATTTTCTATATTGAATCTATGTTGTATTCGCAAAATGTTCGAATCATGTTTCTCCGCGTTATGGCGCAGACAGGAAGAATTTTAAGACAGTGTTGCTCCATTTTTCGGGTATATTTCCAAACATTTTTCGTTTTATATCACTGAAATTTAAGTTCAAATAAAACGGAGATCTGGCACAATTGAAAATGGGCTCGCTGGTTGTACCTCGCTTGCTCTTTCAAGGCCAAGTTAGGGGCAACTTTGACTAATGCCGCTCGGCTTCTCCGCCTTTGATTTCCACTGTATTCAGTGTTGCCAAATTGGGGTGAAAAAGCCGTTCTACATTGATTTAAATTGGGACGATACGGCTTTTTACTCTCAATCTGGCAACACTGACTGTATTGAGTAATTAATCAAACCGGGGACCGGCGCCTCACCCACGAGGCTGACGTGAATGTGACCGTATTAAAGTCACATTTGATCAGTCACTCATTCCTTTTGATTTATTTCTAACTTTAAAACTTTATCTCTATTTATTCAAACATAATCGAGACGGTCTCCAAGAGAAAAGGTCCACTAAAACATCACACGAGCTGTTCGGAGAAAAGTCAAAATGAGACTACAGCGTCACTTTGTGAAAAAGAGCATGTCTGATGTTAAACGGGGTCGTTTTCAGGAGACAGTCTTAAATCTCATCGCTTTAATGCTGACATCTAAAGGAGGGGAGGGGGACTTGTAAGGGCTTGAAACGCTCGTTCAAAAAAGTACTAATCAACAAATCAGGTAATTATTGAGAGGGAGAATCAGATTTCATTTCCGCCTCTGATTCAACCGTTTTGGAACTGTGCGAATGTCGAAATGAGGTCGCACTAATCGTAATATAGATTTTTGCAAGTAAATAAATAAGGTTTTTTTCAAGGGATTAAAATAAAAAAGAAAGGTTTCCTCAATCTAAACATCCCAGTGGCGGCTAGAACAATGAGGCAACAGCGGACTCTCTCAATTTGATCCTACATTAGTGGCGTAGCGTGCAATTTGGCAACGTTGTATTGAGTCCATTTAAACCCATCCCGTAAGTAAAAGGCCGAATGCGAAGGTGTTCACCGAACACCCAATAGTTCAATCGTTTGAATGGATTTAAATGGGCACATTACATAGTTGCCAAATTGCACGCTACGCCACTGTCCTATTTGTGAACACCGAAGGACTCGAATATTTTTCTTAGGTCTAAATATGGCAACACAGATGATAACCAAAAGCATATAAACCGTTACTGAAACACTGGAACCGTAACAGAACCGAGACTGATGTCGGTTCTGGGCCAGTGATGGGCAAAAAATCATTTTTTGAATAACCACGAATATAATTAACAAAAATTATTCGCGTTGTTCTCATTTGTTATTAATTCCTATTAGTAAATCAACGTTCTAACCCTACCAGTCATTCACCTTATGACAAACGGATATTCTGGTATGGTGTCAAAACTTCGATTTACTAATAGGGCTGTTGCACACTTTTTCCATAAGCGATTTTAAAGTCGATTCTGGTGTAAAAACCTCCAAAACTAACGATGGCAGCACTAAAAACTTCCGACATCCACTCCTAAACTCGCAATAAACCATTTTCTTTTGCGAGGGCGTAATGGTGGCTGACGGTAGTAACAATGGGAGATTCCTATCTTAATTTCGTCTCTCTCTCAATGCTCATAGAAGGATGATTCACAGGGTAATTATTAATTAGTCATCAGTCAGGGTACAGATCCACATTCGATGAATGGTACGGTGACATCTAGTGACACCGATGTAAAATGAAAGTCGTCTCTTAGATGGGAATCTCGCATTATTACTGCCCTTAGCCACCATTACACCCGCGCAAATAAAAGCGTTTATTGAGTTAAGGAGTGGATTTTGGAAGTTTTTAGTGCTGCCATCGTTATTTTTGAAGGTTTTTACTCTGGTATCGACTAATAAATCGCTTATAGCAAAAGTGTGCAACAGCCCTATTTGATAGAAATAACATGAGAATAATGCGAATAATTCTAGTTCAATATTCGTGGTTATTCAAAAATTGATTTTTGCCCATCAATGTTCTGGGATCGCTAATGTAGATTCCGGTTCAATTTTTTCCTTCCTCATTCATTTCAGTCCCAGTTCTAACCTTGGCTCCATAAAAAAATGCCGGTTCTGTCTACTTTTAGTTTCTAGTTTGGTTTGCAGCCGCCAATTTCATGATTTTGGGAGGATCGGACAAAAGGTTGCGCACTTGAAAGGAAAGTTATTCACAAATAATGATTCACATTATTTTACAAGTTTACATGCCACTTGTGAAACCTCTGATGCCTCTGTCAACAAGTTAAACAGTTTGTACAGTTAAAGAGCCAATCTCGAAAAGTGACGAGTCACGCAATAAATCCACTGGTGTTAAATGTAAGGTGAGGTAAGGTTGCATGCCTCGTTTATATTTTAACGCAGTGCTTGGAAATGTGTCAAGCATCATACTACGTGTGAAACTTCGATTGCATTTTGTTCAAAGGAATCCAAATGCACCTTTTAAGCGTGCCCAAATAAGGCATGCTCCATCGAATCGATCTTGCCGGCTTGGATCTAGCTATTATAGAGCGACGCCATTTTCCATTTGATTACATTAGAAGTTTTTTTGAGAATGCCCGGGTTTCACCTATTTTGGTGAACGGTTTAAATTTGGCGTGTTTAATGACAATTAGGAGGAAAGGAGGTTGTTGCGTGTATCCTCATTTTGCCCAATACTATCCAAAAGAACATCCTTCCATCATATTTCCATATTTTTTAACCCTTTCAAATTGACGGGGTTTTATGGGGGAAAAAAATCTATGGTGTGTGTTTATCTGTCAGTTGTCAGTCTGTCAGGATGTCAGTTCGTATACCGACAATACCGACATAACTTTCGAACCATTGATCCATATGCATGCAACTTTTGCACCAATGTTGCTTTCTAGACTCCCCAGCGGAGTTTACAGCTCAGACAGAAATCAATCTTGCAAAAAAGAAAATATCAAAGTTGTTCAGTCAATCCAAGTTATATAACATAAAATGTAACAAGTTAAAAAAAAAAAATTCAGAAGAAATACTAACAAAAGCACGTCCTTAGTGTCGGAACCTGGCAACTTGTTTTAAAATCTCAAAAACTGTCATGTGAGCCACATTGAATTGACGCAACGTGGCTTTTCTAGGTTTAGTTTTGAAAACTATATCTATAGCGCTTTTTTGCGGTAAAGAAATCGTGCCGCGCCGTCTTGATGTCAGCAAGGAGATTACTATCGCGTTCATATGAGTCATAAACTATGATATGTATGAAAGACATGCTATATAATGTATATGTCTATAGTGGAAAGCCGGGGAAAAAAATAAAAAAACAAACAAAAATGTACTTATGCATACAGTGAGATAGTAAATAAGTGTTATAAGGTGCATCACAAAAAGAGAAATTCGCGTGAGAACCAACTAATCGCTCACACCCTGGAGCCCCGCATTATCCTCTTCATAGGTCCTCACGCCTACTCGCTTCTTCCGATAACACCCCTTACCTTTAATTTCACTTCAATTTACCTCCAAAGCATAGTGCGAGATGCTATAAAGCCTGTTCGAAGCGTATAAAATCGGCAAAGGACATTTTTTCTTCTTCTTTTTTTATGCACTGCCGATGCCGTCCCGGGAATGGCGCACAGCTGATCGAAAGCTTAGGCCATGCTTTTGTGTTCGGTTTCTGTGTGATAGGAATAGGGATTTTATCCCTGCCATTTACACTGAAAAAAGTGCTAAACTTAACTAATTTATACTTAATAGTTTGGGCACCGCACTTATAAACTGTTAGTTTGACTTTTTAAATTAGTTAAATTAACTCCGTGCCGTGTTAATTCAACTATTTTTTAACTATTTTAAGTAGTTAAACTAACAGTTTTTAAGTGGTGTCCGTACTTTGAACTAATTCAGCGTTTTTTTCAGTGTACAGATTCAAATTCAGACAATTTTTGTAGATTTGCAGGTTTCGCCTGGGTCCTAGTTGTTGGAAGCCCGTGAACTGTATAAATTATCATTATTTTTAGGTGCTGTCGCGTAGCAAAGCACCTTATTTTGTCGTTGTTTTTGGCAATTTCGTTTTTGTTTGTTTGTTGTTGTTACTGTTTGTTTTTTTTTGTTTTTGTTTTTTTTTTTTGTTTTACGTTTTGTTGGTTAGATTTATAGTCCAATTTAATTCCTTTAATGTTCCTCCCAGTCTCAGTGAGTCGGATGCAAAGTTTTGCAACAGCGTTATGAAGGGTCGATATTTTCGTAGAATTGCACGAAAATCACATTGAAAGCACCGAAAAGTCTCAAGATCCACTCATAAACTCAATAAATGCGTTCAACGAATTTCAAAGATGACGGTCAACTGAGTGGGTCACAATGGGGTGGTCCCATCAGCTGTTTTCTCGATATGATGCATTTTGCCTCCGCATAAGAAGCTGCGATTATAGATGAGACTCCTGCGTTGCGGCTCACTTATTCGACCGCCATTTTTGAGAATTTATTGAGCTGCTGATTGTGAGTGAATTTGAAGGCCTTCTGGTGACGCTTTCAATGTGATTTTCGTGCAATTTTACGTAAAAATTGTCCTTTCATAACGCTGCAGCAAAAGAAATTACAACAGACCCTTTAACCTTTTTAGTTTTGTTTTCATATTTTACTCCTGTTTGTCTCTTCTAGTTCAATATCATAATGTAGCTCTTTGAATTTGATGGAATAAGTATAATTTGCAGAAACAAATTAACACTGATATAAATACTTAAGCAGATTCTAAACTGTGCTAATGTTCTTAGTTCTATGTGTTTAGAGGGCTTGATGAGAAGGGCCACAACGGTTGAGGTGCTGAAAATGCATAAGGCTTCCATTAGAATAAGGCCTTCATCCTCGGAGAAGGGGTGGAGGCTCTGCGTCTGTAATTACTTTAGTTGTTCTGTGATAAGTATAATCTTCTTTCGCCTTCAATTCAGATGAGTCTATGCAAAAACTGTACCGTCACGGAGGAACCGTTTCTCACGAAAGGTCCGTTAGTTTCTAGTGCTTTTAGGAGCAGATGATGCTGTTTTAAGATATGGTAAGCTATGCCTGTTTCCAAATCGTGGCGAAATAGAAATGGAGGGAGCTGATGCAAATTTTTACTACAGGCTTGTTAATATTTGATTATGGGGTTTTTACTACAGGCTTGTTAATATTTGATTATGGGGTAAACCCCCGTAAAAATAAAGATGAGCGCACTAGAAAAGCATGAAGTCCACTCCCAAACTCATGAAATGCTTTTAAACGCGAGACTGTAATGACGGTGATTACCACCTACATCTTATGACAATTGGATACTTCTTCTTCTTTTTGCGTGGTGTCGCAAAAACACCTAGTGAGGATGGAGCTTATTGAGATAAGAAAACCCAATGCAAAAAGCCGGTAATCTTCGCAGCCACGGTACGGTCTAGCGTTTGAAAGCACTATATGAGTTTGGGAGTTGATTTCTTGATTATTCAGGGCGCTTATCGTCAGTTTTATAGGGTTTTACCTTTAATCAACAATGGATAAGCATGTTGCAAAAGTGTGCACCAGCTCCATTGCTTTGCCATGATAAATTTAACTAATTCAAAATCATTTTTGCAACCGACCATATTCTACCCTTCATTCCTTTGAGTTCTTAGAAGTCTGGAATTTCATTTTTGAAATGTATGGAGCTTTTTGTTTAAAAAAAGCATAAAACAGTTCCCTTTTCAACATTCATGGAACAACTGTGTGTGTGGCAATTTATGATTTTCAAAACTAGAGAACTGCGAACAACCAATTAGGTACAAATTAAGTAAAATGAACGAAAACATTTCAAAATTATCTAGTGTGGGTTTTGGAGTCGGTTTACTTTGAATTCCACCTCTTTGTTCCACTTTGGCAAGCCTGTAAAACACACGAGGCTCGTCATTTAAATTGTTCTATTTGACAAGAGCACTTCTAAAACCAAATTAAACCACAGTTGGGATGTTCACTGACGAAAAAGGACAAAACGAAAATACAGTAAAAACTTGATACACATTAATTGAGCTGTGTAGCTGTAATATCTGTATAATATGATCACCACAAAACCCGGTTAATTTTATCGTACTCCAATTAACTATTGATACCATTGGTCTATTTCTGAAGATGTTAGGGGGGAAATCGGCTGTCAAATAAAACTCGATATGCGTTTTAACCATGTATTGTGTACACTGAAAAAAATAATTCCTGAATTTTATTAATATTACTAGAAGTATAAGGATATGTGAACCAAAGAAAGTCTTGTTATTTGCCCAGAAAATGCTGGTATTAATACCAGAATATGGTCATAGAACTATAGAACTTCCTCAAAATTGTATAGAATTATGGTAAAAACACTAGAATTTCCGTAATTGTATCATCCTTTATATTGGTTCACCATATCGTCATGCTTCTGGTATTTTGTTTTCTGTAAGTATATGATCACCATCCATGCCTGATCAACGTGTTGAGTTTTTTTTTAAGCGTGCGTCCCGAAATGCGATGTGCCTCAAACGTCGATGGTTCCGCTGATGATGGCAGCTCGTGGAATTGCACTATAGTCTAAGGAATGGTTAAAAAGTGGCAAAAAATCAGAAAGTATATTTCTCTTCAATTTATCATTTAAAATCTTTGAAGACCAATTTTAACCACATAAAACACTTTTAACAAGTAATTTAAACATAATAATGGGTAACTGGAAAGTTTCCAATTAAGCTTTAAAAGCCGAAAACGATTATTTCTTATGGGGTTTTTATTTCACAGAGTTTTTGCCACTTTTGTTTTGTTTTTTTTTTTTTTTTTATCCCTGATCACAGTGCAATATGTGCCAACACAAGAGACTCTCCTTAATTTTAACCTATGTAAAACAATCGATCTCTAGGAGAACTGTGAGGCTCAATGGGGAAGTTGCATGGGTCTGAAATTTTGTGTTATTTTATAAAGAAAATGAAAGTTCTTGATGAGCTGATAACAAAGATTCCTTTGGTTTTTAAGTAAGTCCCATTTTTCCAGAGATGAGATGTTGGCCCAAAATACATTGGTTTTTAAATGGGAATTTCGCGTAGTGAAGTCACTAGGTACGCACACGATTTTTTTACAGCTTACACGTGATGGATCTACAAAACAGGGACACTTAGGAAAAAACCAAGGGCACCATTGTTCTCAGCTCATCAAGCACTATCATTTTATTTATAAAATAAACTATAGGGAATACCCTATGAACACTTTTTCACATCCAATTTTATCTGGGGGAGACCCCCTGACCCCCCTTTGATTTTCTGAGGGAGACCGTCGGACCCCTCTTTTAGTATGTTATTCAAATCTAGGGATCCAATATTGAAATGTTTATTTTTTTCCATTTTTTGACCCTTTTTCCATTGATTTTAATAGAAATGATTTTTCATCCATAACTATAACCTCAAAATTGAAATTTAAAAAAAAAAACAAAAAACAAAAAAAGTCCCTCTAGGGAATGTTAAAAGCATTATTACTGCAAAATTTGGATGCATGTGGTTGTGGATCTATAGTTCAAAAGTTATGCTGGGTTTCACGTTTTATGGCTACGGACAGATTGACACCACAGAAAGTTTGTGCATTTACACCTCCAAGCCACATACGGTTAAATAATATTGAAACTTCATGGATGAATATTCTTTAGCATAGTATTAAGCATGATGAGAGCCAATTATTTTTTAATTATCATGATTTACTTACTACTTAGTCGTAGTGGGCCAAGTATCGAAACAAAATGCTGTGACAATCTCTGCACCATTGCAATACTTTCTCTATTTCTAACTTTGTTAGTAGTAAGAAAGTAAAAACACAACATTTCAGACCCTTGCAACTGCCCCATTGAACCTCTGTGAATTCGGTACTTTGGCATATACGTTCAAGTGCGGCAGAAGCATGATTCCAATTTTGTATGAGCTGCCATCACTAGGATTCTCATGTGTAGAGCACAATCAATATGGATTTCTCCTGTATTATTTTCGTCTTCAGAGACTTATTGGCGTTAAATTCGGCAACGCAGCGGAGGGAGAACGATACTTGCAAACGCGAGCCATACTATAGAGCTGTATAAATAATCTCGTTTTCGCGAGTGGTCACCAGAGGCTGCAGAGCACCCCATCCCCCCATCACCCCTTTTCCGCACGTCCAGCCACTCCACACACTTCCCAACCCTGGCGCGTGATATTGAAAATAATTACGTTTTCCACTGAACCGATATTCCGCTCATTCCATGGCTCTCTATTCGCAGCTCGCAATGGAGCACAGTTGCCAAATTGCAAGGAAAATGTCCTGGAGTTTTGATGAACCTTTGTCCCCTTCAATGAGCTATAACTTTAGAGTGGCACATCAAGGGAACGTTCCGCTGGTTCATTGTTGTCACCTAGGGCGCCGTCATCTTGCCGTAAACATCGATTTTGAGGTTAAGTTTCGTAGGTTGTTTCCGGCCGTTTCGTAAACAAACTCGGGCATCGCCGGGCCTTCAAAATTTAACCTCAAACCTTGGAATCTGCCGTCCAAATTCCGCTTTTTCCCGGGATTCTTTCTACCCTGTGTGGCACAAGGTGGACCAGCCCGCTGCCACTCTAAAGTTATAGCTCATTGGTCCCCTTGTGTGCCTGGGGAGAGGGATGGGGGGATTTCCATGTAATACTCTATGCAAGGGTCTTCAGAAGCTTTTAACAAAAAAATAAAAATCGGAAATTTTCATCGAATTTTCCGTATTTATAGTCATTCTTGCAGTCGATGAAGAGAAAATTTGCCCCCTTCCCCCCCCCCCCTAAGGCATCAACATATTTTCAATGAATTTGGGTGAACAAAAAAATCTTCGTGTGATTTGATAGCTTACTTTATGCAGTTTCAGAATATGTAAATTATTTTTTTTTGGGGGGGGGGGGATTATCTTACCTACATACTGTAATGTATAAATTTCAAAATTCAAAGAAATCAAAAGAACGAGTGAGATTCAGTTTTATTTTGAACATTTGAACTTGGCACTTTTTTGGGAATATCCTGGCCAAACATTTAAAAATATAAAAACAAACAAAATTAAAAATCTTTTTTGAAAAAAAAATAAATAAATAAAAACATGCTTACTATTTTTCCGCACAGAATACTGGACGATATGTTTTTTTACAGTTTTGAAAAACATTAAAAATAAAAGCCATTAGCAATGGTATATTACGTTCAGGTAAAAATTCAGCCACCCCCCCCCAATTTAATTATCAGGTTCTGTAAAATACCCTCGGCACACAAAGGGTGAAAGAAAATAGATGTAATTCGTTAAATTTTTTAGACCAATGGGGCTCTTGCAAACTGTTGCGATAGGGGATTGAAGAGTTGATTCTTGCATAAAAACCAGTAAGAATGACAATGAGTACACTAAAAAATCACTAAATTAACTCTCAGAACCGTGCTTAATGGCGGAGAGACACAGGTATCATGGGAGATTTCTATCTAAATAAAATGGAGACATATCTCTGTCTTTTCGTAGTGAAAGTGACATAATAGACAGGAATCTCCCATGATACCTGCGTTGAACCGCCATTACGATCTTGCCGTTATAGCAGTTATGTGAGTTCGTTACTAAATTTTCGACATTCTTAGTGTGATTTCCGTGATTTCCGCTGGTCTATACATCAGATTGGACTATTTTTTTGTTTATAGCAAAAATTTGCAAGAGCCCCATTTGGCAGCCCTGCATTACGGTAATGAACGAGGCGCAAAAAGGGAAGGTGGGGAGGTCAATGATTTCATTTTAGCCATCCACTAATTTTCCGATTCGCGGGGCTTCACTGCAGTGTACTTTCCGCTCATTGGAAACCATTCGCGGCATTCTCTCTGTGACTGCTAGCTGCTGGCTGTGGATACACTCAGTCGATGGATATGAATGAACGGAGAGCGGATCCGGACGAGCCAACGCCAACGAGCCAACGAGTGAGGTTTGGAGAGGAGAGCTTCGAGTCAAAGCGGAAATGATAACGATGAGTATATTGCCAACGCATCGCACAGACAGCATGGTCCTCATAGAAAACGGGCTTGCTGGAAACTTTTGCTAGACATAGTTAATAAAGGAAGGGAAATGGGGCTCTGGCAAACTTTTGCTACAGGGGATTGAAGAGTTGATTCTTTCTTGCATAAAAACCTGTAAAAATGACGATGAGTAAGTACATACTAAAAAATCACGAAATTCTCTCTCAGAATCGGACTTAATGGTGGAGAGCCGCAGGTATCATGGGAGATAGATTCCTATCTAAATTGAGACATATCTCTGTTTCCGTAGAGACAGCTAGGGGCGTCATTTCAAGTTCGGCTTGGGGGGGGGGGGGGGGCAAAAAATCTGAATCTGATATGACCTTTTTTTTATTTTTGCTCATCAATATAATTTTAGAGCCATGAGCCGGCTTGGGGAGGAGCAACAAATTTGATGGCCTTTTTTTTATTATTTTTTTTTTTTTTTGCTCATCAATATAATTAATTTCCGTTTTTGAGTCTGACTTCAAATCCTTGCCCACCCTGCCCCTACCCCCAAAGAACGCCGCACCGCTGCGTAGAGAAAGTGACAAATTAGACACAGGAATTTCCCATGATACCTGCGTTAAACCGCCATTACGATCTTGCCGTTATGGCAGTTTTGTGAGTTTATTACACTGAATTTTAGATTTCATGAGTGTGATTTTCCTGATTTCTGCTGGTTTTTTCATCAGATTGGACTTTTTATTTGCTCACAGCAAAAGTTTGCAAGAGCCCCACCAGAATAACAACAACTGATATGTGTGCCCAGGTAAAAATGGTCCATATAGATCCATAACCAATTTCCTACGCAGTATGGATATGTATGGATCCATATGGACATTGAACATGCATGGATGTACATGTCCATACAATAACAACACATATCCATAAGGACACATATCCCTACTCTATAATATAGGAAATTGGTTATGGACCTAGGTATGGACCATTTTTACCAATGAGATTTTTCCAATTTTGTGGCGCACAATTGGAACGGGGCCCTCACGTTCTCCGAACAAAATTTTTGGAGAGTAATTTCTCTTGAACTGGGTTGAAAATTGCAATTTGTTTGCATTTTTTTTCCTCGTCTTGAATCAAAACAGATATGAAATTTGGATTCAGCATCAAAATTCCAACCAGAATCATTTGTGGTTCTCTGATTTTAGTATGATTTAATCATTGAATGTCAAATTGATACATTGCTGAAACTTTAGACACGTTTCCCTTTGTTTTTAAAAAAAAAAAAAATTATCGTAAACAAATCGCCGATCTTCAAAATGTCAATTTTTCAGCTTTTCGGGTGTCCTTGGCGTCGCTAAAATGACTGGTATACAACCTAGCTCCTTTATACGATATAGCAGCAAAACCTCAATTTGTGTCCTTAAGATAAGGGACCTATTTCCTTGGAAAACAAAAGAGTGCTCTATCAAAGTCCAACCTGAATTTGCTCGAGAGCTTACTATCATATCGAGATGTCTTTTGAGATGACATCAGCCGTAAGATTTTATAACTGTCTCGGTCAGCAATGATCTTGAATACAATTTGACGGATTGAAATCAACCTGGCGCAATGCAATCCAGCTTCAAGGCTTATCTATTTTACGATGTATGCTCCGTCATAATGACTGACTTTTGATACAATGTGGCATATCTGCTTCGACTGATGTGATGTGCTAGGACTATAAAAAAGTTAAGAGGAGGGAGGGGAAGGCCTGAACACGCAACAGAAAAGAACGTAATTACCTAGTCGTTCAATCAGAGGGAATCAATGTTGACGCATAACGCTATCTTACGATCAAATCTTATCCAACGGTTTCGTAGAAATATTCCCACCTATACGTGTACGTATAGTGAACAATGAAAGTCTAGAAACACCTAGCTGCGAAACTTCCATGTGTTATTCTCCCGTTTTCTTCGGTCAGTGGTGTGACTATTTTGCCTTAGAGTTTTGTTCTTCTTCTGTTTGAGTTACAAAAACTCTTTGAAGCTCTTAATTGAATTGGTATAATAATAAAACTCCAAGTTAGAAGAAAAACTTTTGCTGCGATGATAGTACCGTTCAAGGAGAGAGTTAAATTTCACGTCAAGTATATTAATCCCAGATAACAAACTCCGTGGATAATAACATCATTATCTGTAATAGTATACATATATAAGCTTTAATTAAAAGTTTCCAGTTGGAATGAGATTTAGTAACTTTATTTCTACTCTCGTGTAAATTTTGAAAAAGTGTGCTTTCTTCGTTTTAGCACAGTAGCGTTAATGAGCTCTTGTTTCTTCTCTGTGTTAATTGTGAAGTTATCGGGACCAATGTGCACAGTTGGTTCCATAGACTGAGCGAAAAGAGGTCCACTAGATATAATTACGCGCTCAAAAAAAATGTAGGCTGAGCGGAAATGTCTGCTTGATGTCGCTTACGTAGAACTTTATAAATTTCGTAACCTATATAATAACGAAAACGGCACACACTATTCATAATTGTGACGATGATTTTCTCCTCCACGCCTTCTTCAGACTTCGGACTGCTTACTGCCTTCTTTCTGGTATGAAAGGAAACAGAAGTATGTTTAAAAGTGTTAAAACAATCATAATTTTTTTTAAAGATTTGCATGACTCTATGGTGACGAGGTGACAACAAATTGAAAAATTATGTGGTAAAAGTAATGAAACAAATATGATACGCGATAATTTAGTCGAACTTGCGGACAAATGACACACTTGCTTTCGAAAGAAAAACTTAAATGGGGGTCACTCAATGGGCTTTTGCTAAAAGCAAATAAATAGTCCAATCTTGTGTAAAGACCAACCAAAATCACGAAAATCACACTAAGAAAGTCTAAAACTCAGTAATAAACTCACATAACTGCTATAACGGCAAGATCATAATGGCGGTTCGACGCAGGTATCACGGGAGATTCCTGTCTATTAAGTCACTTTCTCTACGGAGACACAGAGGTATGTCTCACTTTAGTCAGGAGTCCCCCATGATACTTGCGCCTCTCCGCCAATAAGCCCGATTCTGAGTGTGAATTTCGTGATTTTTTAGTGTAATCATCGTCATTTTTACAGGTTTTTATGCAAAAATCGACTCTTCAATCCCCTGTAGCAAAAGTTTGCAAGAGCCCCATTGAACGAATTCAGAGTGCCCTATTTTGGAGGATCGCTTATAGCTTATTTACAAACTGGTTTAATAGGTTGATGACACGGTTGAAATATCCACGAGCGACACACCAGTCACAAATCATACCTGATTTCGACCGCTCAGCCCACGACAATTTTGTAAGGTTCCGCCTAGCTCACAATGACGTCCACTTGTCCGTTCATGTCGTGTTCGCTCAGGACGAGTACTACAGTTTGCATACCTTGGCAGGGGTGCGCGATTTGAGAGCCCGGTAAAGAGTACCCTCTCTCGCAATCTTTGTCGTTGTCCAATTCACTTTTGTTGTTGTTACTTCCCCACACCGCCGTAATTATGATGTTGACACTTACATAATGTTTGGTGAAGTCTTGAAAAATGTGAATAATTTGGGTCGTATTGGAGATAGGACCCCCCCCCCTCTTCCCGGTGTAAAGGAAGTTGGTTGGACTCAGCTAATCCTCCAACTCTATAATTTTCCTTACCATCAACAATGCGGAGAATATAGCTTGAACAGCGATCTCTATATCGTAATACGAGCGTTGAATAAATGTGCACATGTACGTGTGAGTGTGCGTGTACGTGTATTGAAAAGGCATACCGAACACCTTGATACTTTTCTATCTTTCACTCATTGAAGCCTAATTGGTTAGCTACAGCTTTTACCTATCCGTAGGTACTATGACTTTCAAAAGAAAGTACCCTGGTTGAAATTTTTACTATTTTAAATCTCAGCGCAACCTTTCAACAATTTTGCGGCTTTCGAGTGTTAAAAAGAACTAGACAGAATGACTCCTTATAGCACGTCATGATAAAATCGAAAATTCTATTGAAAACAACAGAACAAATTAACAATAAGAATTTCAATTGGGGGTACTTTTTTATGAAAGTCATAGTACTTCTGCAAAAAATTGAATGGATCTAGAGCTCGCTATGCAAAATATTGACCTAAAATTATTATCGAACATTGTCGTTTACAAGCTTCCAGCACCAGTTTCAGATACGCTTCTGCATCACTTCTTCCCCGTCGCTGAAATCATTTAATTTAAGGCTCTGTAAAATGTGTAAAAACGTTTCTGAAAGCTTTCAAACGATATTCGTATTGGACAGTGTTACTCTCTGATTTATTGCCCACTTTGAATAGATAATTTTCACCTACTGAGTAAGCTAGTTGTCCCAATTACTGCCACCTTTAAGAATAAATTTCCGTAAAATACCTGTAAAAATGTAAATTTTTATTTAATCTAGGACCTGTTTGCATTAGGACACGAAAAAAAAAGATTAGTGAAAATAGCCATACGGATACCTGATTTTGGCACCAGCTAGATGTTATGGTAAACTTGACCAGCAGTATGGTACATTTACCGATACTTCGAGTAAATTTGACGTGCAATCAGGTAACATCACCTAGTCAAAACATAGTATACTTCTGGTTAAAATTACCATAACATCTAGCAGGTGCCAAAATCAGGTATCCGAATGGTTATTTTCACCGTAGTTTTTTTTTCCGTGGACCCTTCAAACACATTCCAGTTTTATTAAAAAAGTAAGAAATTGGAGTAATCAATCAGGAAAATAAATCATTTATAAAACTCGAAAAAATTGCCTATGTCCCAATTACCGCCATGCAATAAGTGGATTCGTCCCAATTATTGTCATCAGTTGTCCTCATCATGGCCATACATATTTTCACTGGCTTTTCATTCAAATCATCATGTTTATTGTCAGAATAATGAATTTATATAATAATTTAAAAAGCAGACAGTAAAGAGAACAAATTTTTAATAAGTAACTATACTGAAAGAAATCGGAACAAAAAGGTGGTGCTAAGCAGGTGTCTATAATTCTGTGATTTTTTAAGGGCAAAAACGCTGCTAAACATCAACTTCGAACTTTTTTCACCAGTTCAGCCAACCTATGAAAAACACGTATTCCATTTACTCTTTTTGTCTGCTAAAGTAGGCTTATTTTTAAGAATAAATGAATAGGGTGGTGTGGTGGTATAATTGGGACAGGTGGCGGTAATTGGGACATCTCTACCTTACTGTGCGATAAGGCTTTGGCATCGAATAACAATGAAACACCGCATACATTACCACCATTCAGGATGTAGTTTGCGGTTTCATATCACCCTGATCTCTGCGGGCAGCAGAAAATAAATCAAAATAAACAAAACAAAACAAAACAAAACAAAACAGCAAAACAGCATGCTGATTATGAACAATCGTGTCGTAATGCTATCGATCGAGTCGATGATCGAGTACGTGTTATCTTATGGGTGGTGCCATTCAGATAGGTTTCATTCCGTATAGAAACCCTCACATCTCTGCGGAAATTTGCCGATGACTCCTGAGCTATCGGAATGAAAACTACTGGAATGGCATCACCCATAAGATAACACGTATTCGATTATCTACTCGAAAGCATTACGATACGATCGTTCATAATCAGCCAGCAGGAGAACAAATCATGATCGGCCAAAAACCAGCACGCTGCTGGCGCTCGGGAAAAATGAACAATCAAAATCATCCCCTTTGGACTTTCATCGGATGACGTCAGATTTCGGAAGTATGCTTGTATGTATATAGAGGATTTTAGTAATGACGGTAGCCGGTGACGAGCGTTCCAAACAAAGACAGTTTGTCTCTCTCGCTCTCACGTGACCCCCATGTACTCAAATTGTAATGCCATCTCACTCTAATTTTAAAAATCGTATACATAGAGACATCTTTCGTGAAATTTTTTGGTTGAAATGAATTCCTCGAAGCATTTTTAATGCTATTTTGATAGTAATATGTCGTAAAACAAGGCCCTGTAAACGAATTTCGAAACTAGAAAGAGATGGGTATACATGCGGGGGTCATGGGAGAGTGAGTGAAATAGTTTGGAACGCTACGCGAGTTTTATCACAACCGTTTGCGGGTGCATTGTTGTGGTTGTTGGCTAACCGTTGACTTTGCACTAAAACCGTCTATTGGAGCGATCCGATCGATTTCAAAAAGCATGCAATGCTGCGCGGCACGCTCTAAAAAACGCTAACTTCTTGATGCGGCGATCCAGAAACTGGAGGGATAGCTATTGCCTCACATATATCTTAGCCTTTTCTCCGTTGGAACGTGGCACCACAATGTTAAAACGTTATCGTGTTCGTAAAAGTGGCTGTTGACGTTTCCAGTTTATCTTATTTCAATCAGTATTTTTTTTTCTTCAAACTTTAATAAATATTCAAACGGTTTACATTAAATTTGCGGTGCGCTTTGGCGATTGCTAAGTATTTACCTCTGTCCTCTGCCCTTGTTCCGTTTCTAGAAGGAATGAGATAAGAAATGAAATACGCAAACAAGGATATTGCCTCGGTCGCCCCTTCGGATCAACGTGCTAAATATTAATGGATTCCATTTCCGTCCTCTCGAGAATTTGACAGCAGCCGGGAAGCCCTGCTTCATCCCGCCGACCCCTTAGCATCGTCATCTTATGTTATCCTAACATACTTTTTGCCAAAAGGGAGACTATGAGAACGCGCGAGGCAACAAATATTGACTATTAGAAATTGAACAGTGTAAACTAAAGTCACTACAGGGTGTAACAAAACTCCTCCACCAAACTTCTGGAGCATGTACACAGAAAAAAATATGAATGTTAAAATAACAAAACATTGCTAAAACTCGGAAATACACTTAACATTTCAAAAATTACAATTCGAGGAAATACCAGTTTAGCAAAACATATTGCTGAAATTGCAAAAAAAAACTGCTCTTTAAGCAAAAGATACTGTCGGCTTGTCAAAAAAAATTGCCAACAAAACAAAAAATATTGCAAAATCAGCAATATTTGTTAGTTAAAGTAGCATTTCATTAACTGCAATTTTTGCAAAGTAAAATGTACATACCTATTCCCGATTTTTAGCAATGTTTTGCTATTTTAACATTCATATTTTTTTGTGTGCATATTTGAGGGCGAAATAAGAAATTATTCCCCTACAAACATGTGTCCAAAAAAGTCCCCCCTTTTGAGCTATAGTCCCTATAGCTTTTACATGGGTTTAAATGGACAACGTACAATGTTGCCTAAAACCTGTTGACCAACCTGAATTTTGACTACTCTTTTGTCTTAAACTCGCTACATACAGTCCCACCGAAACTGTCTTTGGGATCACTAAGTATAAAATCTGGGCACGCCACGCCGTATTTTGTCCATTAAAATCTATTTTAAAGATAGAACTTTTGGATATGCGGTGAACACATTCAAATTCGACCTCTAATAATATAAGGACTCTAACCATTCAGTACCATCAAATGGCACTTTATTTGCCTCTCGCTTGAACCTCAAAATTTAATTTAAGTAAATTTTACTGGTTTGGCTCTATTGCAAAAGCGGGAGGGAACGCTGCGAATCTGCCATCGCAATTAATGACGCGCGGTAATTGTTGGCAAAAGAACGTGTATATAATTCTACGTCAAAAGCAGGTTACTTTACAGTTTACAGTCTCTAAGCAAGTTGGTAGAAAATAAGATTGAGCATTTCTCTTTCTCTGGATTTTTGCTCATTTGTTTTTGTTTTTTCTTTCTGACTTACTAACGAAGTTAGAAAAATTGAGAAAGTATTGTGGTGGCGCAGAGATTTTCAAGGTATTTTTGTTTCGATACTTGGTCCACTACGATAAAGTAAATCATGATAATAACAAAATAATTGGCTCTCATCATGCCTAATACTATTCTGAAGAATATTTATTCATGAAGTTTCAATATTACATGTATTTAACCATATGTGGCTTGGTGGTGTAAATACACAAACTTTCTGCGGCGTTTGTCTGTCCGTCTGTCCGTCCGTAGCCATAAAACGTGAAACCCAGCACAACTTTTGAACTATTGATCCATATGCATCCAAATTTTGCAGAAATGTTGTTTTTAACATTTTCCAGAGGGACTTGCTTTGTTTTTTTTAAATTTTAATTTTTAGGTTAACTATGGATGAAAAAGGGTTTCCACTAAAATCAAGGGGAAAATGGGTCAAAAAAGGACACATTTAAATATTTCAAAAATGAATCTTTAGATCTGGGTAAAAATATCAGAGGGAGGTCTAGGAGACTCCCCCAGGATATTTAAGGGGGGTCTGGGGCTATCCCCCATAATAATAAAGGGGGGTTTGGGGGTCCCCTCTAGATTAAATTTGATGTGAGAAAATGTTCGTAGTGTATTCCCTGCAGTTTATTTCTGTTGAAAAAGATGCTGACTGTTTTTCATTACTTTAAATTATCCCATAATCCTGCATTTGGTTTGTTACAGGTTTCGTTCTTCTCCACCAGCCCCGAGCTGAGCAATAAACAGCGATTCGAGTATTTTAGTCGAACGATCCCCTCCGATGAACATCAAGTGCGAGCTATGGTAGAAGTCGTCCGAAAAATGCAGTGGAGCTACGTTTCAATTATCTACGAAGAGTCAAACTACGGAGTCAAGGTAACGCCGATCATTTATCATCCGTTTCTTCTTTCAAAATTAAAATGATAGTTTATGATTGAACTGTGACATTTCCGACTAAAGAAATTAATTGGAATAAATTGGCTCACTTAGTTGATATATACTTTTAGAGAATGGGGCTATGTTTCACTTTTTTGCTATAAGCGAATTCATATAGACGATTCTGGTGTAAAAACCTCAAAAAATAACAATGGCAGCACTAAAAACTTCCGAAATCCAATCCTAAACTCAATAAACTCTTTTATTTGCGAGGCTGTAGTGGTGGCTAAGGGCGCGCAGTAATAATGGGAGATTCCCATCTGATAATACTGTAACTCCTTCAAGAAATGACCAATAAGAGACGACTTTCATGTGACACCGGTGTCACTGCAGGTGCCGCGGTATCATTCATCGGATGTGGATCAATACTCTGTGAATGAATCATTCTTGTCAGCATAGAGAGAGTGACGAAATTAAGATAGGAATCTCGCATTATTACTGCCCTCAGCCACCATTACGCTTGCGCAAATAAAAGCGTTTATTGAGTTTAGGAGTGGATTTCGGAAGTGTTTAGTGCTGCCATCGTTAATTTTGAAGAATTTTACACCAGCATTGACTATTATATCACTTATAGCAAAAGTGTGCAACAGCCCCATTAAAAAGCTAGGAAGAGTCTAAAATATCGCCAATGCAACCTTTGTACAATAGTTACGATCAGCTTTTCTATATGCGATGTTACTTTCGCGCTGCATAGTTGAATTAGAATGCCTATGACAGAACTATATGTATAGGCCGAGTATTTAACGATAAGTTCCGCTTTTAAGTAGATTCCATGAATCTACTTATTGCGGAGGGTGCGATGTTGGATTTTTCGGGAAATTTTATCAAATGAGCACGTTTCATGGTCCCCTGAGTGAGAAAATACCACTCGTTGAAAATTGTATATATATATATATATATATATATATATATCTTTATATGTATGTTTCAGCCAGTTTTACCGTTTTTATGTCCCACGATCCTGTTCGTAATTTTTGGTTTTTGTTCTTGAAATTTTTCTCAACTATTCGTTGGGTTTATTTCTTGGATGAGTTCGAAGATGGTGTAAATCCGATTGTTAGTTTTCGCGTTATGGGCCGTGTTTGAGTCGTAAAATGTGTTTTTGAGGTTTATTTTTAGGAGTGTTTGTTTTGAGTATTTTTTTTGGGAAAATTTATGTTAGCCGTTTTGTTACGCAGCTTTTTTACTCGAGTCATTTTTTTGTGTTTTGCGTTGTAAGCGAGTTATAGCGATGTGTTTTTCGGGTTTTTTGGCAGTGTTTTTATATGAAGAAATTGTTTTTTTGTTTCAAAAATTTTAGTATATATCGTGGAGGATGTTTTTAGTTCATATGCTCTTTGCCTTGAATTTTCCTTGTGTTTTACGTGTTTTACGAGCTATTTAGTTTCTTATGGGATTTTACAAGTGAAAGACAAGGATGCTGGCGTATTGGTATAATTGCTCTTTCTTTGTTTTACACGTACACTGTTGCTTAGGTACGTTATTTATTTATTTTCTTGTTTTATCAGCTGCTCTTATTCAGATTTATTCCTCATTACCGTTACAAAGATTACACATTTTTCAATCTTTGTACTATAATCTTTTTCTCATGGACATTTTTATTTAAATGTTGAACAGCTGATAAAAAAAAAAGAAAATTGAATAATTCAAAGAAAATCATAACATAACCTATTTATTGAAATTTGTGAAAAACTTATATAACCTAGCTTTTATTTCTCACTTGCATTGTAAAGATTACACATTTCTCTATTGGTAATATAATCTTTTTCACAATAATATTTGGATTTTGAGCAGCTGATTAAATAAAAAAGAAAAATTCAGAGAAAAATTCAACAAAAATGATAACCTATATTTAAATTTGTGAAACAATGATTTAACCAAGCATGGAATCTACTTCGTCTTACCGGCCTGCCGGGAGGCATTTTTAGGTTGTCATCGTTCACGTCTTCCTGCTGGCCAAGTATACTGCGAATACGGTGCATGCGTTTCCAAAGGACGTAAACATCTCGTAGATTCAATGCCATTTATCAGCTAAAAATTACTGTTCCGTCTCAAATCGTTTTTCTTTCCCCTTCAATCGTAACTAGTTTTTGTACCGAATGCAATTCTGTGAGAGAGGAAAAGAGCGAAATATTCTTCGAGCAGAATTGTGGGGATTGAACTGAGGGTTTATTGCGGGAAACTCTTGGCTTGCGGTTTTCCGATGGCGAAGCATTGGCAATGGGTTGGAGGGGGGAGGGGGGAGGGGGGGGGGGAGGGGGGCTGGAGAAGGAGGAAAATGGGGGTAGATATCCAAAGCTATCAGTCGAAACGGCGATTAAATAAAGTATAGTGACTAGCAAGAGAGCAACAGAGAGAGAGAGAGGGATTAGCTCTCGAGTTGTTATTAACAAGTAATTTCTTCTTCAAAAGCGCGCGCTCATTTTGAAATTAGGGGGGCGTGCAGGGGTACATGAGCGGGGTGTCGGAAGTGAATAGTCCTCGTAGTCATCATGAGTGAATCCCCCCCCTTCCGTCCCTCAGAGGCGTCCCTCTCTCCTAATCCTCTCTCAATTTTTCACGAATGCCTCTTCATCCTTGACGAGGGCTCTCGTTGATTGATTGCAACTCATTCAGAGAGCTCATTTTCTGCTGAAAGGGACAAAAAAAAAAACAAAAAAGAAAGAAAGAAAGAAAGAAAGAAAGAAAGAAAGAAAGAAAGAAAGAAATAAAAATGAAAAAATAAATCAGCTTGTTTAGTTGTTCACTCCTCGTGCAAACTCTCTCTCTCTCTCTCTCTCTCTCTCTCTCTCTCTCTCTCTCTCTCTCTCTCTCTCTCTCTCTCTCTCTCTCCCCTCTCTTTCTCTCTCTCTCATACATATACACACACACATCCTCGCACCCACACTTACTTTCTGTATCTCTCTTTTAAACACACGTTGACTAAAGGTACTTGAAAATATATTGGTGTGTGTGAGTGTTTAAGAGTACACGTACTCACAAGCAAGCTTCAAAGTCTTCCCCGCCTGCTTTTCTTCTTTTTCTTATCGGACTTAAAACACGCGGCACCTGCGACTTTTTAGCTCTCACCCCTTGAAGCAAGCAAGAAACGAGTGAAGACGAAGTAGAAATATTGCCCGAAGAATGAGTTTCGAAACATACCGCTCGAAAACGTCAATAAATCATGGTCACCCATTTACCTATCCTATGGAAATTTTATGCGTTTCTTGCTGAAAATTTCATTACGGTACATTAGAAACTCCTCTAGACAAATGCTCTGGTAGCTGTGCGCCTACCAGTTGAATGATGATGCTATCGTGAAGAGGTTAATTTCATGGAAGTTGCGACGATGGAGACACCAGGGAAAGTTGCAATTACGTGTATTGAAAAAAAAAAAATAAATAAAAATAATGGAATAGATTATAAGTATCCTCTGAAAAATCGTCTTAACTTTGTAACTGCGTACACAATGGAGATCTCTCTTTACAGAACAGTGTAGCACGACAAAGAGGATTGGGATGGGGAGTTGAAAATGAAATACCGCCAAACCAAGGGTTTCATCCCATTCATCCCATTTGAACGTATTAGAAACAATCGATTCTTGAGGGGGCCATGGCACTTTTACCAATCGATTGTTTCTCTTACATTAAAATGGGAAGCCTATGCACCGCCTATGCACCAAACTCTAAGATTGTTTGTAGCAATAGGTTTTGTTGCAATTTCTACGACCAACGTACCGCACTAAGAAATATTTCCTGGTGCCCTCACAAAAATGGGGTCCTGCAAACTTTTTTTTTTTCTTTTTTTTTTAATTGAAGAGATTATAAAAAAAAAACCATACACACCGAAAAAAAAAAAAGGACGGGCCTGAGACCCGGACGTTACCGGCAAAAATGGGACACCGGCAAAATCTGAATGTGTCACCCGGATTTTGTCGGTGTTCCATTTTTCCAGTGCTTTATTTCCATTTTTTTCCCCAGTGTAAAAATAACGATGAGTACACTAAAAAAATGCCAAATTCACTCTCAGAATCGGGCTTAATGGCGGAGCTACAAAGGTATATCATGGGATATAGCTTCCTATCTAATTTAAGACATATCTCTATGTTTCCGTAGAGAAAGTGACAAATTAGACAGACATTTTCCATGACACCTGCGACACCTGCGTAATGCGTATATAGCTCCGCCATTACACTGATGAAAATAGTACGTAAAAGTACGGGCAAATATGGAACATCACCGGAGAAATCCGGGTGTGGCATCATGCCCGGAAGTTCCGGGTGTCACACCCAAATTTCTCCGGTGTTCCATAATTGCCTGTAACATCCGCGTCCAAATCTCAGGACCGTAAATTTTTTTCTCAGTGTCTTGCCGTTACAATAATTTTCTAAGTTTATTACTAAACTTTAGACTTTTTAGCGTGACTTTCGTGATTTTCGCTGGTTTTTATTATGAACTTAACCATTCATTTCCTTATAAAAAAAGTTTGGTATACTTAGTGCCCCCTTCTATCTAATAGTTTCCTAACCGTAATGTCGGTAACCGTGAATTCTAGTTAGGAAAGTATTAAATATAATTATTGTTATTACGGCAACAGAAAATTTTTCTCCGTGTCGAGAGGTTGAATTTTTTCGGGTAATCTACCAAAACTCCGACACCCCCCCTCCACCCGGTCTAAAAGTTTCCATGTGGCTTTACTGTCTCAGTAAAGCAATTGATTGATACCAACAATGTGCTTTTTATTCGTGCGACAGAAATACAAAAGTTGGTTTTAGGTTAGTTTAAAAAATTCCTCTCAATCCCACCGCATTAACCCCTTATAGGCCAGGCCCGAGTAGTTCACATTGCTCCTGTATTTAGCGATTCAGAATAAACGCGATTCTGGAGGTTGACACTTACATGATAAGGTTTCGTGCGGGCGCCTTCAATTCATCGTATAGGCAATTCTAACTCCCCCGAGTACGAACAATTACCCTCCCTATACACACGGAAAAGTGGCGTTCTTTTGTTCAAACCTAGTCTATAAATAAATCGATTAGCTGCAAATGTTGGAACAAAACCTTATCTTTTAAATTATAAGTAATATTTTCCTCAGCAGCTTTTGTGCATTTCTCCTAGGTACTCTTGAGTTTACGAAGTAAATCAAAGTTTTATACTTGATTCAGAATTTGCCAACAAAGTTTCAATTAGAGAAAGCTGATACTTATGATGCAAGATATTGGATATAATAGAGACTGAGGGTAAATGTTATATCCTACTGATTTGTTTGATATATATTTATTTGAGGATTATATGTATAGTCACGGTTAAAAACCGTATAGTAAAAGAAAAGAACGTGATTTAGGTAATGTTGCGGCCAACCGCCTTTAGCGATTGCATTTCTCTATTATAGCATCGTGCGGACTTGCATATGATAGAATTAAGCCTGCCAGGCTGAGTCGTGAATAAACTTTCATGCTCATATCATATTGTCAGTGTTGCCAAATCTTGGATGAAATCCATACATGTTGCATTGATGCAAATAATGGGAAAACTACGGTCTCAAGCCGTAAATTTGACAATACTGCATGCAGCGTCGACTGTAAACTTTTATCCCTAGGGAAAGATGTGAGCTTCCAATAAAGGCTTGTCTCAAACCACATATACAACATTTTATAATAAAGCACGCTCTGCAAACACAGCAGGTTAAAGTTTATTCTAATGTCTCCATATAGTAGGTCCCTCTTACGACGGTGGCGTAGCCAAGATCTCTTACAACTCTCTCAGTTTCCCTTTGAATGAATAAGTAGGAAAAGGATGGAAAGGCAGGGTTTTGTCCCCTTGTCTATCCTTGTCTAACGTAACTGTTCCAATGGAAGAAAGAGAGAGATAGGGAATTTCTCGTTGCTGTACTGGTTACGAACTTTTGCAACAGCTATTTTGAACATTGAGTCAAATGCGTAAAGTGACGAAAAATTAATGGTGCTCTCATAATTAGGCTTGAAAGAAGTCACCCTTCCCCCCTAATCTCAGGAAAACCTTCAAAAATTAAATTTTTGATTCCGCCCCCCCAAATACCATCAAAGGCTCTAAAAAAAATTTTACGCGTCTATAAATTGCTGAACAGGGGTATTTAAAGGTCAAAAAGCTCAAATTTGACGATGCCAGGATCCCCCGGTTACTCCTAGAGTGAGAACAGGGCCGAGGAGAAAATTTTCCGAAGATTTTACGACCGTTTTTGCATAAATTGGGTTTTTTGTGCTTGGGAGCTATTTTGAGGAAGGTTGGGGCACCAAAGTGATTTTCAATTGACGAACCAAAAGCTATAATGTTTTTGAGAGTAGGAGTATCATTTTGACTCAATTTTTGTACTTTTTTGGCTTCTAAAGGGGGGTCCCCCAAAACCGAATAGGGGGTGACCCCATAAAATCCCCCAAAATTGGTCGGAGGGCTTTAGAATCATCAAATTTGAGCTCTTTGACCTCAACTACCGCTATTCAGCAATTTTTCCGGAGATTTTACGACAATTGTAGCACCAATTGGTTATTTATGCTTGGGGGCTTATGGGGGAGGGATTAGGGGCCCAAAAATTGGGGATTAGGGGCCCAAAAATTCAACGTTGTGCCTAAAAATCCACTAGATGCATGCTGAGCGAGGTCGAGTGAATACTGCGCGGCGAGGCGCCACCGACGAGTATGTTAGGGCCTTCATTCGGTTCTCTGCACAGAACTCAGGAATCTAAAGCGACAGTTGATTGGCGGGGGTTTTATCGTGAAACAGCCGTGCAGAAACTATGAAATCCCCCGTTTGCAATAATCCTGGGATTTTTCTGCCCCAAACGTTGCCCTGAATCTACGCATTCTATCGTATAAAAGATATTTGCTTACGAGCCCTCCGGCAGAATACAAAGCGAACAACGGCGCCTTCAGAGGGGTTGCAAAAAATAGTAATAATAATAATAATAATTCACACAGAACATCATTCCAGATATAGTGCTGACATTGAATAAAAAGAAAATCTCCTGCATCATTGATATTGCTTTCCCAGTATCAACCAACTCTCAAAACCAATATCGCTGAGAAGATGAGAAAATGGCTCTGATAGATTAAATCGAGGCCCTATGGATAGGCATCGTCATCGTACCCATAATAGAGCTGTTGCAAACTTTTGCTGTACAGACTCATTAATAGTTGATTATAATAGTTTAATATAGGTGATTTCCTTACTGCCTTTTACATTGGGTTTCTTTATCTCAATAACACCCATCTCCATCATCACGAGGTGTTCTCGCGACACCACACACGGAGCATACAAATTCCACAAGATTTAGGTGGTAATCACCGCCATAACTGTCTCGCTTTTAAAAGCATTTGATGAGTTTGAGAGTGGATAATGTGATATTGTAGTGCGCTTTTCGTCATTTTGACCGGGTTTTACCCCCTAATCAATCATCAATAAGCCTGTAGCAAAAGTTTGCAACAGCTTCATACTCGGTGCCATCGGAGAAATCCTCAAAAAGCTTTTTCTCAGTCTTGAAGCACTGAAGCAGTGGCGTAGCGTGTAATTTGGCAACGTTGCACCTGCCCATTTAAACCCGTTTAAAGGGTCAAGATATTCATCGAACACCCAATACCTCGATATTTTTCATGAGTTTAAATGGAAGAACTGCAAAGTTGCCAAATTGCACGCTACGCCACTGAAGCAGAGCTGCCGAATTGCGTAGGTTCAATGAAATTTTTAAATTCACCGATGAATCCACCGGTTGAGAAAGTATTTCATTGTTTAATCCAATGTATGACTGTAATGCACGAAAATACTATGATCTGTAATCTTTTCTCAATCTGTCGGAACGCCGTTAATTAATTAAAATATCCGCAAGTTTTCAAATTTATCGACGACTCTATACCGGTTGAGAAAATATAAAAGACGCTAGTATTTTCGTGCGTCACAGTCATATACACTGAGCTAAACTCTGTAATCTTTTCTCAACCGGTGGAATCTTCGGTGAATTTCAAAATGCCATTAAATCTGCATAAATCGGCAGCTCTGCACTGAAGCTTAAACACAAGATCTACCCACAGTATACTCATCCTATACAGCAGCGAAACTCTATAAAAGCGCTTTGGCGAATGTCGTTTTTCAATGTAATCAAATGGGAAAATTGAATTGTTATCCTCCGACTACTTGAGGGCGCCACCGTCACGTCGAATGCAAACCAAATGAAAGCTGTTAGTTCTATCTTCCGACCACCAGGCGGCATTTGCCGTTTTTCTGGCGTTGAGTAGGTATCGCGACCGTGTAAGATAAGTATACTCTGGCTCTACCAACAGCCACAGAAAGCCGCGCGCTCTGTTAGGAAGTTGCAGAATCATCCGGCGAGTTATTGGCGACGAACTCGAAAAGTAAATTTAATCGGGCTTCCCCTTCATAGTATATTACTGGGAGAGGACTGTAACTACAGCCTTGAAAAATATACTGAGTACTCTAAAGACGAAAACATAATAATAATAAAACGCTCAGCAGCAGGATTAGAAATAAACCTTGACTTTAAAGATCAAAATAAGCCTTGCATGGCTCGGCTCTAATTAAAGGAGAACTCCAATTTAAGGACAGTGCAACTGCGATTGCACAAATTTGCCCCTAGCGGAGACTCCACCCCAATGCGAGAAAAACTGATTAACCTATTTAAGCAATTTGGTTTATCACAGAAAATAAGCCGCAAGGCTTAGGACCAAGGTATGGTCTTGCCATGTGGGCAACACCATGCACATATCAAATTAAGAAAATTCATAAGAATAATAATAATAATAGTAATAATCTACCTCGCAATGAGGCGGTGAAGTGGGAAAACATAACCATAAAAATAATAATAATAATAATACATAACATCAAATGCTCAAGAGGCGTGGTGAGAGTAAGAGTTCTCATTAATCCAAAAGATAGTTTAATAAGATACGCTCAGTAGAGAAGCAAGCTTCTTTAATTTCCATTTAGAGAATTGTGCTCCATCTAAATTGTACGCCAAACTTTGTCGTAGTTATAGATAAAAAGCAGTGGAGAAGCGTGCAATTTGGGAACATTGTATTGCGTCCATTTAAATCCATGTAAAAGGTTGAATGCGAAGTTATTCGCCCAACACCCAATAGTTCGATCTTTTCCATGGGTTTAAAATGTCAAATTTCAATGTTGCCAAATAGCACGCTACGCCATTGATAAAAAGTATAAATTGAAAGTATAAAATTGAGCTTAGGTCAGAATTGATCTATAATCGAACAAGCACGCTGTCCCATGAAAATCTGCAAAAACTCGACAGTGAGATTTTTTGATTCTCGTGGTGTTTGCCAAATCCCATGAAAGTTCTGAATGTAAAGAAACAGAGATTTTAAAAAAAAACAACAACAACAACAACAAATAGCGACGTCTTGACATAAAAACGGGGGTAAACGGGTAAGTGTTAGAAAACACGCAAAAAAAGTTGGTGGGGGTATTTCGGCTTATATCGCAGTCATTATCAACTCAAAAATTTAAAGAGTAAAAAAAGTTTTAAACTGTGGAGAGAGCCACTACACTTCCCCCAATGTTTAAACACAGGAATCAAAATACCTATTGAATAAAAAATTAAGTTTAAGTTATTGAAGTTTTACGGTCCAAAAAAAAAACACTAGTTAAAATATTTATCAGTTTGAAATTTTTTTTTATTGGCTTTTTTTATTATTTAAATCTTTGAGTTCGAAATGGCTGCAATTTGAGCCGAGACGTCCTCACCAAAGTTTGCGTGTCATCTAGCATTTTCGCATTCGCCTGCGTTTATTTATGTTCATAATATATCTGTTACAGGACAAACCCGATTTTAGGCCAAACTAGTTCAGCCTAGGCCAAACCGGTTTGGCCTGAACGGAACAGGCAAAACTAGTTTTGCCTAGGACAAACTAGTTTGGCCTGAAATTCTCCAGGCCAAACTGATAACGAGCAGGCCGAACTAGTTCGGCCTGAAAATGTTTAGGCCAAACTGATTATGTGCAGGACAAACTAGTTCAGCCGGAAGTGACGGCGCAGGACAAACTAGTTGGGACTAGGACAAAGTGTTTCACATAAAGTTCGCATGTTCTTACACTGACAATGAGAGAATTATTTTGTCCAAGTTTTATTTAGTTTATGTAAAAGAAACTGCACAGTGAAATGTTGACTAAGGGGAAATTACTTTGACCCAAGGAAAATGTCTGCTGAGTGCTGCAGGCTACAGGTAAAATATTCCTTGTTGTGACAGTGATTCTCCTTCATGCAATCAATTTTTACTTCTCGCAAAGAAATTTGTCACAAGTAAACGGTCACAAGTAAACGTGTTTCCTTGTTTTTAAATAAGTGATTTCTCTCAGTGTATGGCATTAAAGGAAAAAATTAATATGAAAGAAACTCGGCGTTGGAATCGGAATCAAACCCAGAACCTTCGAATCATGTGTAATTAGCTTTTTTCGTTCATTTTTACTGTTTTTAACTTATAACTTAAATTTAAAATTTATCTCAAATACAGTTTTTCCTTCGTAATCAGTTCAATCATTCGCCTAATTTATTTATATGCAGAAGCAAAATATAATCCAATTTGTCTAGCCCGACGATTTTCAGGCTGAAACAGTTTGTCCTAGACCCAACTAGTTCGGCCTAAAAATTTTTAGGCTAAACTGATTATGTGCAGGCCAAACTAGTTTGGCCTAAAAATGTTCAGGCCAAACTGATTATGCGTGCAGGACAAACTAGTTCGGCCTGAAATTCTCCAGGCCAAACCTGTTGGGCCTAGGACAAACTAGTTTGGCCTAAAATTCTCCAGGCCAAACTAAATCTCCTTCAAAAAAACAGTTCGGCCTAGGCTAGACTAGTTTGGCCTAAAATCGGGTTTGTCCTGTAACATATCCACTAAACAAATTACATGAATAATCCACGCGTAATATTTAGCAGGAAGTAAAACAAAACATTTGCAACAATTGCAGTTAATGCGATAAAACCAAAACGAAACATAAGCAACATTTATAGTTAATGCGATAAAACCAAAAGCATAATACAGCTGTAACGCTATGTAGTGAGTATAACAGACGATGAGAACAAAAACAGTCAAATCGAGCTCGCACGGCGAAAAAAGAGAAAAGTTTGCAAAATGCTCAGGCACTAAGGGGGAAGCAATGGGCGGTGAGCCAGCAATGAATCACCTAGCAGTTAACACGCCATTAAAAACCAAATAAAATAGCTTAGTTATACAGCCATTCAATAAATCGCTGAGCACAGTCAACCTCACGTAACAAATGGGCGTCTGGACATTCATTTAAAAACGGGGATTTCCTTATCTCACCTCTACTTATTTCCCTCAAAAAGTCCGAATATAATGTAGCATGAAATTTGTTTGACCAATGGCTCAAATGGAGCTGTTGCACACTTTTTATTGGCTGTAATGAATTCCTCGAGGCATTTTAATGCGATTTTGATGATAATATGTCATAAAACAAGGCGCTGTACCTGTATGAATTTCGAAACTAGAAAGAGATGGGTATACATGGGGGTCACGGCAGTGGCGGCTCGCCAGGTGAGGCAAGTGAGGCGACAGGGAGCCATCGCCTCACATTTTTTGAAGTTGGAGACAGAGAAAAATTTAAAAAAATAACATATAAAGGTTGAAACGGTTAATATTCCACCATCCTTTCTTTCAATAGTCCAAAAAGTATGAATGAAACATAAAATGTTCAAAAAACATTATGGGAAAAGCGTTTCAAAAAAAATTCTGTGCACCTCTCATTTTCGTCGCCTCACCTCCACGAGCCGCCAGTGGGTCACGGGAGAGTGAGTGAGATAGTTTGGAACGCTACGCGAGTTTTAACACAATCGATTGCGACCGATGCGATGAGTGCATTGTTGTGGTTATTGGCTAACCGTTGACTTCGCACTAAAACCGTCTATTGGAACTTTTCCGCAATCTCGTCATTTTTCGAGAACAATTTTAAACAAAATAACGCAATATTTTTTTGGTTTTTTGTAAAAGTTATTTTCTTTCGACCCATCTGCGCACAGGAATAATTCAAGAAAACTCGCTCTAAATCAATGAAAAAAATTCATTTTTATAGTCGTGTTGATATCAGAATGCTGATAAAATATGGAGGGGGTGTAGAGTTGTCTCAACAGCAAAGCGCTGATTTTCATTTCCTTTTTCCCTATTTTCGCTCCTCCAGTTCCGTCTTCGTTTTTCTCCATTTGAATTATTTCCTAAAGTTTCAACTACGTTCTCTCGAAATCCTCTTTCTCATCTTCTCTAAAATGGAGCTGTTGCGAACTTTTGCCACATGCTTATTAATAGTTGATTATGGGGTAAAACCCTATAAAAATAACGATTAGCGCACTGAAAGATCACGAAATCCACTCCCAATTTCATGAAATGCTTCCAAACGCGAGACCGTAATGGCTGACGTAGTCGTGGTTTACATTGGGTTTCCCTATCTTCAATCAGCTCCATCTACACGAGGTGTTCTCGCAAAACCACACAAGAAGAAGAAGAAGCATACAATTGCCATAAGATTTGGGCGGCAACGGCCGCCATTACGGTCTTCCGTTTGAAAGCATTGTGTGAGTTTGGGAGTATGGATTTCGTGATTTTTAGTGCGCGAAGCGTTATTTTTACAGGATTTTACCCCATAATCAACTTTCAATAAGCCTGGAGCAAAAGTTTGCAACAGCTCCGTTCGTTAGATAATAATCTGAAGAAGAGATGCGGTGTAATCAATCATCGGTGGATTGAAAAATGTCATTAAATGTACGCAAAATGGCAACTCTGCAAATCTGAGAATAATGAACCCAGAAGTTGCCTCCCAGGTACAAATGATATGGAGATACTGACAATTGACAAGTTGGTTGAGCCGCACTTTCTCTCTATTCTTATACTTTCTAAAATATATATACTTGCGCTGCTGTAAGACATAATTTTGATTTTAAAGGCGGGCGCTCGAATAAAGATGGGTACGGATGGGCGTAGTAATGCACCGAAAATGCAAATTTTGATAAGGTTGAGCCTTCATTACAGACTTGCTCACCCCATTCTCTCTTTCCACCGTTTCCCTCCATCCATTACTTCACCTTCCACCTAAGTTTCCATAGTTTGCACTCGAGTGCGCTGCTTTAAATTCATTTCCGCTCACCTCCCTACCATCACCTTCCCTTTCCCAAATTCCCTCACTCCTTCTTTCTCGTGTAATATCATCGATTCGTATTCAGAGGTGATGCCATACAACATCCTCACAGAGGCGGTTCGTGAGCGATAGATTAATTGTTTTACTCCTATTTGAACATATCGTCGTCCATCTGATGTTTTTATAGTTATAGGTCGGAAATCTGACAAATTACTTTTTCATCGATTCCTTCATAAAAAAATGACGCTTTTTCGATCTGCAACGTCAAAAATACCGAATAATTCTCAACAGTTTTCCAGTGTTTAAGGTGTAACAATTGAATACATTGGTTCAAGAGGGTTCAACCCCCTCAACCCGAATTTTGCTATCGACTAACCCATCTTGTGATATCAATCAAAAGCTTGTAAAAAGCAAAGAGTTTTGGCTTAAACCGGATCTCTTCATGTGCATTCACACAGACGTTATTACCCGGTAAAGTTCGACTTTATCTAAATTTAGACCGTCATAACTTTTGTACGAATGCATAATTACATAATAAACTCCAATTTATAAGCCAAAATTCTTCGTTTTTTTCAAGTTTTTGATTGATGAATCACAAGATGGGGTTTTTTTATAACGAAATTTGGGTTGAGCTGTTTGAATCCCCCTCCCCTCATGAACCGAAGTTTAAGACCAAATGTTCAATGGGTCTGTTGCATACTTTTGCTACTGCAATTTGGAGGCTTGGTTCTGGTGTAAAACCGCTTGAAAATCACATTGAGAGCATTAAATAGTCTCAAAACCTACTCATAAAGACCACGAATGAGGTTTTAAGGAAAGCCTAAAGATGGCGGTTGAAAGGCCGAATCAGAGAAAAATGGATACCGTATGCTTCCCGTGTTAGAAAAAAGGGGCAAGTTTAGTGCGCACACTTTTGTTCGGGAGTCACCGGCTGCAACTATAAACTTGGCCGACTGCGTTTAGTGGTGGAGCTCAGCAAATGGCCGTGATTACTGATTAGTCCGCGGTCCCGGAAACGGGAACAGGTATTCGCTCATCAATCAAGAGTAGGCCCGGCTAATGTTGGATGTTGTTTCAATGAGTTCCTATCGAAATTCAGCCAGAAAAATGGACACTTATCGCTGTAGCCTTGTGTTGGGTCTCTACTTGTCTCTGGGCCGAATCAACCTAGAGTCCCTATATGTGGAGAGTTAAGACAAGAGGGTAGTCAACTTCTGATTGGTCGATGAGTTTTAGGCTCTACGGATGCCACCATTGGATGCGATTTTGCACTTTTGTTTACATTCGCAGTTGTTTACCAACGGTATTTTACAGATAAAGAGTTATTTTTTGACGAATCTGATAATTTTAATCATGATACGCCTCAAGAATGTCTGTAAATCTCAAAAGAATCTCTCAAAGCGTAAATAAATGTCGATCCACTAAAGAAGTAAAAGATTACATCGTTAGAAACTCAGCGGCACTGTAATCTTTGCAGTGGACGAAAACACAACAACGGCCCTCAGAATGTAAAAAACTGTGCAAAATCGCATCCAATGGCGGCGCCCATGGTTTCACTTGTCTTAACTCTCTACATATAGGGACTCTAAATCAACCCAGCCTGCATGCACCACGAGCATCAGAAGATGGCCGATGACGGCATGCATAATGCTGGTTAGAATGTAAATAAACGTATTACTTCCACCCTATCGATCGCCCTCAAGAGTTTTTCATATCTTTTGCACCTGGGGCCGTTTGATCCATTGCAACTCATGAATCTGTGACACGGTCAAAAAGGTGATGTCGCCGAAACCCCCCCCCCCTTGTGACCCCTCTATCGATTCAGCTTGTCAAATGGAGTTGATTGCCGTCAAGGGTTCTGATATCTTTTGCACCTGGGGCCGTTTGATCCATAGCAACTCATGAATCTGTGACACGGTCAAAAAGGTGATGTCGCCGAAACCCCCCCTTGTGACCCCTCTATCGATTCAGCTTGTCAAATGGAGTTGATTGCCGTCAAGGGTTCTGATATCTTTTGCACCTGGGGCCGTTTGATCCATAGCAACTCATGACTCTTTACAATGTAAAGATCTGTAGTATAGATGTTCGAACTTCCGGAGTACAGTTGAATTTTTTCAAAAAGTTTGCAAAATGACACAAAAAGATGTCCTCAATTAAACATCCTGATAAGATTTTACCCCATTCGTCGTTTTCGTTTTTATTCTTATCAAAGGAACTAAGGAGTAGATTTTGGACCATTGTGATATGAAAAATGTTTTGTTATAAGAGTTATTGCAACAATAATATGAGTCACAACATTAATTTTGACGATATTGAAACTATTGATTCAAAAAACAATCGAGGCTTTTTGGAGGCTTACTCGCTTCTATTATCAACTGAAAAAAGAGTAAAAACAGAAGAATAATGCGCTATTATGAAAAATTAAAATAGGCCGTATTAGCAAGATGCAGAATTCATTGTTTTTATGCGTTGTATTCATTAATTTTAATGTGTATGCTTTTCGAGTAGAAGTTCATTTTCAGTAGTATAAATTGGAAACTTTAGCATATATAAATTACATCAATTTTATTATAAGCGTATGTAGAACAATAGTCAAGGAAAAAATAAAAAACAACCGAATTAAAATAATTGAAATAACTCATCACTTTGTTTCCTCCAATTTAAATCAACCCCTTCAATACCGCGCCCTAGTTATTCATTTTCGTAATTCGATCTCTCATTGACAGTAAAAGCAACTCCTAAAAACATTTGCAAAATCATGTTCCAAGCGCCTTCAATTAACAGGATAGGCAAAATGAACATAGCGGAGTACGAATAGTTAGCTACCCGCTAAATGTATGAGCGAGGTATAGTTTTGTTTTCCTCTAGGAACCTGAACCTGGTATAGTTATAGTAAAAGGGTAAAGGAAGGAATGATGCGGTTCAATCATTATAAGAAAAGCGAGCCGCACCGCTATCATTGACCTCTGAGCAGTAAACATGGGTGCCCGTAGAAAAATTTCCTGGGGGTACAAAATTACAAAATTATTGAACCTCAACGGGAGGGCTAGAGGACGCTACCAAGAGACGGGCAGGTCTAAGAGCCCCCCTCCCTCTTCCATAAAAAATGTGTGAAATAGAATTTTTCTGCGGAATGGTAATTTCCAGCAATTATCTAATACATCTAATATAATAAAATGCGATCGCTGATAATCGCGTAAGAAACAACAGAACCCGTCGGTAGTCCGACGGTCAATATGCTAGTCAATCAATAACAATGATAATTTTGACGTGTTTGATATTACGAATAAAATGACATCAGGTGATAATGATGATAAGGAAATTGATTATACTACAACTGCTATCCCTCACAAAAAATTACTGTAATAACTAATAATGAAATTTGTGAAGTCTCTCTCCTTGAATTAATATTTTATCCTGTTTTGAATCCTTTCATTTTTAGCGAATAAAGTTTTGATTGTTCTGAATTTGGGGGGGGGGGGGGCAAGCGCCTCCCTTTCCCCCCGCTGTGGGCGCCCATGCCTCTAAAGCCTTTAAGTAGAACTATCACTTCGCTGTTAAAACGTTAAAGTCTAAAATAAAGTTTCTTCCGACCTTTTGAATAAGTTCATCAGAACAGTCTTCAATTAGTTGCAAGTATTTTATCTGGATCTCGTGAATAATTAACAATTGAAAATAGTTGAAAGCTAGACTTATTCCTCTGCTTTTCTACTTCATCGGAATCATTATTTCCTGTCTCTCTCTTGGCTCTTCATTTGAATGATAAAAGTTAGATGGGAATGATGCAAGCGTAAGCGGGAGATGATATAATGTCATGACTCATGACTCCTTAGACAAAGGCGAGACGGTCTGGTCTGGAGCAGAGACATCGGAAATAGATCGCACTTGAATTTGCAAAGAGCTTTGCCGAGATTCTGAGGAGGATTTGATTCTCGCATTAAAGATATTAGAATTTCAAGGGGTATTGACTTGAGCTTCGATGCTGGAACGCGCTGGTAACAATGTTGTCAGATTCCAATGAATACAATCTATGGGGCATATTTGGCTTCCTCGCAGCAAAAGGTGCCAAGTCTGATTGAATGTTGCTCATTACAGGGAATTTAATCCAACGAACTATACTCTCGTAAAGAGTGGTAGTCTAATGGGTAACCAGCGTAACCTACAAGGAGGATTTTTAGGTTAGGTTTAAGGTGTAGCTACTATGGGGCCCAGAGACAATATGTAAAAGAGACCACGCACTAGCATGGCTGACTTTTCTTTCGGAGCGCAACAGAAATTGACATAGGGAGCATGAAAGAGCACCATCCAACATGGACCATACGTTGACTGATGCATTTCGGTGCTTCGGATTCACTAGGCAAAAATCTCAACGACGTTTCTCATCAGTCAACGTATGTCGTATAGTCCATGTTTTCGGTGATCTGTTGAGACCCCGATAAAAAAAGTTGCCACCGCGCGCAAACATGGGCAAGATAGATAGTTCGTGGTCTCTATTATGTATTGTCTCTGATGGGGCCAGGGGGAGCCAGCCCCCCCCCCCTAGAACATCTGATGTTGAAAAAAAATGCAGTAATAATTGAAGGGGGAAAAATAATTGTAAAATGTAAAACGAGCTCTGTTTTGTCTATCAGTCACCTCGTCATGAAAGGGTTGATTGGTTAAGTTGCACCGAAATCGACGACCAGTGGAGAAGCGTGCTATTCGGTAACGTGGCATTTGGTCCATTTGAACCCATAAAAAAGGTCGAATTCGAAGGTGTTCGCCGAAAACCGGATATTTCGATCTTTTTAATGGTTTTAAATGGACGAACTGCAACAATGCCAGATTGCACGCTTCGCCACTGTCAACGACTGATGTGGCAACTCATCTTGAAAGGGTCGTTAATCGTATTTTTCCTCAATTCAACCTCAACGAGAAATTAACGATTATTCAAAGTTTTAACTTACTAACCCCAAGTTAAGTCTTCTCATTAAAATCAATTATATTTTATGACTTGCTTAAGAAAAATGAGTCGGAATCAGAGCGTGAGTGGGTGAGGGAGGGAGGGAGAGGTGGGGTGGTGTTTTTTTTTTAGTATGCATGTACCAAAACCCTTTATTATCTACGATGTACGTCGTTAGCGCAGAGATGAATTTCCGAACAGGTGTAAGGGCTTTGTCCCTCTCGACGCAGTACAAAGTGTCAGATACTGAGACAGATGGGTCAATCTTGGAACATCTCTACATTTACATTATATAATATTGTAAATTTTTGAATATTGTAAATTGGTGTATTGTTATTTTTACTTGTTTTTCGTGTTTTCGTGTTGTCTCATACCACAGACTAACTTTCTCTCCGAGCTAGGGAGCTGTCGTGGTTCCAACGTGTAGTAAAATAAAAAAAAAAAAAAAATAAAAATAAATAAATAAAAAAAGTGTAAGTGCTTTTATCGAAATGACAACACCCAGAGAAACCACACATATAAATAACACGCGCTTAATAGCGACTCAATTTGATTACGATTCAATCGTCCAAAATCGCCCCTCTGATTTATTCCCGGCACATCCTCTGAACAAAGAAACGCCAAGCGGTCAGCCTCTGAAAGCTGATTTCGCACTAACAAATAAATAGCGTATGCTAATTGAGTGTAGAGATTATAACGTAGTTTGCCGTGTCCTCAGAACCAAGTTGACTCGATTCAAATCTTACTCATGGCTCGATTTGGGTCCTGAATTTGATTGAACCATATTCGCTCCGCGGGGATGGTAGTCAAGTCGTGTGATTGACTCGGTATTCAAAAATGAATCGATTTTTGGCCAAATAGTGTCGTTGAATAATCACCACAATGGGGCATACTTGGTATTTTAAAACATATGGTAGGTATACATTTTCCTCCATCAGAAAGTAAAAAGTCTCGTTAAAAAATCACTTTTTTTGGCGTGCTATCCATTTCAATAGGTCTATAGCTCCTGGTGGTCAGTAGCGGCTCGTGCCATCCGGCAAAAATGCCTTCGCTCCATTTGAATCTATGTTTAACAATCGATTATTGGTGAAGCGCTGCTCCACTTTCGTCTCGATTGTTTTACATACAATCAAATGGAGGGATGACATTGTTGCCGTATTTCACGAGCCGCCATTGCTAGTGGTATACAATCACCGCGTGCAATCACTCCTGAACGAATAAAATAATAACGCGTAAAAATATAGATACTAAGTAACGTGATAGGAGCATTTAAAAAAAAATCTTGGACGCGGTTATTGTTGAAAAAAAAAGAACATGTTCGCCCGACTTATAACATAAGTGAAATTTTCGCAATCAAATCATAAGCGGCGGTAGCCGCACAGGCCCAGTCAGAAAACACCCCTGGAGGGTACACCTACTTCTTATTATTAACTGTACCCGAAACATTATAGGTGCTCGAACCAATCATTGGTAACTGGTACCAATTATATAGGGTAAGTAAGTACAATCAATAAAATTGGGTGCACCGTGCCAATTTGAGTTGGAACCCGGTACTACTTGATTAGTACCGAGTACCAGTCTATTGATTGGAGTACCTAATTTCTTGGGTAAGTACTATAACCTTCAAAAGAAAGTACCACCCTGGTCGAAATGTTTTTTCTTTTAAATCTTGGCAATCTGTTAACAGTTTTGCGGGTTTCAAGTGTTCAAGGACTAATCAGAACGCCCCTTTTAAAGTACGTCATGAAAAATCGAAAGTTTCATTGATAAAAAAGGACAAATTACTACAGTAAGAATTTCAACTAGGGTACTTTCTTTTGATGAAAGTCATAGTACAATAAATTTGATTGCATCAATTTAACTAATAATTATAATCTGGCGAATCGATTCTTTTTTCTTCAGTGTACGTTTCACATAAGATTCAAAGATTTCTTTTTGCTTGAGTATCCGTTCCTAGCTGCTCACTGTTTCGCATTCAACTAACTCGTCCGGCAAAAGTAAAGCTATTACTAGAAAAAATGGAATTGGCGTGCGAAATTTCAGTCCGACGTTATGGTCCTGTTTTTCTTAGGTATATTTTTAGGCGTTCGGTGGACCGATCCTGCTCTTTGTAGTCCTCCACACAGTTATCTGTGCACCACACTGCCGGCCTCAGATGGGGGCTCTAGCAAACATTTACTGTGAGCAAATTAATGGTCCGATTTGATGTAAAAACCAGCGAAAATCACGAAAATCACACGAGGAAAGGCTAAAATTTAGTAATTAACTCTTGTAACTGCTTTAACGACAAGTGTTCACGCCAAAGTTACCATGGTTTCAACGAAGACTTAGGTTAGTTCTTCTAGAGCGCAGTCGCGAGTTGGAGGCCTCCAAGAGTCGATCAAGTGAAGAAGTCTCATCAATTATTCAATTGTTTTTATTATAATTGCAGTGCTAAGTTGCATAAATGTTACGGATTTATGGAGTTACATTATGGTAGTTAAGCTTTCCGTTGTTCACAAATAAATAGAATTCAGTTGCCGTAAGTTGCTTTCATATGATTCCGTTTTGGTCATTATTCCTTCTTCGTAAACCTTACGAATCGTCCTTTTGAGAAATATCAGAAAAAGCAACAAGATCGTAATGGCGGTTCAACGCAGGTATCATGGGAGATTCCTGTCTATATCATGCCACTTTCTCTACGGAAACACAGAGGTATATGTCTCAATTTAAATAGGAATCTCCCTTGAAACCTACGTCTCTCCGCCACTAAGCCCAAGTCTGAGAGTGGATTTCGTGATTTTTTAGTGCACTCATCGTCATTTTTACGTGTTTTTATGCAAGAATTGACTCTTCAATCCCTTATAGCAAAAGTTTGAAAGAGCCCCTTTCAGGGGGACTTGGGAAGGGGAGAGGGGCGAAGGGTTGTTATCATTCAACCATATACTCGAACCGGGACAAAAGGATATTGATTATGAGCCCTATTATAAAACACAGCTAAAAGTTGGTTGATTTTGCGATGTAGAGATGGCAACCCCTCTTCAAAAATGAAATGCAAGAATGAGTGTGTGCGTTTTTGTGTGAGTGTGTGTGTGTGTTTGTGCATGTCATATGTATATTTCATTCTTTAGAAATTTTTGTACTCGATCCTACCTCTGATGCAGCATGATGAAATGTATAGAAATGCCAACCCCCGATGCATGAAGCAGTCAGTCGTAAGGGCTGAGACCGGATGCCAAAAGAATTTCTCATGACTTTTGATCGCCACAAAAATCAATCTTCTAAAAAAAAGTGAGAGAAAAGCCTTTTTTGTCGCTCAAGATTTACCGATTACGTGCACATTTCCGTATATATATGCTCCGTATCACACACCGCGTCATTCGCCTTTCAAAGGTTGACTGATTATTGTGACGTCACAATTCAAGCGCAGTGCATAGTGCAGGAAGCCAGGATGCATCGTACGGCTCCAAATACCAAACGTTAAACTCAAAATTGAAGTTTCGAACTCAGGTCGAATAAATAATGCATATTTCATTGAATAAAATCGTATTTTGTGTTCAGAATCGTAATATTTTTGTGGTCGACATTTTCTTTATAGGTCGACAATACTTTGGTTATTCCATGATTCTATGAATCGGTGATTTTTTGTTCGGATGCTTCGAAACTACTCTTGTGATATTATCCTAAAACAATCAATGACCCTCAAAACCCCAGAATTTTGGGTTTCAAGAAAACCACCCGGTTACTGTCAATGAGACTCTTGCAAACTTTTGCTGTGAGCAAATGAATAGTCCAATGTGATATAGAAACCAGCGAAGATCACAACAATCACACCTAGAAAGTCTAAAATTCAGTAATAAACTCACATAACTGCAATAACGGCAAGATCATAATGGCGGTTCAACGCAGGTATCATGGGAGATGCCTGTCTATAATGTCACTTTCTCTACGGAAACACAGAGACATATCTCAATTTAGATATGAATCTCCCATGATACCTGCGTCTCTCCGCCATTAAGCCCGATTCTGAGAGTGAATTTCCTGCTGTTTTAGTGTACTCATCGTCATTTTTACAGGTTTTTATGCAAGAATCAACTCTTCAATCTCTTATGGCAAAAGTTTGCTAGCGCCCCCCATTTGGTTATTTTATGATTCTCTGAATCGGTGATTTTTTGTTCGGATTCTTCGAAACTACTCTTGTGATATTATCCTAAAACTATCAATGACCCTCAAAACCCCAGAATTTTGGGTTTCAAGAAAACCACCCGGTTACTGTCAATTAGAAATCGAGTCAGAAAAACAAATCTGTTGGACGTGGTAATGAAAGGGTTAGAGGCAGAAAAATATTTCATGCATTAATCAGTGTAATTTGGCAACGTTGCATTGTGTCCATTTAAATCCATGTAAAAGATCGAATGCGAAGGTGTTCACCGAACACCCAATATAGTTCAATGTTTTTCATGGGGTTAAAGGGACGAACTAGAACGTTGCCAAATCGCACACTTCGCTACTGGCATTAATTATTTACAAACTTTAACTCTAATGCAATTAATTATAGCTGAATAAATGAAATAAACATTCATAAAAATGAAAGAAACCCCATAGAGAAGCCGTTTATCAAGGGATGATCAGTGGAAATAAATTTCGGGACCCAGAGTGATTACGTTATAATTTTTTAGCTCTGTCTTGATCGAAGGAAAAGATCAAGTACCTAGTTGCTTTCTTACATTTATATTTAGTCTCGGATAGTGGTGTCTAACATAAAAATTACTTCGTTAAAATTACAAAAAAAAATTATAAATGCTGGCGATATATACTTTACATTTCGAAGTTGCATTTAGAAAAATGCCAGGTTAGCAAAAAATGTGTACTATAAAATTACAAAAAAGATTGCTAATTTATCAAACAAAATTACCGGTAAAACAAAAAATGTATTGCTAAATCAGGAAATGATTTTTGGTCAATTTGTATTTCGTGAATTGAAATATTTGCAATGTGTAAAATGTTTTGCCCGCGTTTTTAGCATTTTTTTGCAATAGGGCAGTTGCAAGGGTTTGAAATTTTGTTTTTTTTTTTTTTTTTTTTTTTTTTTTTTTTTTTTTTTTCTAAATAAAATTATAGTATTTGATGAGCTGAGAACAATTAATATTTGATGAGCTGAAAACATTTAGTATTTGATGAGCTGAGAACAATTAGTAGATATTTGATGCGCTGAGAACAATATAGTATTTGATGAGCTGAGAACAATGGTGCCTTTGGTTTTTTCCTAAGTGTCCCAGTTTTGGAAATATATTGTACACACGTGTAAAAGCTGTAAAAAATCGTGTGCGTAGTGACGTCACTCCGCGAAGTTCCCCTTTCAAACAATATATTTTGGGCCAAAATCTCATCTCCGGAACAGTGGGACTTATATTAATTAGGAAACAAAGACATCTTGGTTCTCAGTTCATCTAGTTCTTTCGTTTCCTTTATAAAAAAACACAACATTGCAGACCCTTGTAAACTGACCCACTTAAATATTCATATTTTTTTCAGAGCAGTCTCATTTCTTATATTATTTTACTTTAATGTTTCAATTACAATTTTGAATGTTCTTACTTGTTTGTTTTTTTGTTTGTTTTTTGTTTGCTTTTTGTTCGTTATTTTGTTTGTTTTTGGTTTCTTTCGTTTTTTTTTTTTTATTATTTTTTTGTTGTTGTTATTTTTTTTTCTTTTGCTTGTTTTTTTTTATTATTTTTTGTTTGTTTTTTGTTTTGTTTTTTGAAATTTTTCAAAACTTTATCTCTTCCCACAAAGAGTTAAATGTCGCATTCTATTTGTGGTTGTAAAATGTTGAGCTTCAAACAATGTAAAGATTGACATTCATTGAAAGACCGTGCCGCCATGCAATTGCGACAGAATGAACGCAACATATCACATCGAGCACAATCGCTGCACAATCGCTCTCAACCAATTTCAAGCGTGAGAAACCCCCCCCCCCCCCTACTTAACCCTCGCCTCCGCTTTCTGCCGTAATCTATTCGAATTCATCTCCATATTTTCACCTCTCCTCTCTCTTTTCCGCTCTTTTTCTTTCTCTTTTGTTCCAGTTACCTGCTCCCTCCCTCCATGCTTCCTTTCTTCACACCATCATTAGCCTTTTTCCTTTTTTCTCCACAAATACCTTCCATCCGTCTTCTGCCAATCCGGATTCATCAGCATGATTTCAATTAGACTTTTGTTTTGTCGCGCTTCTTCACTCCTTAATTTTCTTCTCTCACCCTCACCCCGCCTTTGTCTTGCGGTAAATGAATGAATGCGAATATAGAAATCAATTTGTCACACATGGCTTTTGAGAGGCTCATTTTTATACCCTCAAAAAGAAGAATGGGGGCGGCTCCGTATAAATGTCTGTTTCCGAGAGAGCATTAACTTCTTTTTTTTTCTATCGTTATTCATTTCCTTTCTTCCTTGCTTTATTTTCCCGAGATTCCTCATGTTGATCAATTGGTTTGATTCTTCTGGCTTTCCAACAGCGGAGGGATACATAAATCAGTGCGCTGCTAAACGGCTGACATTCTCCACCAGTTTTCAAACCACTTGTCCAAGAAGAAAAATACTCAATTTACAAAAATGGTCTAAAGCCCGTGCCACACCTAAGCGAACGCGAACGTGAACGCGAACGCAAACGCTACGAAAAAAATCCGCGCCATGTATTTCAATGCAAGTGGCCACACCAGAGCGAACGTTCGCAGCGCACGCGACGCGTTCGCAAGCGAATCCGTGGCAACGAATTCGCAGGCGAACGCGTTCGCGAACGTTTCGGCATTTCGCAAGGGATCCAAAGCCGGGTCCACACCTGAGCATTTCGCCGCGCTGCACGGCGTACCGTACAGTATTCGCCCGAATGCGCGCCAATGTGGACGTCGCGCCACACCGAATGAGCCATACGTTGTGCGGTGCGGACAGTTCGGCCGTGCTCGCTCATGGAGGCGGTTTTTGTGACCGGAGTCAAAAGAAATTCCGTGCGGCGCGAACGCTGGTATGCACGCATTCAGTAGCGCGTGGACTGTTTATATACGGACAAACATTTCTTGAGCACGGGCAAACAGACCGAGGCGGTGTTCGTGCGCCATTTGGTTCGGCCTGTTCGTCAAAATAAAAAAAATCTTCGCCAAGCCCACACCGCATGAGCATACGGGCACATGCTCATGCGCCTTGCGGTGCGCCGAAATGCTCAGGTGTAGACCTGGCTCAAGGTGGTTTCATCATTGATAGGTGACTTTCACTGATGTAATGGGTAGATATTGATCAATGAATGTCCGTCCATCGTTTAGGCTGTTAAATAAACAATTTTTTTAAATTTTTTGTAATAATTCAGAACCATAAATAACACAATAAACCAAGTGATGCTCCACTTCTTTTTATTTAGGAACCAATGACATTATAAATATCAGAAAAAATGAGCGGATAGGTTTCTAAAAGCTATAACTATAAAATGGTCACGTTATTTTAGGGACAAAATAAGTAACTACATGGATTACATATGGACAAAAGCGGGAAGATGTTCCGTGCAGGATACGTAGCGTCGCGTCGCGTCGCAAGGTATGCCACACCAGAGCGAACGCGAACGCGAACTAGTGTTCGGGTTCGCTTAGGTGTGGCGCACGGCGCACGGGCTTAAGCGAGTTATGTTTATTCCAGCTGTCCTTGAAAATATGTACAGGTGATATAATGTCTAATAGTATAAATAAAGTCCAAACAATATGACAAAAAGTTGAACTTTATGAACCAAAATCAGTCCGATTTTTGAAATGACCAAAATAGCAGAAATTTTCCGGCTACGAAATCTGTCACATTAATAACTAGAAATGAGCAAGTTGTATATTGTTAAACAATTATCAATCAATAGTATAAATCTTAATATCCTTCATATTATAGCGTTTGGTCAAACGCAAAACGGAAAGTCCCAACAGAACGAAAAAGAGACCACACACTATAATTACAAGAATCATTTCGTTTGGACCGTTTTGTTCTAATATGACTCTCTACCGAATTAACGGCTGAACGAAACCCTATATCGCCGTATACCAATCGTCTCCATTTGAGTTCGTTTTGATACTTTTCTACTTTTTGACTTTTAATTTTATCTCGTAAGCGAGAAATCTCGTTTGCAAATTCTGGGAATTTCAAATGATTTGCCTCAAAGCAAGTCGTGGCAACCTAAGAAAAACAAAAGATGTAACGGACCGTGCGGCTCGCAAATCAATCAATATGCTACCAACCGCATCAACCACCGAATACATCACATCGGCAGCCAACCTCTGCTGGAATCAGGAGGACAATTAATACTATTCTGTGCTCGTAGTGTTATTATCTTTCGATAAAAAGGATGAGAAATCTGATCTTTCATTACCTTAATCCTCAGAATTCTCCTTTAATTACCAAAACTTACTAGGCATCGAAGAGGCTCTCTGATACAACCCAGAATCCAGTTTCGTTGTTTACATAGCGGCCCCTGCCCTAACCTCTCCTAGTCTCCTCCTGGCATATGTATTTCCTTTTTCCTATTCTATCAACTTTCAGCTACCTATTCATTGCTTATGCTCAACGTAATAAAATTACTCTGCTTGCGTCTGTAGTAGCTCTGACTTGTGAATTGGTAAGAGTTCAAAGGTTCAACAATGGGAACTTCTGAATAGACCTGTTCTTAGTGATGTGCTGACTTGCGATATACTTCCATCATGTTGTGATTGTATGTGGAATTCCTTTCTCCTAGAAATTGAGTCTCATCTCTCTACCTTTACATGTTTGGTTTTGAAGGTCCTATAGGGAGTCACCCCTCTTTAAATTTTCAAAGGAATGTGCTTCGCGGTCAAATTTTTTGACATTCTATTTAGTCCGCCAACTCTTGTCAAATGACCTTGCGCTATAAGCCATCATGCAATCAATGTAGTTACATCGCTCCATATCTATTTACAAGTAAATTTCAAATACTCCGGGTAACTTCCTGATTGAGTGTCAATTAGTGGATATTCTGATTGATTCTGTGTAACCTGGACCTATCTAAGGCGTAATAATCTAATTGGTCGGTACCGTCATTTTGCATGCTCCACAAGAAGTTCTACAGCAGAGTCATTTTGAGTATCAGGTTCCGACAAGTCGCGGTGTCTGAACTGCATCCAAACCAACCGTTCAGCGATGCGTGTTGATACAGTTCGGAAGGAGGCACAGCTACTTGTCAGAGCCCGACACTCAAAATGGTCTCGCTCTACTTGGGTTTAAGTTAAACTTACAACTATCCATGATATACTCCTGACCTGTTGTTGATTAGGTGCAAATATGCTCTAACAAGTAGCAGAGCAAGTTTCCCAAAAATTCATTAAAACGCATCAGTGAAGGTTGGTTGGCAATGAGCGGAAACTCTTAGCTAACCAATCGCTCACCGATGCGCTTAGTGGCAATGAGCGGAAACTCTTAGCTAACCAATCGCTCAACGATGCGCTTAGATGTATCACGGATAGCTAATCCATCAATCCGTCCGTATACTAAAGGCTAATTTTTAAACAGGAACGCTATGGAATGCTGCACTCTTTTCATGTGGTTAGCGGGCATGGTTCACACGATCCATCAGAACGGAACTAGCCAACTAATTTCTTCCAACTGCGGAAATTTTTTTATCAGCCAAGAGTAACCCGTTCAATCTTGTTCCATAAATGAAAAAGTTAGCTTCCAGTTAGTGATCAAAAGTAGGTACCTACCGCAACCTTGAGAGGCTTCTCGAAACAATAATGCCAGCACCTTGACAGCTTACAACTTAATGAGCTTGAGCCGATCCACTTATCCTTGATCAAGTCAGTCAGATTCTTTCATGAGGTTAGAGCTCGTTTCACAAGTGCAGGCAGAGCTCGACCGATAATCTTTAGCTATGTTTCAATGTATTCATTTCTCCAAAACCAAATTTTTCCCTAGACTTATACAATGTGTTTTTAAGGCGCTCCTTCATGAATGGCTAAATCTCTCTTATTCAAATAATTTCATTCCATCATGCCATATGAAAACTAATGCTGGAACGATGGCATACGGGCTTGGGCCACACAACAGCACCTAAAAATGCCAAAGATTATCGGTCGAGCTCCTTCTCCACTTCAGAACCCAGCTGTTGCACTGACCAAACAAGATTATGATGAGTTGAAGCAGGACCGTTTTGAGTATGAGGTTCTGACAAGGAGCGGTGCCTGCTTCCGAGCCGCATCAACATGCTTCGTTGAGCAGTTGATTAGCGCAGAGTTTCAACTGGATGTTTATCAACCGCTCACCGCTGTGCCTTGATGCAGTTTGGAAGTAGGCACTCCTACTTGTCAGAACCCGATACTCAAAATGGTTCTGCTATAGCAACCACCCTGCTAATTTATGCTCTAAAAGCTCTCTAGGAACTAAACTGTCAAATAAGAAACTGTCACTCGATTTGTCTGTTCAACTATTAGAAAAATTCAGCATACCTTAAACTCAGTGGGATGATTAAAATACCTGATTCATGCTTGACTGTCTAGATTTGGGTCCTTCAAGAAACCCTCTGTGCTCCAAACTTAAAAAAATGTTATACAGTAGTGACAAGCTCAACTGCCCTTAAATATACTTAGCATCAAGTTTTGCTCAGCAAGCAGTCAGGGAGAACGATTTCCGCTGCCTTGCAGCTCAAGAATTTTTTAGCGGAAATATTAGGGATTCCTTCATCTCAAGGCGCAACAGAGAATGGCAACATTAACTTGAAAATTCATGAGCACAACCAATAACTAATCGAAGAAAGTGAGAGGAACTCGTGTATCACTAGCAGAGTTGGTCAGAATATGGTGGTAATCGATTACACGATTTCATGGTAATCAGGGATGACTTTTTACAAGCCATCTATCATATTAGTTGGAGAAGATTTGGATCTAACCTAAAAGACCCTGAAGTTTACTATTTATCTAGTAAGAATAGGTACATTTAATTACCATCCAAAGGTTTGACGATTACCGATTAGCCAGAAATCGTGTAATCAATTACGCTCCTATTTGCCCGACTCTAATCACTAGGTAATTTTGGAAATGCACTGATTCCATAGAAGCTTGATGGAAGTCTTCAAACTAAATGAAACTCAAGAGGAAACTTCAGAACTTAAAGAACCGGCAACCGGTTTTCTGACAAACGTAAAATAGATTCAGCTTGCGTTTACACAAAATATAGGTAATGGGCAACAACATTTAACATTGTAGGTACAGGTTGTGAATTCAAGAGTGCGAGCTTGAGTTGATATTCCTGGTAGAACATGCACGAAAAATAAACAAAGAGCACACCAAGTTAACAAAGTCATGAAGACTGAAGAGGTAATTTTGGACTGTTTCGGACCAAAATTGAAAACAACATATGTAAGAGGTTATGCTCTGCTTTCACAAATGTAAACAACACGGAGAAATTATTTTTTCGCTCATTATATCTCAGCAAAAAGGACATTTGAGAACAAACTAAAGAATGGTCAGAAAACTAGTCGTATTTAGCTTTCAAAGGAGACCAAGTTTCTTTAAATCAGACGCGGATTTATTACTTCAAATTAGTTTGAAAGTCGCAAGTTCCCAGTCCTTTTGTTTACGGGCCGGATATGGCCATGGACTAACTTCTGCTTCACAGTGACTGGATGATTCGCTTTACAGTGGCTATCTGTAATTCGCTTAGATGCTCAGCGCTGAGAGACCGCAGCGGCTGCCCTGCGAATTACAGTAGTTCCGCAAACCGCTGTTCAGAGCGCTACGGTCTGGCTGGACTAACCAATGACTCGGCATGGTCCGATTTCTTCTTACCACTGAATACTGATCACTTTTTCATCCCCTTATTTTGCGGGACATACTATATCGTTGACTGTCTTTTTACTAAAGGGGTTTCCTCGCTATTCTCTTCCTCCTGACAGCTTTCTTTCCTCGCATTTACACCTCGAGAATTCGCGCATCCATCGTGGGATCTTCGCAGTAGGAACAGCTGTGCATTACGATGTGGGATCAGTCTAAACGAACTTAATGGACGGTACCACGTCAGTAAAAACAGTCGTGATATTTAGCAAAAAACGCCTGTCGGCGTGCTACGGTGAACGGAAAGCCCGGGGATACATCTCGTTCGTTCGAATGGCCAACTCTTTCTTCACCCCAAAAACGATCCCGGAATATTTTCGTTTCTGATCTGATGATACTGCATCTCAAAAACTCGACTTCGTTCCGATTCATGCTCTACAGGCACAGTGATATCAGGAACGAAAAGTCCTTTCTTTGATTCTCTTCTCCCTCTCTCTCTATGAGAGAGAGGGAGAAGAGTATGTATGATACTATGTATGATAAAATCGCCTTCAATTCGACGGTTATGCTTTTCCACGTACACCCACTTTTTTGAGCTCGGTAATAAACTAATAACAGATCAGTTTTCATCGAAATTAATTCGAAAGGAAGGGGAGGGGGAAAAAGGGGGGAAAAGGGGGGGAGACTTGCCGTGACTTTTTTGGGTGTGAGTATTGATGTGTGTACAGAACCTTCGTCCCATGTAAATTGAGTGATCACGCACAGAGCAAGCAAGGGCCATCCAGAACACACTTGTGGTCGAGGAAATAAGCGAGGAGGGGGCATTTCCTAGAATTAGTAGTTTTCAATTGCACTAGGTCTTTGGACCGAAATAATTTATTTTATCGGATTCGCTGAGGAGGAGAGTTGCCCCACTACAGTGTCTCCCCGAAATTCACCACTAGCAGCAAGGTGCAAAGACAAGGTGTTACATTGCATAGCCATTCGTCTATTAGTCACGGCAAGTCTCCCCCCCTTTTCCCCCTTTTCCCCCTCTCCTCTCCTTTCGAATTAATTTCGATGAAAACTGATCTGTTATTAGTTTATTACCGAGCTCAAAAAAGTGGGTGTACGTGGAAAAGCATAACCGTCGAATTGAAGGCGATTTTATCATACATAGTATCATACATACTCTTCTCCCTCTCTCTCATAGAGAGAGAGGGAGAAGAGAATCAAAGAAAGGACTTTTCGTTCCTGATATCACTGTGCCTGTAGAGCATGAATCGGAACGAAGTCGAGTTTTTGAGATGCAGTATCATCAGATCAGAAACGAAAATTTCCGGGATCGTTTTTGGGGTGAAGAAAGAGTTGGCCATTCGAACGAACGAGATGTATGCCCGGACTTTCCGTTCACCGTAGCACGCCGACAGGCGTTTTTTGCTGATTTGTACAGTCAGTAAGTACCTACGTATCTGCTCTCTAGAAGTATATTCTCTAAAGGATAAACAAAAAAACAAAAAAAACAAAAAAAAAGAAAGAACAACAAAACAAAAAAGCAACATAAAGAACAAAATAAACAAAACATTATAATATAATAATCAGAATTGATAGTCTATTTACCTTGCAAGACCTTTTAAAACTTTTGCGAAATCTTGCAAGAGCTTCTCTACTTCTCTGAACTGTTAAAAAATGTATTATTTTCCATAGACGTCTTAAGCATCGAAAGACGTTATTTAAATTAGTTTCAGATTACTTTGAGAAATTATAAGGCAATGATGGGCCCAAGAATTAACCCATCAAAGTTAAATTTTTTTATTCATTTATTTCAATTGTTATTTGACTTTCTATGTTTAAATTTAATCGACAGCAGCTTTTTACACTACTGTCAAACTTATGTCCTCGGATATGAATTACACATTGTCTTTTCAACTTGATTTTAAGACCCTTTCTATTAACTAAGTCATTCATTCATTCATTTTTTAATTTTTCTGTTAAGAAAAGGAGACATAACCTAGCGTTGAGTTACTTTCTAATAATAAGCTGACAAAATTTTGAAAATAAAATGATCGATTCTCCACCTGGAGAAGTACGTTAAATTGACCAATTTGATAAAAATAAAAGAAAAAACTTTCCATACGCTGAAAAAAAATTGGTTCGACCTACTAATTATTCGTAAAATTTGCGTAATCAAATTTATTGGTTGGTACTTATACCCATAAATTAGGAAATTCAACCAATAAATGTGTACTCGGTCCCAATGAATTTGTACCGGGTACCAACTCAAATTGGTGCAGTAGGTACACCCAATTTTATTGGTTGCACTTACCCAATATAATTGGTACCAGTTATCAATTATTAGTTGGAGTATTTAATTTTTTGTGTACCTACGCACGACCAATTAATTTGATTTTGCGGAAATGTCACTATAATAATTAGTAGAGCAAACTAGCTGTTCTTTTTTTCCAGCGTAGATTCATAAGGTAGAGTCATCGATAATTCTCATGCCACAAGCGACCACTGACCGCGCCGATAACAAGGGGTTTTTATCTCCTTCTTAAAAAAAATAAAAGATTAAAAAGAATGATGAAGGAGAAAGCAAGGTGTTAACGATCATTGAGATTCAGTTCTTCCTCTTTTAGGACCTTTGTCACGTTGTTTTTGTTTTTTGTTTTTTTTCGTTTTCTTTTTTTCTGCACTGAGGAAATTGTGCAGGGGCGTCATTTCAAGTTCGGCTTGGGGGGGGGGGGGGGGGGGGCAAAAATTTGATGACTTTTTTTTTTTTTTTGCTCATCAATATAATATTAGAGCCAGTCGGCTTGGGGGGGGGGGGGGCAAATTTTTTTTTTTTTCTTTTTTTGCTCGTCAATAAAACTTTAGAGCCATAGAGCCGGCTTGGGGGGGGGGCAAAAATCCGTTTTTGCGCCTGACTTCAAATCCTTGGGGGGGAGGGGGAGGGGGGAATTGCCCACCCTGCCCCCCCCCCCCAATTGACGCGCCTGAAATTATTGTGGAGAGCCGTAACCCAAAGAAAGTTTCCTGACGCAAACGGCCGAATCCTTTTGCGATCTCACTATTGGAGATCACAGAGGATCGACACATTGAGTGTCCTGGACATAAGTTGAGAAATTAAAATCAAGATTATGAACAATAGGGCTCTTGCAAACTTTTGCTATAAGCAAATAAATAGTCCAATCTGATGTAAAGACCCACGGAAATCACGAAAATCAAGAAAGTCTAAAATTCAGAAATAAACTCATATAACTGCTATAACGGCAAGATGGTAATGTCCGTTCGACGCAGGTATCATGGGAGATTCCTGTCTATTATGTCACTTTCTCTACGGAAACACAGAGATATGTCTCAATTTAGATAGGAATCTTCCATGATACCCGCGTCTCTCCGCCATTAAGCCCGATTCTGAGAGTGAATTTCGTGATTTTTGAGTGTACTCATCGTCATTTTTACAGGTTTTTATGCAAGAATCAACTCTTCAATCGCCTTTACCAAAAGTTTGCAAGAGCCCCATGTGCAACAAGATATAACTTTAAAAGAAGTGGAATCCTTCATTTAAGAGCTTAAAAATGAGTCAAATAATATGGTTTTCCACAAGAAAATATCAACGATAGAATGTTTTGAAAGTAAAAAAGTAAAAATACAGTAAATTCCAATATCCAGAAAAATCGTCGATCCCAGTGTGCGGTGACGGGCTCCGCGATCAGAATTCTAATTCAAGGGAAACTACATCACTGATCCTCGGATAATATTTATGCTGCATCAACACTCAGGGGGTACTTATAGGGTGATACACTCCTCCGAGAATCGAATGCTAAACTGCTGGCCCATTCGTAAGCACGGAATCCCGAAAGAGTTCTCAGTAAATAACCTGGCAACGTGAGAACGTTGGAAGGTGGGAATGAAGGAACCGTGATACCTTTGAGTTTACATAATAACAATTCTCGGCGATAATAATAATATGCGGAGAAGACGAGAAAATCCAAAAAATTGAGTAAACATATCTGTAAACAAAAGGTTATTGGCATACTTGCGTTCAGAGTAAATCTGCAAGTCAAGTCGCGTCGGCGTCGTCGGGACGAAAATGTACTTACAGGACATTGTGATTCGGGGAACTTGGTCTGAAACGGGTCATTGCTCTCGTCCATTTTTTAGAGAGTTCTTTTCTACGTCTCTATATTTCTACTTCTCAAGGTCGCGAGGCAGTAGCGTGGCCACAAGTTATTCCGGAAAGAGGGTATGGGTGGGGGGAGATGTACCTATTGATGCTCCCACTTTTTACACACACCATTTACCATGAGGTCTGGGGGAGGGTATTCCTAACCGATTAGGCTGAAAGGGGGGTCGGGAGTTCTCCCCCGGAGTTTGAACAATTTGAAAAAATTGACGCCTTGGGAATGCACCCTGAAACGCAAATTGCTGAATTTAACTCTTTTTCAGTTAAAAGTATGGACACCACTTAAAAACTATTAGTTTGACTGTTTAAAAGAGTTAAATTACCTCTGCGCCGCGCCGCGTTAATTCAACTAATTTAAGCAGTCAAACCAACATTTTTAAGTGGTGCCCATACTTTTAACTAAAGTTAAACTTAAACTGGTACTTACTTTTGAGACGACCCTCGTATGAGGCTTTTTCCAATTCAACAATCCGGTGAACTGAGATAGACGACACGAGATAGAACGTTTGACGCAGCCTATGAAGTAATATCATTTAAAATCTCCAGTGATGATCCATAGCATACACATATATATATATATATAAAGCCAAAGTTCTCCGTCGACAGCCTGATATTAACACTCACACTCATAATCATGCGGACCGCAGAAGAGGGGTATGAGAGGCAGAGATGGGGTCCGGCTCCTCCAGCATCCAAACTTCAGGGCCACCATTTTGCGAATAAACAAACGAATTTTCCTAAAACTCAATGTAAAAGTTTTAAATTTCCGGTCAAATTGACAACACTGTCCACCACTATACAGTTCCACTCCATTGACCTCTCCGGACTCTCGAAAAGATGCTCTCTTTGATTCTTGATCGCGAAATTTTCTGTGATAAACGCCCCCCCCCCCCCCCCCGTCCAGTCATTTCCTCTACGGACACTCATATTTGATTTTCAACGGCTCTGCTGTTGACAGGTTATTGGTAGTATTGAGCCTAAAAGTTCAGTCATCCTTATGCTGCGGCTTTCAATATTTCGGTGCTTCTCGCCCCGGTGAATCTCTTATTATCGAGCCCCTATATTTTTATACTCCTGAAAAAACACTAGCCCGTTTGGAACCAAATTAAATTCATTTGCTCGCTGTTTCGAACCAAATTGGTTGATAAACCTTCTGTCACCACGGTGATTAATTTTGCCTGCGTGGTTAATTGCAGGCGCTTAGTTAATTGTTATTTTGCAAATGTTCCTGTAATTGGAGATTCTTTTGTCGTTAATTTAGCGGTCTTATGAGTGTAATAGAATAATGTAAATGTAAATGAGTAACGTTGAACTGTGCAATAAAGAGTTGGCATATTAAAGGATGTCCCAAGAGAGGATACTCGAATCCCCTTTTACTGGAAATAAATTTCCACTCGAATGGTGTAAAATTACACCACCTACTTAAAATGTTACGAAGCCAATGCGCCATTCAAATGAAAGAAAAACGGAAGCGAATTATTCACGGCCCATCGCAACGTTGCGTGACGCTATAGCGTGTATAAAGTCAGCGAATTAAAACATGTCTAGCCCGCGGCACCTTAGATTTCAGCTCAGGTAAGCCTTCTGCAATGCTTAAATTTATATTTTGACTAGTATTGCCTGCGGCCTACTTGAACCGTTTAAGAATTTAAATGAAATATTAAATAACTGCCGTGTGATTAGACGGTGTAGAAAATTAAGCACAGTCAGTATGATGGCTCGTACAATGTGGCAAAAAATGATTCTCTCCATTTAAACCTTACGCTTCCGTACAATAATTAATTTTCAGGGGATTACACTGAATCTCTGAGGAATCTATACTTTTGCATCAAGTCAAATGGCAATAAACATGGTTGCCTAACAGCACAAACCACCACTGAGGACAGTTCTCCAGAAGTTTCGCCTTTTATGGCTTTTTAAAGTAAACGTTTAATATCAGCAACCAAATAAGCAACCACGTTTTACAACCAACTGAACAGCAGGACAAAATTAATATTTTGATTTACGTATGCAAATTTTTTGGGTTGTATATTATCGACCTCAATTTAAAATCAGTAGCGGCTCGTGCTATTTGGCAACCATGTATTTTTGCCATTTGAACCGAGGCAAAAGTATCGATTTCTCAGGGATGCAGTGAATCCCTTGAAAATCGATTGTTATACGTAGTTTTAAATGGAGAGAATCCGTTACTACCACATTGTACGAGCCACCACTGCTACAAATTGCTGCCTTTTGGTTACATTGTATCACTTTGAAAGCTAAAGAATTTTCACAAATAATCAGACAGCTCATACTATGTTGGTGTTCAATTATAAAAACTCAATTATTTTAACGAGGAAAAAAATGTGTTAAGTCATTCTAATCCTATTTGGTTCCTTTAAGGAGCAAAAGTTGCTGGTGACAGTTTACTTGTCTTATAGCCGTATGAACTCACCATCTTACACAGAGAGAAGTTTTTAGTCCATAGGAAATTGGGATTACCTCCGGAGAACTGTGGATTTATGGGAGAGAATGAGATTACAGCGTGAAAATATAACTCACGGACCGAACAACGGACACAATCTTTTATTTTCAATCTGGACGGATCCCCTGGAAGATCAGCGTCACATGTTGTCAGCGCAATTGAGCGTGAGCAGAGACATTGCACGTAGAGAAAGCTGCACTTGATTGCACCCCATTGAATACAGATATCCTTCGAAACTTTACAAGTTCTATTTTACTTTTTCCTCCCTTATTGCCACCAAAAGAGAGCTATTGCCTCAAGGATAAAGAAACCCATAAAACTTTAATGACCACTTGGTGACCCATTTGATTGCTCATAATGATTGTGATAAAAAACTGTTGACAAAAAGTTTGCATTCCACTCTACCTCCAGATGCAAATTCACGCATTCAATACGATAAGGGAAACTTTTGATAAGGAAAGTATTTTTGGATGAAACGTTAGAGTGGAATGTTTTGAGGGTGAATAATGAGCCTTTTTATACCCGATTTTTTTTTTTTTTTTTTTTTTTTTTTTTTTTTTTTTTATCAAGATCGTTTGAGATGTTGATTAAAATTCTGTTCACGTTTTTTTGGTTTGCGGCCTCATTTTCTCATTTTCTTCTTAGCACCGCCCTTTAATTTTCAGGTGAGCTCTCAATATTTGTGGAATAGATAAACTTTTTTTTTCTTTTCCAGATTTGTCAATTTCCGCTGTCTGAACATTGTATCAATCCTACTTCAGTACTTTTAACATCCACCCCTAGTCTTTTGTAGAAGACCAATAAAATTGAAGTTAAGAAAAACACATTTTAACAGGATCGTAAAGGTATATAATAACAGAAGAAGGCATAGTGTTATACACCGCAGTAGTGAATAACAATTATTATGACGATGATCATATTGATTTGAGAAGAGGGGAGGTTTTACGAAAACCTTCACTCTTCAGATCTAGAGTGGGAGTGAATGTAAGGGAGAAAATTTACAGATAAAGCAAACCGCAGGCTCATTGGCACTGGACTGGGCTGTGGAGTTCGCAGTCCCCGGTTCAAGTCCCGCACCTGCCTATTATTTTTTAGATCTTTTTTCCCCCAGTTTACAAAACGGCTTTGACGGTAACAATTAATATTGCATCTCCATTAATATCCAGGCAAAAAAAAACCAAGTTTTTCACTAAAAATTGAGGTTCCACGGGGTTTGCTATAATCATATGAGAGACGGCTTCGCCGCATCTTGGACCTTATGGATATTCTGAGCAGTGGCGCAAGGGTGCAATCTGGTAACTTTGCATTTGGCTGATTAAAACTCATGAAAAATATCGAAGGAAATAGGAATCACCGATGACTAGCAGATTCGACCTTTTCTATGGATTCAAATAGACAAAATTCCATGTTGCCAAATAGCACGCTTTGCCACTGATTCTGAGACTTGGACTAATCGATTAAAACGAATACAGGGAGAAAAATTTCTGGTTGAAATTGCGGAACGTATTGTTAATAATAGGATAAAAAGAAATTCCTTTTAAAATAATAAGAATTCCTATTGATCCAACAATTCTGTCTTGTGATTCTTCTGAATCATCACAACGTTCAATTCGACCAATGATAATTCTCGTTGAATCGATAAGAATTCTTTTTATTTTAAAAGAAATTTCTCTTTACCCCAATTTCTTAATACGTTCCGTAATTTCAATCAGAAATTTTTCTCCGTGTATTTAAAAAGCTGAAGTCCCTAAAGATCATAAATATTGTAAACAAAGCTACAATCCTATCGCGGCACACGAAAAAAAAAAAAAACTACGGTGAAAATAACCATACAGATACCTGATTTTGGCACCTGCTAGATGTTATGGTAATGTTAACCAGAGGTATACTATGTTTTGACTAGGTACTAGCTGATGTTACCTGATTGCATGTCGAATTTACTAAAAGTATCGGTAAATGTACCATACTTCAGGTCAAGTTTACCATAACATCTAGCAGGTGCCAAAATCAGGTATCCGTATGGTTATTTTCACTGATCTTTTTTTTCCGTGCACGCTTTGTTACCAGTACATATAAATTGTATTGGAGTTTCCCTGCTTGCCCCCCTTTTTTTTATCACCCAAGGCAGAGCTTGCTTACACTTCGGAAAGAACAAGCTCTAATTGAGACTTCCTTCGGTTATTTAATTGAAATGTTTCTTCGAGAAAGAACTGAGAATCACGTGGGGATGCAACGGTCCTTATCTTCCAATCTTTGAACAACGTGATATCTGGAAAAGAAGCGTAATATAGCGGCACGTGGAGGATTCGCGGGGAAGTCGTCACAACCGATATCAAATGATCTTTTCTCTCTTCCTCTTCTTCTTCTTCCTTACTTCTCTTCTCTGGAAACGTGATTACGACACAATGTGACCTGTAATCTGCAAAATTAAATTAAATAAATAACGACTCTTACAACTCTTAATGAGGGGACGGTCTTTAACACAACCACTTTTACGAGGTGCCGTAAAAAGAAATCTCCGTTTTCACATAATTTAGGGTGCAACAAAATGGAATAGCGCCGCTCGCTCAGTCAGCTTGAAGAAACGTAATGATCACTGTGGAGCAGGATTCAAATTGTACGGACCATTACCTGTTTCTGGAACTGTAAAAGAGGGAGAAAATAAGTTGTCGAGACTTTATTGGTCATCTGTAATACAATTTATGCATGTATCGTTGATGCTGACTAAGAAGTGACTCCCTTTCTCGTTTTCTCCTGTAGCAGGAGCGTTCGAAAAAGAGTTCATCCAAAAGTTACCCCAAACAGAGGGGAAGGCCGAAGGGGGACTTCCCCTCTGCTAGGGGTAACTTTTGAATGAAAGTTTGCACGCGGGCGTAAAATAATTTCAACGAAATTATAATCCTATTTTTCTTATCGCATTCAGATTAATGAGAATTCGTTTATTTTCAACAGTGATTTACATTGCTAAAAACTCTCCTCTGCGAATCGCCTTCAATTTATGGGTTATGCAAAAACAAGACAGTCGAGTAGGAATAGTTACCTACCTATTTTTTTTAGTCTCTTGGCTTAAATTAATGTATGTTTCTCCGTTGTTATTTTTATTACCTCCTCACGATTCTTCCCGATATTGATCCATTTTCATTCACAAATTCATTCTATTTTATATTTTAACCGCTTGTGTTGTTTATTTATTCAATGTTTTAATTTCACACATTTTCAAAAAGCGAAATCTTCGCGTGATTATACCTACTAAAATTCTTATACTAATAATGCTGTGGCACACTTTTGCTATAAGCGATTTAACAATCGATTCTGCTGTAAAAAGTGTGCAACAGCCCCATTGTCGCATGTAATATAAAGTGTACTACTTTTTTCGTTGCGATTTGCTGATTGTTAGTCACGTTTTGTACTTGTTTCAGGCATTTGAGGAATTAGAAACACAACTAGGCAGATTTAACATTTGCATCGCTGTGAAAGAAAAGCTGGTGAAAGACTCCGGTGTAGCGGACGAGAGCGCTTACAACGAAATAGTTTACAGGCTGCAAACAAAACCGCGCGCTAAAGGTAACAGTAAAATTTTAATATTATGTTTGTGGTGTTTGGATGCAAAGTTCGCTGAACCCGGCCGGGACGAATGCAGATCACAGGGCTGCCGTTTTGCTTAAAAATTAATTACATTTTTCTTTTCGCCGGTGAGTCCACCGGTTGAGAAAATAAGATTACACAGTTCAATTCAATGTATAACTGAAATGCACAACAATATTTTGATCTGTAATCTTTTCTCAATTGGTAGAAATACCGTTAATTAATTAAAATATCCGCAAGTTTTTTTAAAGTCATTGACGACTCCACCGATTGAGAAAAGATTACATATGCGAGCATTTTCGTGCTTTACAAGTCATACACTGAATTAACTGTGCAATCTTTTCTCAACCGGTGGAATCATCATCGGTGGATTGAAAAATGCCATTAATTATACGCAAAACGGCAGCCTCTGGAATGCAGATTGCAGAGCTGTCGTTTTGCGTATAATTATAGGTAATGACATATATATTTTCACCAATGATTCCACCGGTTGAGAAAAGATACACAATTTAGCCAGTGGATGACAGCGCTGGATAACTTTACTCTTGCACGGATTAGTTATTAAAATATCCGCAAGTTTTTATGTTATCGACAGCTCCACCGGTTGAGAAAATAATACAGATGCAAGTATATTTTCGTCCATTACAGCTACGCACTAAACTGAACTTTGTATTTTTTTCTCAACCGGTGAAATCATCGGTAAATTGAAAAATGTAATTTATTATATACGCAAAACGGCAGCTGTGTAAGAATGAATCGAAGTACCCGGCTCTCTCATCTTCTTAGATGATGAAGGCTCTTTAGCTCCTTATTTAAAAACGTTGATAATATTCATGATCTCTTGGCTTCCTATTTCATCCTCAGTATCCTTAAAGCAATTTTTTGACAGTTTGTTATTATTTATTAGTACTGCCAAACTCGGCAACATGTGGTAATATCTTTAATTGAAACAAGAGCTAATCAAGCGAACACTTTCATTGTCAGATTCGTTTTTTGCAAGTCAACATTTTATTGAGAAACAACTGTTTTTCATTTCCAAAGCTAGACTGGAGTTGCGCATAGTGTTATGCATTGGTGTTCCAGTCTCTCTCTCTATGATGGCTCGAAGCCTTTACAGTCTACAAGCACTCACAAGCAGTGGCGTAGCGTGCAAATTGGCAACGTGGTATTTTGTCCATCATTCAATTAAACCCTTATAAAAAGTAAAACGCATGATTTTATTTTAAACCCTTAGTACATTTATACCCGAATCCGGGTTCGCACAGGGTTATATTACTACAATATTAATTACAGAGTTATTTTTTTTAAACAAATTTTGAAAAGAAAACAAGCAGGGGATCTCCAATACAATTTATGTATTGGTAAAGCGTGCCATGATATGATTGTAATTTTGTTCATTACAATTTATTTGCTATTAAGTGTTTGAGGGCATGCGTTGTGGGACCCACGCAAAACAGAAAGAGGTTGATCCAACTCCCATCAGGAATGGGCTATCCTCAAAACATCTCATAAATTCAGGGTCGATACTCGATAGACCTTATTGGTCACTTCTTGATGGAGTTACAGTATTGTTAGATTGGAATCTCCCATAATTACTGCCTTAAGCCACCATTACGCTGGCGCAAATAAGAGCGTTTAATGAATTTAGGAGTGAATTTCGGAAATTTTCTGGGCTGCCATCGTTATTTTCGGAGGTTTTTTACACCAGAATTGACTATTAAACTGCTTAAAGCAAAAGTGTGCAAAAGCCCCATTAGTTAAATTAACACGCTACTGATGTACTTTATAGTATTTTTAACAGTCAACCTAACAGTATTTATGTGGTGTCCATACTTTTAACTAACAAAGAGCACTAATTCAGCACTTTTTTTTTTCGAAGTGCAACGATGGATCCAGACAGTTTTTTTCTGGGGGGGGACTCCCATGAATTTTCAAATTTCAAGCGTTGCAGTAAAACATTTTGGGCTATTTTCTTTTGAAAAAGGGCCAAATTTGAGCCCCCGGTGGATCGGCCGCTGAACACATGCCTCTTAATCCAACGAATATAGAGTTCAGTGATTTAATGTCGTTCCCCTGATATATCGTCTGAGATAATAATCTCGTGAACGGAACAGAATTCAAACTCTAGGAGAGGCACATGAAAGTCCATTAAAAATTCTTAGAAACTCAGAGTCGCTTCCTGAATTGTCTAAAGTTGTATCAAAGTATAGCAAATTAAAAAGGCACCCGCAAGTCAGTTTTATCTCGTATTTACGGGGAAGTTCTATCGATTCGTCCAAGGCGAGGAATTGAATTTCTCTCTCTCTCTCTCTCTCTCTCTCTCTCTCTCTCTCTCTCTCTCTCTCTCTCTCTCTCTCTCTCTCTCTCTCTCTTTTCCTCTGTTTGAGTTTGCAGACCAACGGATATCCCTATCGCTTGATTACGAAAAGGGGATAGTCGCGGAAAAAGGACCCAATTTCTAACTACAACCTGCGGGATAAGCGGGAGAAGGCGCGATGAGAGGAAATGTATATTGGGAAGGGAAAACTTCCGTTACAATTGTAGTCATACTGAGTAGCGCAGCAATGTTGACACGAAATACTCACCAAGTCTCGTTTTTGAGACCGGAATCAACCATTAACGTAATGAACTCCAAAAGTAGCTGAAATCAAAGTCTTAATATTCGATTCATGTGAAACCATGCAATAATTACTTTGAAAATAGATTGCTATTAAAGTAGGTGAGCTTTTGGAGCAGCAGCAGCAGCAGTAAAATGGTACTTGAAAGGAAATCGGTTTTATTTTGAGCCGAGACTATGGATGTGTAATTTACACAGGGCTGCCGTGTGGCGTATAATTAATCGCATTTTTCCATTCACCAATGATTCCACCGGTTGAGAAAAAATTACACAGTTCAATTCAATGTATGACTGAAATGCACGAAAATACGCTGATCTTTAATCTCTTCTCAATAGGCAAAAACTCTGTTAAGTAATAAAAATATCCGCAAGTTTTTTAAAGATATCGACGACTCCGCCGATTGGGAAAAGATTACAGATGCGAGTATTTTAGTTCATTACAGTCGTACACTGAACTGAACTGTGTAATCTTTTCGCAACCGGTGGAATCATCGGTGAATAGAAAAATAGCATTGATTATACGCAAAACGGCAGCCTTGAATTTACAGGAGGAGCGACATAAAGTACGGTGGGTAAAGGTGTATGCCTTTCAGTGGCGGCTCGTGAAATGCGATATATCGAAAAATATAGAAAATTATCGATCGTCAGGGGGTTCAATTGCAACTCCGAGAAATCGATACTTTTCTTTAGTATTAAATGGAGTGGACATCGATATATCGCATTTCACGAGCCGCCACTGATGCCTTTGTACCAGACTGAGCGACGTCAGTACTATAACTTTCAAAAGAAAGCATCCTAATAGAAATTTTCATTAAAGAGCTGCCGATTTTCGTAGATGTAATGGCATTTTGAAATTCACCGAAGATTCCACCGATTGAGAAAAGATTACAGAGTTGGGGGAATGAGAATGGGGGGCCCCAATAGTGCATTTCTCAAAAGTTGGTTTGCCCTCCCCCAATAAAAATCCCAAGTTTACGCCACTGCTAAGTTCAAAACTTGTCAGTGACATTTCTATAAGGTTAATTCACTCGATCGTTATAAGTGTTCTTTACGATTGAAATCTATTTTGAAAGTTAATTAATGATAAACTGCGATGAGAAATTACTTTCTGATTTTCAGCCACTTTTTGACGATCTCAAACCATAGTGCAGCGTTAGCAAAAACTTTTTGGCCCATTTTTTTTATCCACACGCCCTTTTTTTGGGGGGTTCTTGCAAACTTTTGCTATAGGAGATTGAAGAGTTGATTCTTGCACAAAAACCTGTAAAAATGACGACGAGTACACTTGAAAAATCACGAAATTCACTCTCATTGTCAGAATCGAGCTAAATGGCGGAGATACGCAGGTGACATGGGAGATTCCTATCTAATTTGAGACATATCTCCGTGATTTCGTAGAGAAAGTGACATTATAGACAGGAATCGCATGATACCTGCGTTGAGCCGCCATTACAAACTTACTGTTATAGCAGTTATGTGAGTTTATTACTGAATTTTAGACTTTCTCAGTGAGATTTTCGTGATTTTCGCTGGTTTCTACATCATGTTAGACTATTCATTTGCTCACAGCAAAAGTTTGCAAGATTCGGAGGGAAAAAATCAGACTTCTACATGTAATAGGAGGAAAACTAACATTTATACCGTAGGTTACCCCTTAAAATAGGAAAAGCAAAAGGTTATATTTTTCTCAAAATATTTCAACGCTGTGAGAGTCTCATACGGATGCGAAAGCAAGGGCGCGATACGGATCTTAATCACTTTGGAAAGAAAACAAGTCGACGGGTTTTTTTCCTTCAGGGTGGGGGTAAGAGATACGAGCGGACGAGATGGTGTGTGTACAAACAGGACGCAGTTTTGTCAGCGCTGTACTGCGCTGCATTGTGTTGCAGTGGGGCTACCCTTTGTCGAGGGTGAACAGCTAGCTTCAGAATAGATTGTTTCAGTTAAACACTTATTGATTTTGTCCTCTTTTTATACGCTGATCTGACAAGCTTCTCATGAAATTTTCGAGGAACGCGAGCGGAAAACTAATTCTATTTAATTTATTGAATGAAGAGTTTTTCTTATTAGTTAAGGCTAAATTGTATAGTTTTTCCTGTTCTTTTACTTATCTGTTTTATTTTTATTTCATCTGTTTTTTTCTTCTTGTTCTTTCACTTCTGTTTTATTTTTATTGCATCTGTTTTTTTTTCTTTTCTTTTCTACGTTTCCTCAAGTTTTTGCCTCCTTCCAATAAGGATAGGTAACCGCACCCGAGCGTGAATATGAAAGGTGTTTGGTGTTTGTACTTTGTACTACACTTTTTTATTAATTTCGAATATCGAGGGTTGATTTTATTCAAAATTGTTTAAGCCACACTTGAATAATTCCAATTCTTATGTTCATATTCTTATCATGGTTTAATTTTCCATATTTTTTCTCGATCGCATATACATTGTCCTTTAAAACGGTCCTAAGGGTTATTTCTGTCAACTTTAAGGGGTTCATTTTACTGTAGACTGGCTGTAAGAGGTTTGCGCCGATTTTCATCGAAATTCAATTTCCTATTTTTGAAATATTTCAACTTCCCCCTATTTATACCCGATTGACTTCAATGGAATTCATTTTTCATCCATAACTACCCTAATCATAAAAATTTCAAAAAAACAAAAAAAGCCCTTTTGGAGAATCTTAAAAGTATATCTCTGCATTTGGATGCATATGGAACAGTCGTTCAAGAGTTATGCTTAAATACACATTCTAGTTACTGACAGACGGATATAGACAGACAGACGCCACAGAATTTTTTTGGATTCACACCTCCAAAGCTACATATGGTTGCAGGAAATATTGAAGGATGGATGTTTTTTTGGATCATGTCAGCATGATGAAAGTCGATTATTTTATAATTATCATAATTGACTAAGTCGCAGCGGACCAAGTATCAAAACAAAATTCCTTGAAAATCTCTGCGCCATCGCAATACTTTCTCAATTTTTCTAACTTCGTTAGTGAGAAAGTTAAAATGAAAGTATCGTCACGTTCAAAAGATAATGGAGTGTGGAGAATCTTTTTTTATGATTCTAATCGAGGTTAAATGAATATGACGCCATTCACGGCAAATAATGAGACTAATTACAAAGAAAATATGAATACTATATTGAGATTGGCCATCAAAGATAAGTAGGCGTAATACCGTTTGAAACAACAGGAATGTAACATAAATAACAGGAATAACAGTGAAAGAAAACAGGAGAGTACAATTCGCACACACCTCTCAACAGGACACATACTTTCTTCGTGTGTAATCTTTTCTCTGAGTTGAAACCTAGGATACAGCATCAGCAGAGTGTAACTAGATGGATTTTTTTTTTTTTTTTTTTTTTTCATTTTATGGGGGGGGGGATCATCATGATTTTTGGGTATAGATTACCCTGACCTTTATTAAGGGATCTTTAAATCAATGAAAACGATATAACTATAATTTGGATGCATTTGGCAACATCACTGTTCCCTCCTTAAATATTGTCGATCATGTCGATTAATATTCAGCGTGCGCTGGAAATTCGCGAACGATGCAAACTGTATCCGTAATTCATCATGCCACTTGATTCCCTTTTCTCATTAATAAAAGCTACTGGGAAATTCAGCCGATGCCCTTTGGTGTCGAGCACAGAGCCGGCCTCCGCGCACCGCGCCCGAGCGTGGAAGCAAATATTCAATGCGGGAAAGCGAGTATATTCTGTGTGCAAGAAATTAATATTGAAGCTTTAGATTAGATGAATACCTTTAAAATTGGACGAATAGAATTCATATACCTCTCTGATTTACATTATCAGGCATCGAAAAGATTTTTTCTCCTCTCTCTATGCTTTTACATACGGACGTAGCAATGATACCTAAGAACGCGGGTAGTCAAAAAGACTGCGGACAGAAAACAATGCAAAATCATTATAGACACTCTCGATTTCAAGCGATAATGGGTCTGTTGAAAGTTTGCTACAACGATTAGGAGTGTGTAATCTCATTTAAAATCGCCTGAAAAGCCCATTGATGGCACCAGAAAGTCATAAAATGTAATAATAAACTCACGTGAGGCGTTTAATGAAATCCAAGATGGCGGATAAATATCGAGAAATTTGTATGCATGCACCAGGAAAATCCAAGGATAGCCAACCTCACAATATCGATCACAACCAATCACAAGGTAAACAAACACATAGCCTCTATCTCCAGTGAGGTTGTCAAAGTTGGCCGACCTTGGATGTTCACGGTGCATGCATACAGATTACTCGATATTTATCCGCCATTTAAACGCCTCTTGTGAGTTTATTATTGCATTTCATGACTTTTCGATGCCACCAATGGACTTTTCAGGCGAATTTACATTAGAATATACACTCTTAATCGTTGTAGGCTACAACGATTGTAGCAAAAGTTTGCAACAGACACATTGTAATAAAAAGGACAAAGGTATAGAGTAGCGTGCGCGCTACCAGCAATTGCCCGGGTATGCCGCGGCCGGCGTCGCGAGCATTTAGGCAACACGTTGTAGTTTGTCTCGTCAAACCCATGCAAAAGAACGACATATTAGGGTTTCGGTGACGAATTCGACCTTTTACGAGGGTTTAAAGGGACACAATACAACGATGTCAAATTGCAAGCTACGCCACTGCATTAAGCATAAGTAAAGGTAGGCACTGCCTGTCCTTTATAATTGTCTAGATTATTCAACACTGCATTATATACATGCACCTAGATGTCACGGTAGGTACCATTCATTGGATGTGGATCACTACTCTGATGACTATAATTACTCTGTGAATCATCCTTGTCAGCATATAGAGAGAGTGGCGAAATTATGATAGGAATCTCTTATTATTACTTCCCTATGCCACCATTGCACTCGCGCAAATAATGGTGTTGATTGAGTTTAGCAGTGGATTTTGGAATTATTTAGTGCTGCCATCGTTATCTTCGGAGGTTTTTACAATCAGGATCGACTATTAAATCGCTTATAGCAAAAGTGTGCAACAGCCCCATTTAAACATTCAAACTAAGAGTTTTTAAGTGGTGTCTATACTTTTAGCTTAAAAAGAGTTAAATTCAGCACTTTTTTTTTTATATGTGCATGTGTTGTGGCATTAGCTTAACTAAAACCCTTTCATGTACTTACCGCTCAGTCCTCAAATCGATTATTTGGATTGCTTTACTCGTTCGTCAAACATCTGCAATTTTTTAGAGATTTTTTCTCTTCCTCCTCAGTAGGACTGGTAGATCTTTGATATTCATAATAATTAAATTTTTAATGAATGTATAGCCCACCCTTTATTGCAAATTCATTAAAACAATGCCCATGGCAAAGCCCCAAAGTGCGTGGCAATGCCGTTTCAATCTTCCTAATTTTCTATCTTGGAAATCGCATGTTACTTTTTTTTCTTTTTTTTTTTTACTTTGTTTGTCGCACTCGTATGTTAGTTAAAAATCATGTTTTTCATAATTTTAGGTCAGTAAATAGCAGAAAAAGGGGTCGGATTTAAGATTATTTGCATGTATACCAAAAAAAAAAATCACGAAGGCCCCTAAAAATAGAAATAACGATATCCAAAAATTGCAGCAGGATGAATTGCCGGCTTTAGTCGATGTAATTCAATTGTTAGCTCAAACAAATGTACTAAAAACTGATGCTGCATTGTAGCGTGACCTGATTTTTCCTTGTTTCCAAGCAGGCGAGCAAGCTGCGTCTCGGACGTTTGAAGGGGTGGTTACTACACCGTATAGCCGTGTTGTGTCTACACGGGTCATTGCCACTTTGAGTCCGGTAGACCAGTCCTCCTCCGAAGGTATCATCAATCAACCGGAGTGACAGAGAACTATATACACTCACGTCCTGAAACCGATTTTTTCCGGCATCTCTCGTTTGTAATTGGCTAAAGATATCAGTTCAATAGGCTGTCGGGGTTTGGCGCCCTTTCTCGAAAACCGCCGCAAATTATCAACGGAAAAAGCTCGAGCCTTCGATATACGTAAATTCAAACTGAAATTATCAAATCATTTTCAAAAAATATAATTAGCAAAAATGCTATTTCTCTTCCATCTAAAACAAAAGTAGGTACCTGAGACAAAAAAACAAACTGTAGGGAATACCCTACAAACACTTTTTCACATCAAATTTAATCTGAGGGAAACCCCCAGACCCCCTTCAATATTCTGGGGGAGACCCCCAAACCCCCCGTTAATATCCTGAGGAAGATCCCAAACCCTCTTTGATATTTTCCAAAAAAAAAAAGTTTACAGGTACATGGAAGTATCAACCAAACATTTTTGGCAACCTATTGAAAAAAAAAAAATGAAGTTCAGTATTTTGTACGAAAAACCCACTCCCTCTCTCCCTCACTCTTGACCTCTCTCGCGTATTTTCTATTATTTAATTTTCTTTCTTGAAGGTAACCTCCAAAACAGGCTCACCTATGGAGATACCCAATTTTCAGTCTTTAATTTTTTGTTAATTTTACGTTAGTTTATTTAATTTGTCTAGTATAGTTTACGTGTAACTTGAGTAATTTAACATATTTTTTTTTTGTTATTGGCTTTTGTCTAAAGACTGAAAATAAATCATTTATCATTTATCAGTACAGCAGAGCATCGTTCTCAATGGCTAATGCATCTAACTTAAACCGTTTAATGAAGACTAAAAAAAATTTTTGACGGAAAAATAATGCACTATTTTACTCTCTTTCAACTTGCCACTAGAATGAATTTCCAGACATTTGCTATTTACTAAACATCTAAGTATAGGCAACAATGCGCAGCTATTTTTTGGCATTTGCCTCGGTCGTTGTACTGTTGCCAAAGGAGAAAAAAAAAACTACTTCAAACTCTCAACACTTGTTCATTCCAAGGTCACCGTTGATGTATACCTATACTTGTAGAAACTCCCCTTGTCTACACTAATTAAAATTTGAACGAAGTAATGGCCTCACCGCGCTCCTTCCTAGCCCGACTTTAAACCCGTTCTGCGTCTCACGCTCACTTTTTTTCTGCGCGGTTCTTATCTGAGAGCGAAAGGCATGCTTAAGAGCACTAAAAGAATGTGTAAAGCAGAATGTGAGACTTTTCACCTGAAAACAAAGGCATGAAAAAAAAAAAGTTCATAAGCCCCTGAAAATATGTTGCTTTTGAAAAACCCTCGCGGTAACTGGGTTTCTGGCGAGTGGCAAGCAAGAGCAAGGAATCAAATTAAAGTTTTTAATGAGGATTAATGATGTAGGTTATTCTCGAAGTAGAAAAAAAGAGAAAGAAGCTTGCCGACTTAGATTTAATCACAAATTTGTATCGTTGCCTGAAAGAAGTTTCATTAACTTCAGATTAATAAAGTCTAAATGGTGGAGTTCACCAGAGAGTTCTTTGAGTTGCGCTTGATGATATTTTGCGGTTCTATTATGTTAGTTTACAGTCTTTATTCTTAACTGCGCTGCATATCTCTCTGCTTTTTTACCAACGGATCTTGCAACGTTATAACTTCATAACTTTGCATTATATGCTAGGTACAGTCCGGTTCACTTGGTCGCAGTAATGCTAATGCAGCTTAAGTTTCCTCGTAAATTTTCATCTCACCAGCACTCACTTTCTCTTCGCAATTTCTTTTCTTGGCGTCCCTGAAAATAAAGAAGGTGGATAATTACCTCTGAAAAAGAAGCAAAAACAACAACAAAAACAAAAGAAAAGAAAAAACAATAAGATATAGTGTAAACTTTGTGTTGAGGAAAAATGGCTGAGCATTATGAATAATCATCAATACAACATCGAAATGAAAGCAATAATTTCAGCTTTTTCTCCAAGTTTATTTTCAATCTATTATTTCATTTGTTTCTTTTCTTTTAAACTCGCAGTTTTTCTTCTGGTATCCTAAATTGAGTCATCCCGTTTGATTGATTGAATTTTGTCCGCCGCCATTTGACAATGATATAATATCAATTCTTCGCTATTTATACTTCGGATTGGTTGTTTAATCCAAAAGTTTTGTTATGTTTGGAAGGACTCTTAGTTTAAACTCGGAAGACCTGTTCCTCATGAAGAACCGATTCATATGATGCTCAGCTCTCAGAACTTCCCATCAAAATGAATGATTAATTCAATTCATTTGGTCTGATAAAACTCATGTTTTGGAACGACACAATTGATCATGTGGTTAAGATCCAACGGAACGAATTGTTTTAGGAGCATAACAATCCGTTCCGTTGGATCTTGTACGCACGAAATGCAAACGTCGTTAAAAGAATCGGAAAATGAACGATATGCTGGTTTGCTTTCACCAATTATCTTTAGAATTTATAAACTTGCGTCAGCGACTAGATCAAAATTGCGCTAATTATAATCGTCTTCGCATGCCTTGTTCCAGTCACTGGCGCCGTGTTGCGTGCAATCTGGCAACACTGCATGTCGTCAATTTAAACGCACGATGAAGGTCGAACTATTAAAGGTGCACAGTGCACTCCTTTAAATCGATATTTTACATGGATTTAAATGGAAGAAACGCAGCAATTTTAAATGTGCCTGATTCCATTAGCAATAATTTCGCAACGAGTTTTATACTTCTTTCTTTGTTTTTAATTTTTTATCTCCATATTTTTGTTTTTGTTTTTTGTTTTTTTTTTTTGTTTTTTTTTTTTTTTTTTATGTTTTGGAGCATTTCAAGTTCAACTTAATGCATTGAATTTTAAATCATTGTTTATCTTAGAAAACCACGATTGGTTGATTTGGTATAGAGGAATATACGGTTGGACGCACCACGCACTGTTTGAACAACCCGCCAAAACTTAGCAATCAATACACGGTAATAATCAGTGGCGTGTAGCGTGCAATTTGCCAACCTTGCAGTTTGTCCATTTAAATCCACGAAAAATAACGAACTATTGTGGGTGTTCGGTGAACACCTTCGCATTTGACCTTTCACATTGGTTTAAATGGACACAGCACAACGTTGCCAATTTGCACGCTGCGCCACGGTAATAATGGAAGTTGCCACACCTCTAGTATGAGCACGGCAAGATGCTTCTTTGAGCAGGTCAGGCTGGGTATCGCTCAGGGACAAATGTAATAACGGTGGGGTCTGTACTAGGGTGGGCCGAAAACCCACTTTTTTCGCGGAGCGACATGGCGCACGATGGATATCATTACCACACGCTAGTAATGAACGTACGTGAAATTTGGAGCCATAATATTGATGTCTTCAGGTTCCGCCGAGCGGTTAAAAATCGCGATTTTTAAGAAAAATCGTGTTTTTTCGTGCAATTTGGCAACGTGCGCTCTTTTACCACGTCTTAATGACATGGCGCAGCCATAATACATTACTTAGATACATAAAGAAGGCACAAGAAAAATTTGGGCTCTTTCGGACCCTATCTTCAGGTTCCGCCAGCGTCATTTATCCATACAGCGCCGAAAAGCTCGAAATCGGCAAAATAAGGGGTTTCGTCCGACAGATCCGCTTCCAGCGTGAATTTTGGGATGCGGACTCATTCGGTCCGACTAATATGTGTTTTGGGAGAATTTTAGGAAGGTATTTGAGCAATTTAGACTAGATCCAATGAGAATTGGAGGCACTACCTGCAAATAAATGTGGGTTTTTAGGTTTTGTCCTCCAATTCGGCAGCTCATATAGGAATTGAATGTTAACGTCTGAATTATGTGCTATACATCCGGTCTTCTTATCAATGTATCATGCGACTTTTCGCCTGTTTTAGCAATTAGAGAAATGTTTAAACAGCCCAAAGCTCACCGCGTGGAGGTAGTCACATATCGAGCTTCTCCCACCCACCCTAAAAAAAAAAAAAAAAAAAGTGAAAAACAATCAGTGGCGTAGCGTGCAATTTAGCAAGGTTGTAATTTGTTTATTTGAACCCATGTTAAAGTTCGAATGCGAGGGTGTTCGCCGAATACCCAATAGTTTTATATTTTATTTTTTATGGATTTAAATGAAAGCTTTACAACGTTGCAAAATTTCACGCTATGCCACTGAAAACTATAAAATAAAGGAAAGAAGAAAACAATATGTAACGCCATAATCCATATAAATAATTGCCGGTCAATCATGACAGCATAGGCACTAAAATTTTTTTCCTTTTTAGTCAAAAGACGGTAACAACTTGCGAGACTCCAGTTTTGCTATGATAAAACCTTCACGTGCATCTTTTCCACAGCAACATTTCGATGCCTCGGTTACGAGCTTGACAGCTCTTTCAACAGGTTGTGTGTGGCATTTATAAGCAAAAATGGGGCAGTTGCAAGGGTCTGAAATGTTGCGTTTTTTACATAGAAAACGAAAGTCCTGGATGAGCTGAGAACAAAAATGCCTTTGGTTTCTAGAAAAGTCCCATTGTTCCGGAGATGAGATTTTGGCCCAAAATTCATTGTTTTAAATGGAAATCCCGCATAGTGACGTCACTACGCCCACGATTTTCTGCAACTTTGAACGTGTGCATCTCCAAAACCGAGACACTTACGAAAAAACCAAAGGCACCAATGATCTCAGCTCAACAAGTACTAGATCATTTTCTTTATACAAAACACAACATTTCAGACCCTTGCATCAGCCCCATTGGCAATTTATAAGAGACAGGGTCACTGACATACGTCTTAAGCATTTCTGATGAAATTTCTGCTAAAATCGGTGGTTCAGTAAGAGCTACATCAGACCAAAATGATAAATCAGAGTAATCAGCTGCTGAGAAGTTATTTTTGGAATCGCAAACACGCGTGGTAACTTTGACTTGCAATTTTTCTCAATTTCGCGAGCCTTTAAAATTCATTTGATACCAATTTTTCGTATGGGGTCCCAGTCATCAGTAACCAACAAAATGTTTTCATGATGACCAAAGTAGCCGTTTCTCTGTATTACCGGATCGATTATTTTTTTTACTGTGCTATCCATAGAACGTGATAAACGGATTAATTTGAATAAATTATGCGCGCCTTGTTCACAATTTTCATTTAGTTTGATAGACAACCAAACTAGTGAGGAAACACAAACGACATATCTCACCAAAAGTTTCAAATTCTAACTAGGTTTTGTTTGTGAAATGTAGAGGCGGAGCAATCGATTGGCAGTAGTCAGCCACCGCGCGTGCATGCGATAATTTCCCAGGGTGGGTCTTTTTCTGCTAAATCTGGTGGGCGCACGCCATTAGTGACGGCTCATGTCATTTCATACAGATATTTTTGATCCGTTGACAGATCTGAGATTTTAACCGTCGGCATATCTGCATTAGAAATAGCATCAAACTTAAGTACACTCAAAGACTTGCAATCTAGCGAAGCTATTCTCTTTGCCGATTGTACCTGGAAACGATTTTGGTCCTGAAGTGACCCCATCCAATTCTTCACATAAGTGCCGTAAAGGCAGCTCGTTGCCGTGGGGCTGACAGATCAACCACTGCAATGGTCTGCTCAAATGTAATTCAAGCAGACAATTTACACCTGCCTTGTGACCTGTATTTACTGATGTCCCGTCACAGCCCGTGGCTACGAATTTAGATAAGTCTACATTTTTTTCCGCGAAATAATCAATATGAGACAATTTTTAATGCTGACTGCGCTATACCCGAACTGGGAGCTACATGGCCAAAATATGATGAGCCGGGCTTCGCTATCAATGAAACATGCTCCTCGGTAATCGTTCTCTTAAAACACTTGTTGTTTTTGCGCTCCTGAACGAGGGTAGAATCTTTTCTTCCATCAAAATATAAGCCAGTCAAGATTGGCTGGTCCGTTTTTCTAGTCAACTTCGACCTCATTGTAAATTTAGCTCTTTTAATTTATTTTTTTATTTTTTTTATTTTTATTTTTTTTTTGGAGGGTGGGTGGGAGAAGCTCGATATGTGACTACCTCCACGCGGTGAGCTTTGGGCGGTTTAAACATTTCTCTAATTGCTAAACAGGCGAAAAGTCGCATGATACCTTGATAAGAAGACCGGATGTATAGCACATAATTCAGACGTTAACATTCAATTCCTATATGAGCTGCCGAATTGGAGGACAAAACCTAAAAACCCACATTTATTTGCAGGTAGTGCCTCCAATTCTCATTGGATCTAGTCTAAATTGCTCAAATACCTTCCTAAAATTCTCCCAAAACACATATTAGTCGGACCGAATGAGTCCGCATCCCAAAATTCACGCTGGAAGCGGATCTGTCGGACGAAACCCCTTATTTTGCCGATTTCGAGCTTTTCGGCGCTGTATGGATAAATGACGCTGGCGGAACCTGAAGATAGGGTCCGAAAGAGCCCAAATTTTTCTTGTGCCTTCTTTATGTATCTAAGTAATGTATTATGGCTGCGCCATGTCATTAAGACGTGGTAAAAGAGCGCACGTTGCCAAATTGCACGAAAAAACACGATTTTTCTTAAAAATCGCGATTTTTAACCGCTCGGCGGAACCTGAAGACATCAATATTATGGCTCCAAATTTCACGTACGTTCATTACTAGCGTGTGGTAATGATATCCATCGTGCGCCATGTCGCTCCGCGAAAAAAGTGGGTTTTCGGCCCACCCTAGTCTGTACTCCCTCCTCCCTACCTTTTGACATCGAATTTTGTTCTTAAAAAAGTTAAATTTTTACCTTTTAAGAGTAATTTTACCCAATTTTGACCTTCGGACACCCCCATCCCCCCATCACAATTACCGAACCTTGGAACACCCTCTTCCCCCTTCAGAAAAATGTCTGGTTAAGCCACTGGGAGAAGTTATGAAATTTGTTGATACATAATTAAAAAATATCGTAACTCAGTAAAATAATGTCCCGCTTAAATAGTGATAGTGGTACACAATAACGCAAAGAAATTAACCCTGCAACTGACAGTTTAATCGATAGGTAGCACGTCTTTCTAGACGCGGAGAAAAATAGTGAACTCTTTTTCATTGGTTCTCTTCTGTGAGCCCCTTTCAAAGTATCGTGAATCTGGAGAAAAACAACCTCTCTTTGAACATTCAATGTCATGCCTATTTTCCTGGGTCTGTGGTGATCACGGTCGACGTCAATCCTTCTAAGCATAAAAAATGTTTACCTATTTGTCAAGTTGAAATGTAAAATCAACTCATTTTTTGAACAAATGATTTTATTAAAAAAAAAAAGGGGGGGCAAACAAAAACAAAAATCAAACACAAATAAACAAAAATCTTCTTTTAACCCTTCTACTACGAGCTTCAGGTTTTCAGGGGAAACAGATGTTATGAAATTCCCTCAAATTCAGTGGGTAGTTAAATCTTCGTACTCCACGGTGTTCATTTTGCCTATTCAGGTAATTGAAGGCGCTCGATAACTCGAGCGTGGTATGGGGCTCTTGCAAAATTTTACTATAAGCAATTAAAGTGTCCAATATGATAAGGCCGGTAATGGCGGTTCAACGGAGGTATCATGGGAGATGCCTGTCTATTATGTCACTTTCTCATTGTCACACAGAGATATGTCTCAATTTAGATAGGAATCTCCCATGATACCTGCGTCTCTCCGCCATTAAGCCCGATTCTGAGAGTGAATTTCATGATTTTTTAGTGTACTCATCGTCATTTTTACAGGTTTTTATTCAAGAATCAACTCGTCAATCCCCTGTAGCAGAAGTTTGCAAGAGCCCCATTGTAAGGGTTAACAACTCCAGTGGTCCTGCAAATAATTGATTATCGTTGGCTCGACCTATTTTACCAACAGAACGACTGAATAGGTAGAACTAACAATCCATGGTCTTTCGATTCAACGATCATTTTTTTCGTACGTACTGTTGTCCTCCGAGTGAAAAAAGAAGTATGTTACGGAAAGTTTCAGGACACTATATAATGGAGCTTTGCAAGTTTTGAAACTAAACGCGCAGCTTTTCGTCTATTAAAATCCTATATTCACCTATATTCAACCTTCATTAGAACTAATGAACGAAAACAAGGATCGCTATGAGAATGGATGCTTCTGGCAGGCTTACTGAAAGGAGCCTGGGTTAGGAATGAGTATTTTTCCTCTGAGAGAAAGTTGGTGGAGCTCCCGCTTACTCCTCTAACGTGGTTGCCAGATTATGTAGAAATATTATCAAAATGTTGCTTATCAAGAGACAAAGAGACAATATATAAAAGAGACAGTATATAAAAGAGACCACACAGTAACCGATTGCGTTGTGGCTATTTTTTTTTTTTTTTTTTTTTTTTTTTTTTTTTTTTTTTTCAACAGAATGGTATCGGGAGTACCATCCAACATGGTCCATACGGTGACTGATGATATGACGGACTTCGCTCTCATTAGGCATCGGACCTCAAAATCTTTGCTCATGGGTCAACGTTTGGTCCAGTTGGACGTTTTTTTGTTGATATACCGAAAGAAAAATTTGCCGCTCGATTTTAACACCTAAAAGAAAGTCTCAAACTATATAGATAGGCCTTTCTTATGATACCTGCATATAGCACCACCGTCATAATGCCGTTATTTTTAAAGCCATTTTGAGGGAACTTCGTTATTATTAAATGTGCTCATCGTCATTTCCACTGCGGTTTTACGCAACAATAATTAACTATTCAATTGCGTGTAGCAAAAGTTATAGAAAGATTTCTATTTGTATTAATTGAAATGGCCGCTGCAGAGTTGTCGCAACACAATTTGACAACCGTGTTTTTCGTTCGAAGTTAACTCGCAATCAGACAACCTTCAAACTGTCGGTGTTTATGGCACGTATGTTGACGTATTCCGACAAAACTCTCAGCCTGTAAAGTTGTAGAAACTCTCAACAGAGGCCGAAAAAGGCCTCGCTTTTTATCCCGAGGGACTCCTTCCTCACCCTCTTCACATGCCACCCTCTTTTACTCCGTCCTTCTTCGGATTCGTTTCTATTTCAAGCGCTTCTGAATGGGTAATAATTTTTCTCACCTTCCGGTCCAGCTGTTATACTATGATACGCTCGTGTACTTTTACAATAAAACGTTCGGACGTTACAATTTTCTAACAATGCTAGAATGTTCGTTGTCCAGGGATCGGCCAGATTCAAAGCGTGGGCCGTGGGGGGTGGAGGGGTGTCAGCAGCACACACTCCACCTTACGTGTTTTATTTCTATTCATTTGACTCTCATTTATTTTCTCTCTCTCTTGCGTTGTGAGGGTCAGGATTTTCAGAGTAAGTGTAAATGGTGGCCTGAATCTTACCTTCCATTTTATAACCAACTGAAAACCGCCCGTTTTGAAGTTAATGTTTCGTTTTCCTCTCAGGTCGTCAATAAATACATTTATAACTTTCTATGCTTTTGTTCTGCACAGAAAAAAGAGTAGGTATATGTTTTTTCCGAGTTAGTGAACCAACAAAAAGTCCGTCGCAAGGGGAAGGAGGGGAGAGTTCGACCAACAGTTCTGGGGCAAGGCAGGCTGATTGTTGGGGGAGGAGTCTTTGAAAAAAAGTATATTTTAAGTGTAGAGAGTTAGAAATCGATTGAAAAAGGAAGCAAATTTGGCTTCCGGTCAGAGGCACAGCTCACGCGTGGTCTATGGGAACTGCGTTTTGAGGGATCAGTCGCCACCCGCTCGGGAAACAAATAGCCGCAGATTCATAGTCTTCATCATCATTTATATTTGTTTGTGGTCGTGTAAAAAGGTGAGTCTGTCCAATCGGGGCCCTATTTCAAACAATAGTAAGTATGTTAAAAAAAAAAAAAAATACTGCCCAATCTTTATAAGGGTATTTTTATTTTTCTCGCGTAGAAAAGAACTCATCTCTTCATCTTTAATATCTGAAAAATTACCCTGAGATTTCTTGCAATAATGCAAATTCAGATCAGTTTATTTTGTTCCACTCTAAATGGCTTGAAGAAGTAGTTGCGGAGGAAAATCTAAAAAAACTTCTCGAGGGGGTAGGGTGGCTACCAGGACACCCCCCAAAAACATACCCACACACACCCCACCAGTGACGTAGCGTGCAATATGGCAACGTTATAATGTGTCCATTTAAACTCATGATAAAGATCGAGCTATTGGGTGTTCGGTGAACACCTTCGGATCCGACCTTTTACATCGGTTTAAATGGACACAGTACAACGTTGCCTAATTGCACGCTACCCCACTGCCACACACATACCCACACACACACCCGCACACACTCACACTCACAAACATACTTCTCATTAAAAGGAGCCCGGAAGCCTATTAAAGAGTACCGGGACCCGGTGGCAGTAAGACGAGGGCCTGACAAACAACGTATAAAATACGTCTTCCATTCATATCACTAAATGTCTTTCATCCACACATGATGTGGTCAGAACACATACCTCATGCAGAAACACAAGTATCTTGTTTGATGACTTATAGTATGTGCTCCTTCAACATACTGATAATGCTTACTTCCATGGAGAACATTAGCATGAAGTACATTCTATGTTGATGAAGCACATACCATCAAGTTATTCGACAGCATAATGGTGTTTCTTCATATGGTAAGTGTTTTAACCGCAAGCCATTTATGCGCCTCTTTCCCATACCTACCGCCATAACGCTTAGGGCCATACGCGGGTGCAGATGGAACTAATCTCAGTCAGTATACGTTATTTTTGTTCAATGCCAAGATGGCAGTAGCGTCATTTGAGGGGGGCAGTGGGGGCAATCGCCTCCCTCCCCCCCCCCATCCCCAAGGATTTCATCCTTGAGAGGCAATTCAAATTTTGCTGTTCCGCAAAGCGCGTGAAAATTCGAAATGTATAAAGTACGAGTACTATGATATAAACATTAGCAACAAGTGGCAGTCAAATGATTGAAGTAAATATAAGAAAGAATGGTATAGGTTGTCATGGATATCATATTTAAAAAGAAATAGCAAAATTTTTTGTCTTTCACGTCGATCAAAATTATCGTAGAAAATAAGCAATGAGTTCGGAAGACAGAAAGACAGGCGCTACCCCGTTGTATATCTTGACCGTCTTTAATTTCTGCTGGTAATTTCGATTGTATTTTCCATTCCGAGTGTAATATTTTGCGCTGAAACAAATGTGACGACCTTCTTTTTTTTTTTTTTTTTTTTTTTTTTTTTTTGGTCAATAAAAAATGCCCCCCCCCCCCCCCAGGAATATCTGAAATGACGCCACTGCAAGATGGCCGAGATGGTCAGATGATAATGACTATTTTATACGGTAAATCGATTGAAACCTGCGACTTTATAAGTTACATATGAAACCATGCGAGCAAAAAAGGTCACATTTTGTATTTGAAACCGAGGGCAGATTCGAATCCTGAGGTATGATTTCCCGTATCCGTTTATTTTGCAGTCATTAAAAATCAGAGGATGGCTGGAATAAAATAAACAGAGACTGCTCATCCACAAAATTCTGGCCAGGAAACGGAGCATCAAATGTTTCCGTCTCCTTTCACGGTAGTGATAAATCAGAGGGGGGAAGAAGACCCGTGGCTAACCTTTTCTCGATTACAATTCCGTATCTGCGGCGGCGAAAAATTCGCCAAATCGCTGTAGGGACAAGAAGAGCAGAAAAAAACTGTCACCGATGGTGAAATATGTATGTTGCTCAAGTTGGAGCTGGGAAAGATCCGTTCATTCTTCGCATTCCGTTCATTTCTCAGGAACGAATCATTTGATTGAATCCAATCAAATGATTCGTTCCTATACATCGTTGATTCTTATGTATACCATCGTTTTTCTCCCACTGAACGCAGTGCAACAATGTTGCCAGATCCCGCAGCTTTTTCTATGTGTTCTTATCAGTAGCGTAGCGTGCAAATTGGCAACGTTGTGCTGTGTCCATCATTTAAACCCTTGAAAAAGGTGGAAAGCGAAGGTGTTCGCCGAACACCCAATAATTCGATCTTTTTCATGGGTTTAAATGGGCAAACTGCAACGTTGCAGAATTGCACGCTACGCCACTGGTTCTTATGGGAAAAGCCGCAAGATCTGGCAACACTGCAGCTCAAAAATATTGATTGTTTGGAGGCTCAATCAGTGCTTCCATATTTATCAAAATAAATAGACGGTTTTAGTGCGAAGTCAACGGTTGGCCAACAACCACTATACAATAAGCAAATTTTAGCGATCGAATATCATTCACTTCAAGAATTAATGATTGCTAACTGATGCCGCTGATCGGTGAAAAATCTAGCCAATGAGAGTCGAGAATGAACTTCTGAATGATATTTTCGTGAAAATGAAAAATGTGATAGTAATATTCCGTAACGTAACCTCTAAATCAGCTCTGAATGACATGGCCATTTTTAACAATAAAACTAGCGTTTTCGAAGCTAAAATTATGTTTGTCTCATAGGAAAATGACTTCCACGCATGGTCTGTACAGTAAATGTTATTCGAAGAGTTCGTCATTTCCGAAATTATCGTGCGGCAAAAGGAGTCATAAAAGATAGAAGCTGAGATTTCTGACTCCGGTTGCAACAATTCGAAATCGAATCTACCTCCGGAGGTGAATTCGAAATTTCTAAGTGTTGGAATTCAAGGGTGTCCGGTGAGACCAACGAAACAATCGAATATCATCAAAATTAAATGCAAATCCATCGAATATCATATACGACGGTGAATGATATTCGATCGCGAAAATTCGCTTAATGCACTCTTGGTCTCAGTCGGTTGTGATAAAACTCGCGTAGCGTTCCAAATTATCTCACTCACTCTCCCGTGACCCCCATATGTATACCCATCTCTTTCTAGTTTCGAAATTCGTATATACAGGGCCTTGTTTTACAACATGTAATGATCAAAATCGCGTTAAAATGCCTCGAGGAATATATTTCAGCCAAAAATTTCACGAAAGTTGTCTCTATATACGATTTTTGAAATTAAAGTGAGATGACAGTACATGGGGGTCACGTGAGAGCAAGAGAGACAAACTGTCTTTGTTTGGAACGCTCATCACCTGCTGCCGCCATTACTAAAACTTTAAACAGACAAAATGCAGCTTTGTCAGATTGCCCGCGCCGCCATTAATTGCCACTGGTTTGTTCTTTAATTCGTTCATTTTATTGATTCGTTCAAAGAAACGATTATTGTTTCATTGAACAGCTCCGGAGAACCTATAGTAAAGAAAGTGCTAGGATACACCCTGCCCATACCGCATTTTGTTGCCAGGCTGCCTTCATCTTTCTGTGTAGGTCGATGTAAAATTTGAAGATTTGTCAATCCTAAATTGGCAATCTTGTTGAGGAAACAATTTACTTCTATTCATTTACATCAATGTAAAGTTTGAAGATTTGTTTACCTAAATTGACAATCGTGTTGAGGAAACAATTTTTTTTTTATCCATCTAAATCAATGTAAAGTTTGAAGATTTGTTTACCTTTGCATAAATCACTGAAAAAACGAAGTTAATATGTACAGCCGAAGCCGCTTTTTAAAATAGCTTCGCAGAGCAAAAATTCAAGCTGTACCGTAGAAAGTTGTAGGTGTACCAAAGCACCACTTCTCTAGAGTAACAGCCATTTTTCTTGCTCTGGCTCTACCGAAGTGGTGCTTCAGGACAACCGCAACTTACTTCGGTAGAGATAGGTCTTTTGCTATTTTAAGCTATTTTAAAAAGCTGCTTCGGTTCTACTTAAACTTTGTTTTTTCAGTGATTGAAAATCGTTTTGAGGAAACAAATTTTCTTCTATCCATCTAAAGCAATGTAAAGTTGGAAGATTGTATACCTAAATTGGCAATCGTATTGAGGAGGCGATTTTTTCCTATCAATTAAAGTAATGTGAAATTTGAAGATTAAAGTCTAGCTAAACTAGCAATCGTGCTCGTTGAGCAGACAAACCTTTAGCACAGAATAATACAATCAGAACGGACTCCCATAAGAGCCAATAGAAGCAAGTTTGGAATTTAACGGCACCAATAGGCAACGCTGTGGTCCTATCCCAACATAGCGGTCGTGTGTGATTTGTGTTGAAACTCATTTATTTATGTAAATTCTGGAAAGAAATCTTAAGTTTCCGGCCTCTCTTATGTTCTTTTGGCATTTCAGAATGAAAATTTCGCGGATCATGTCCTATATTTTTTTTTCGCGCGCGAATCCAGATGTAAACATCCTATATCCCAACATGGCGGACGCGAAACGAATTTGCTTCGAAATTCGACAGAATTTCCGTTCTGGTTGTATTATTCTGTGCCTTTAGTGTCCACTTACATCGATTAAACATTTGAAACATTTGTCTCTGCACAACGCGGCAACCGTGACGCTGACGCGTCCTCACGGACCATTTTGTCTCCTCCCTCCCGATTCCCGAGGAAATCTCTCGGGGAATACTGGAAAGCGTGTGACAGTCATCAGACACCACTTATCGCCATCCTTTCGCTGGGGCTGAGCTGTTTCGGAGTAATGGGAGATTGAGGGGTGCGCTCTTTCTACGAAATTAGCATTATGTTATAAAAAGAATCCATTGTTAATTCAGCGCACCTCATGCTCCATGAGCCATTGTTTCCACAAACCGCCTCAATTAAGTTTTTTCGTGCACTGTGGAAAAAAAAAATAAATAAAAAAAAAATAAGAGAAAAAAAACTCGCTCCGTAAGTATATCCATATACGACCGCGCTGGCCGACCCGTTGCAGAGTCAGGAATGTTGATCATGAATTGCACCGATTTTCAGTTTGAAGCACCTGCTCGAGTTGCTCAACCCCTTAATACTCGGAATCTTCCCTCGGAGAGTCTATAAACATGACAAGAAAATATGAGCTGGGCACCAGTTTCCTTTTAAATGGGGGCTGGGGGGAAACAATGGATCTTGGGCGCTAAGTTATATAGTTTGAAAATTATCTTGTCTTTGATTTATGCCTGCTTTGATGTTTGTTTTCTAAAGTTTCCCGACGACAAAAGAGTCGCAATCTTTCATGAAATAAATCCCGTCCGTTTCACTCTTATCTCTTCGTAGGTATGGATACTTTTAGTGTGATGCAAGAGCTCGAAATGTGGCTTCGAAGTTTCGATTGTGACGAATTAAAAACAATAAAAAGCAGTTCAATTTTGAAATTAGTACCGTAAGGTCCATGTTTTTCTCTTGTAGTTTTTTTTCTCTCTTTCTATATTTTTCTTTCTTTTTTTACCGGTTTTAGTTGCTTAGTGCCAACTTGTCTTAACCCATTGCCTTTACGCTTTAACTTGAGGTGAACGTCACGTATCTGACTTCGCGCCACAAATTCAGCGGCGCGCAGTTCAAAATCACTGCAGGCAAGATGGCTCATGAAAGCAGAAAACGTATACTCTTTGCAGAAAACATTGGGCTGCCCTCTGCAGGAAAGCAGAAAGCAATCCAAATGTTTTCTGTGAAGAGTATACGTTTTCTGCTTTCATGAGCCATCTTGCCTGCAGTGATTTTGAACTGCGCGCCACTGAATTTGTGGCGCGAAGTCAGATGAGCATACCTCTTTAATCTATAACCTTGCGTCAAATCCAGATTTTGAAAGCAACCGCTAATAATCGACGATGCTCAAGAACTTGCGGCGTTTTCCGATAGATATAGCGTCACTCGCCTCATTCAAAACCTATTAGCTATGTGTATTGTTAATTTTACCAGAAATTACTTATAAAATTAGCAACTGCTCCATTCGACGTATTTTTCAAATTTATTTGTTCCCTTGCACAGTACTTCACCCCCAAAAAAAGATGTCATCAGCCTCCCCCTTCAATTGAGGTATGCTTTTATAACTATATGTCTAATCGCAATTCAATCGTTCCGTTTGTTGCAGGTGTCATAATATTCGGCTCCGATCAGGAAGTAGCGGGCGTCATGAAGGCTGTCCGTCGTCTCAATGTCACAGGTAACTTCTCTTGGGTTGGTTCAGACGGTTGGTCAGCCAGGGCTCTCGTCTCCGATGGCAACGAAAAGGAAGTCGAAGGAACTCTATCGGTTCAACCGCAAGCCAATCCGGTCAAGGGTTTCGAAGAGTATTTCCTCAACCTCACCGTCGAGAATAACAAGAGGAACCCGTGGTTCGTCGGTAAGTTGTTTGTGTTTTTTAACAGAACAAAACTGCTATTTTAGCAACGCACGCTGTTATTTCCAGAGACAAATAAAGACGGAGCACTAACTAGCTGCGGCAGCGGCACTCTGAATTCTCGCGGATTCAACAAAACAACAGTCAACGTCGCATGGTGTTGAATGGTAAGCACCCTCCTCTTCACTTCCCGAGCATCCCCCTCCCCGTGTTTCCCTAATGTCACCGTTCAACATGTTGTTGTTTTACATGTTATTTTGTTGAATCCCCGAAAATTCAGAGTGCCTCAAATCTTCCTTATGTGTTTTAGCGTAGTGCTCCGTCTCTATTTGTCTCTCGTTATTTCAGCATTTATTTTATTTTATTTATTTTTTTTCAGTGTAGAGTTGTCCAAGTGGCGTTTAGCTATGACGTTTGACAACACTGAAACTTGAGCTTTAGGTATGTATATTGTTAAGTGTGTCGAGTGGCGCAAAATGTAAACACAGAATCCAAACTAATTCATCAAATCTCTCAAACATGCTTACACTCTCATGCGTTGGCGTCGATAAATGCGCGCATCGCGCAGTAGTCCAATTCAACAAACTTAGAACCAGAATATACATACATTTATGATGAGAGAAATCGGCGGATCCCTTTGTCCTTGAAATATAACTAAATTCAGGATCTTAAGCCGAATTTTATTATGAGGTTCAGTTGAAGATTTGGAGTTTGGAACTTTTCGGAGGACACCAAACGCAAAAGTCAACCAAACCATTTCCAGCCAATCGGAAGTGATATTTTTTGTTGTTCCTCACCTGTCTTCTGTGTTGTCTTTTTGCCCCCACCTCGCAGAAAAAGTTCAAATTCCGAGGTTTGGGTACAAAATCTGTGTTATTCATGGTTGCCGAACGAACAGTTCGAGTGAGCAAAAACCCTCCAAAAATAAAATCTTGGCCCAAAAATATTCACCCGAACCTCATGCGGTAAAATTAGTTTTTTTTGACAACTACTATCCCTTCTAATAAAAAGGTAAGTTTTGCTAGCCTAAGCCTTCTTCATTGGTTCAATTTTTTTCCCCCGCAACCCAGGGAGCAAAAATGGACTAAAAACGTAAGATTATACGCAATTTTTCCCGGAGGAAAAACGTGCGTAAAACGGTCAAAGTGGAATCATATTTTGTTACGTAAACGGAACTTTTACAGGAGGTTTTACTACGGTGAAACGGAGCTTTTCTCGGTGAATCCGCAAAAAAACAAAAATACTTTCGGGATAACCATATAAGTATACGTCAATCACACTATCATTTTCTTCAAAAAATAAGAATACACCGATGTACACGAAAGGTTATTTCAAAGTTTTTTTCCGTTCCTTTTTGCGGCTTTTCCAGAAAAGTTCCGTTTAACCGCAGGAAAATCTTCCGTAAAAGCTGTGTTTACGTGAAAAAGATGATTCCAATTTGACCCTTTTTCCCGGGGGAAATACTTGTGTAAAACTTTACGTTTTCGGTTTATTTTTGCTACTTGAGAACCTGAAAAATTGGGAGAAATATACGGGATATTTTAGACCCCGTCTTGAATTTGAGGGACAACAATATTATGACGGGCCCCAGAAGAAGGGCCCATAAAATACAATGATTGCACTTTCCTAAAAACTAGTACTGCCGTTAAATTTAGTATTTCTTTAGAAGAGCAACATCATTCTGGGTTTTTTTGAGCAAGATCTATTTACATTAGGTCAGCCAGAATCCAGAAATTTGGCAACCTTGCATTCTCGCTATTTAAAAGTATGAGAAACGATCTATGCTTGACTTCCGCGCGTGCACAAATAGAACTTTTCGAAGTGGTCGCGGTCGTTTTGTAAATTATGCTTGCTTTTTCGTTGAAATTGAAACGGCGGTTTTTACCTATAGTGATCCGTAAAAGTACGCAACCTTTCAACTATGAGACTTTTAAATATATATAGGCAAATGGATGCAAGATTTAGATGAGCGAGCCTGAAGCTGAGAAGGGACATTCTCTGGGGCCGATTCACAGAGCTCGACAGAGTCAAACTTAAAACCAATTCATAGCTCTATGTAAACATAACCTCTCGTTTACTCATAAACCATGCACCGAAATTCTAGCCAAACTTAAAGTCCAACGGAAAGTTGCGCACGGTCTAGACCGATCAGCGTTACCAGATTGGGGTGAAAAAGCCGTACGTTTTACATTGATTTAAATGGATACGATACGGTTTTTTACCCTCGATCTGGCAATACTAAGACCGATTGCAAAGTTTGTAGTTTTGCAATCGATACAAAGTTGTGTCGACAAACTTTAAAAAAGTTTTTGATTGGTGCCGATATGGGACTCCGATGCTTGGTCATTCTAGGAACCAACTTTTGTTTGGCCTCAGGAAGTTTTAAAGGTTAGTCACTCGACTTGTTTTACAATTCATTTGATTTCATGTTGAAGAGTGCCACCGCATTCAGTGCGCTATGAGTGAGATGTTCAAAAAGGTCTGTACGACTCCTCATACACTCTTAAAAATCGACCAAAAATTCCGGAGTGAAAATCTGAGCGAACATTAAAATGAGGGTACATTTTACTCTCATGCGGAGTAAAAATAGGATTTATACCGGGCGTAAGGGGCAAAAATTACTATCGAGGAGGAGGGTGTGTACGCCTCCTCGGTGGAGTATTATTATTCTTGAACCCTGGAAACGTGCAAATAATGACTACATATTTCCTCCTTTTCGCACCATTTTCTACTCTGCAAATATCTACTCCGAAAACTAAACACCGGGAGAAATCGTGGCTTTTATGTAACCGGAGCCAGAGTGAACATTTCTATAACACTGTATTTGCAGCCCCCTAGAAACTAAATAAGCAGATAGTTCTGACACTACAGTGTCAGAGAAGGCGCCCTTTTGGCAAATTTGGTCCCTCATAAGTCAAATTCCATTTCCATCATCTCAAAAATAATGTGTCCAGCGAAAATCCGGGTCCGAACCTTGGTGCGGCGAGTAGGTAGGGGTTAGGACCACTACATACGATCTTAGGACAAACTCTTCGAATATTCCACCATCTCAAAAAACATTTTCCAGCAAAAGTTAGGGTCTGAACCTGTTTGTGGCGGGTGGGAGGAGGGGGCGTAGAACTACTACGGACAATCTTAGAACAATCCCTTCGAATTTTCCACCATCTCAAAAAAAATTGTACAGCAAAAGTTTGGGTCCGAGCCTGGGTGCGGCGAATGGGGAAGGGAGGTGTAGAACCATTATGGACAATCTTAGAACAATCCCTTCGAAATTTCCACCTTCTCAAAATAAATTGTACAGCAAAAGTTCAAGTTCGAACCTGTAAGCGATCAACCGAGGGTGATGATTGAAGTTGGAATCATACTTGGAACTACTGTGTGTTATTGTTTCATTTTGACAAGTTTTCGACACAAATATCGCTTTCCTTACCTTTCACAACCTATTGTGAGGAATTGAGGATATTGAGACGTAAGAAATTCAAACAGACGCCGTCATAGTGTTTACTGTTTATTTGTTTATGAAGTCAGCTGTGATGACAGTCGGCCGAGATTATTTGAAATGTGCCGCGCTAATCTCGTGAAATATCGTGCACTTGGTGGAAAGATACATGGGTAAATAGTGTCTAGTATTTTTCTCAATTTGTGAGTTTATTAATGCATTTTGGTGTTTTCTGATGCTGCAATTGTCATTTTTACGGCTTTTTACATAGGAATTGATATTTCAAAACGATCTGGCCAAAGTGTGCAACAGACCCATTCCTTATAGCAAAAGCTTGCAGCAGCTTCATTATTGTTTTTAACCTTTAAGCGGGTAAAGTTGTTGCATATACAAATGTATAGAATCAAACATTTTACGCAAAATGGTCTGAGTGCCCTCAGGCCCTTAATGCATCCAGCCAGCTATCCGTTCAATTATCATTCATGCGTCAACTGTACGACAGCAATGCATGAGCGCGAATATAATCCACTCAGAATTCAAAACACACTGATCTCTGTTCGAGAAGAGCGTGATTTTCGGTAAACATTAAACCGGCATCTCAAGCGACGACGCCGACGCGACGTCACGAAACGCGACGCAAACGCAACCGTCTTCACCAGACGCCGCTCGAGGCGTTCACATCTACTGACATAAATGAAAAGACAGATCTTTGCTCATGAAGTACTTAAATTTTCCCTGAGTCCGGTTGATGTATTTAAATTGACCGCTAACGTTAAACCACCACTACGATCTTGCCGTTATAGCAGTTTTGTGAGCTTATTACCAATTGTTAGACTTTATGAGTGTGATTTTCTTGATTTCCGCTGGTTTTTACATCAGATTAGACTATTTATTTGCTCACAGCAAAAGTTTGCAAGAGCCCCATTCGAACAAAGCCATCAAATGTTTCCCTTTGATCAGTTATGATGAGATATAGTGAAATACAAACATCTTCACATAAACTAATTGTGACATTTTTTAATTCAACAACTCGAGTGCCTCCTATACCTCAAAAAAGATTGAGAAAAGGTTTCTCATTAAGAACCACCGTGGATGTAAAAATACCCCTAATTTCGAACGCTGTTTTTTTTTTTTTTTTCAGAAAAGAGAAAGATATGATTCGTATGAGATTCAAAGGCAAAATAAAGTAATTACTGGGCTGAAATTAAAAGAAACTTGTATACCTCCGATGAAGCAATAAGAATGCATCATTAAATCCCGTAATTATAACCCCAAAATCTGCCATTGAGTTAGCCAACCCAATCTTCTAGTCATTTTGGTTGTTATTCTTCCTTAACGAACCAGAAAAGGGTATCTTACCATCAATGACATGGGCGCCCACAGAAAAATTACCGGAAATTATTGAACCTCAATTGGAGGTCTAAGGGACATCGGACATCCCCTAGGGACGAGCCGGTCTGGCGAACGGGGGCCCCCCTGAATTCAGAACAATCAAAATTGCATGATAAAAAAATGAAAGCATCAAAAAAGTAAGAGTTGGCAAGTTTGTATTATTAGTTTTCTATATAATTTTAAATCATTTTTTGCCAGGAAAGATTGTTCAAGATTGTTAAAAAAATACTTACAATAACTATTCCTCGCAAAAAATTATTTAAAATTATATAGAAAACCAATAATAAAATTTGCCAACTCTCACTTTGTTCATTACTTTCATTTTTTTATCATGCAATTTTGATTGTTCTGAATTCCGGGGGGGCAGAGTTTCCCCCTTGCCCCCCGGTGTAGGCTTCCATGAGTGATAAATGAGCAGACACGCATGAAATGCGGTAGAAAATCCCAAGGTAACAGTTTAAAACGAAAGCAGCCGCATACATTTAAATAAATTATCACGCTAAAGAGATTACTTACTTATTATATTTCGATCGCATCAATGAGGTCAATCAAAAATTGACCAGAACATTTTTTATTTTGCATCATATTATTTGAAGATTAAAGGATATACTATGATTCGTTTCCGTCGAACGATTTGCGGATTCACTACACCGAAGCGAAAATTAATCGGCTTTCAGACACTAATAAAAGCTCCAGGACGGAGAGTGCAATTAAAATGAACAATTAAAGTCCACCCCTCTCGTGAAAGATAGAACGCTAGAAAAGACTTCTTGAAAAGTCTTCCCGATGAATTGCGCGTAAATGATGCTCAGAAGCGATCACTTAAGCCATCGCAATTAATTACCGGTTGAAGAGATACCCAGTCAAGGTATATTCAAGACCTCTGTTGCCATGTCAGAAGCGTGAAATTCACTTTCCAAAAACATCAAAATGCTATGTGCATTTCATATTTTAACGGATAGTCCGATATTCGTTTTAATTTATTGCAGAGGCATAGGTACTCATCCTTTTACTATACCGCATATTCAAGTTGCCAGAAGAAAGCAAAGCTAATTCGCTTACATTTAGTGGATAGCAGTGGCGCGGCGTCGCGTGCCATCTGGCAACAATGTGCCTCCTCCCTTTAAAATCATTCAATATATCCAATTTACCGTGTGCACTGTGCACCCCCTGAATTCGACCTTATACATGAGTTTAAACGGGCAGAATATGGTGTTGCCAGATTGCACGCGACGCCACTGGACTGGGTAGTTAAATATTCGTACTCCACCGTGTTCGTTTTGTCTATCATATTAATTGAAGGCGCTTGATGGAAAGTGAATTCGTAAATGTCAACGATTCAGAGTAGCTTTTATACTGTCAATAAACGATTGAGTTACGATACCTAATAACTCGAGCGTGGTGTTGAACACTGAACAGTTTATTAAAAAAATATTAAAAAAAATATTTTTTTTTTTAGAAGAGGGAAAAAAAACGAAAATAAAAAGCGTGTTGGTGCTTTCAAGGGCTCAGTATGAAAAATTAATTCAGAGAGAAAATCAAGAAAAAATCAAACAAATTGTGAATGTGGTCATATCCACCAGAAAAAAATGGAATTTGCCTCGTTTGAAAAAAAATATTGAAAAAAAGGGTGAATAATTTTATTTAAAGTGACTTGCAATTCAAAGACCATCTCTATGTTGTATGGAATAGTTCGATCATGGTAGAAGAAATCATAACTAGAGATAACTCAATTTTAAATTCCCCCCTCCCCCTAGTAATCTACGTATAGGTCAGTTGCACTGTCAATAGAATCAACTTTTGACGCTTGATTCTTATAGATTATGCCGAGAAAATACGAATGGGTTTTGTTCCATCGAAATCCGTTCAGAAATAAGCGAGATATATCCATTTGAAAATGACGACATTTTTGCGTCATTTCGTCGTTTTCCGCCACCCGTATATCTTTCCACCAAGCGCGCAGTGATGCAGTGATGAGTAATTTTAAATAGCACAACGATTGCCAAAGAAATTTCAAACTATTTAACTTTAAAATCCGTCAATTTACCGTGAATAAATGATACACAATAATAAAACACACCCTGATAACACTATATTTACGGACACAGCAAAAACTACGAACATAAACAATGAAATGAAATACGGCGGCGAGCTTTCGTGAGCAAAGTGGTTGGCAGCACTGCACAGGTCGGCGTAGCTGTAGTGCAAACATGCAAGTCGGTCCAAACTTGTCGACGAAATGACGCAGTAATGTCGTCATTTTCAAATGGGTATATCTCGCTTATTTCTGAACGGATTTAGATGGAACAAAACTCGTTGTTATTTTCTCGGCATAATCTATAAGAATCAAGCATCAAAAGTCGATTCTGTTCACAGTGCAACTGACCTATATTAAATATCTCAGGAATATGAAGGTTAATCACTGATGCACGACCTAAGCAAAAATAAAGGGGGGGGGGGAAGTTCGTCGATTTCAAGCATCCCAACTTATTTGACCACCAAACGCTGCTCATGAAACCTATATCAAAATGTATCACGCATAAGAACATTCTGAAAGACTCGACGCAAGAGCAGAGCTGCCGATTTGCGTAGATTTAATGGCATTTTAAAATTCACCGAAGATTCCACCGGTTGAGAAAAGATTACCGACTTCAGTAATGTTTATTTCTGTAATGCACAAAACTATTAGCGTCTTTTATCTTTTCTAGCAACCGGTACAGTCGTCGATAACTTTGAAAACTTACGGATATTTTAATTAATTAACGGCTTTTCCACCAATGGGGCTCTTGCAAACTTTTGCTATAGCCTATAGGGGACTGAAGTGTTAATTCTTGCATAGACACCTGTAAAAATGACGGTGAGTACACTAAAAATTCACAAAATTCACTCTCAGAATCGGGCTTAATGGTGGAGAGACATAGGTATCATGGGAGATTCCTATCTAAATTGAGACATATCTCTGTGTTTCCATAGAGAAAGTGACGTAATAGACAGGAATCTCCCATGATACCTGCGTTGAAGTGCCATTACGATCTTGCCGTTATAGCAGTTATATGATAGTTTATTACTGACTTTTAGACTTCATCAGTGTAATTTTTGTGATTTTCGCTGGCCTTTACATCAGGGTGGACTATTTTTTTGCTCGTAGCAAAAGTTTGCAAGAGCTCCACTGAGAAAACATTACTGATCAGAGTATTTTCATGCATTACATTCGTCATACACTGGATTGAACTATGTAATCTTTTCTCAACCGATGGAATCATCGGTGAATTTAAAAATGTCATTAAATCTACGCAAATTGGCAGCTCTGCGCAAGAGTTGCTTTGACATATTTCTGAAGTTTCCGACGTATTATTTTGCGATCAATGATTCGACCAGTAGCGTACGCAGGGATTTGTCTGTCTTTCTCTTCTCCCGTATGAATGTATGTGCCGGAAAAGGAAAGAAATAGGGGCTGAAGTCCCGTTTTAGCCCCTGTTCTTGTCCTTTTCTAACACACGAGTTCTAGTGGGGCAAGAGAGAGAAAGACAAACTCCTGCGTACGCTACTGGATTCGACGTTTCCTTTTCTTTTCCCGTCTCCAGTTGCAGAGGACATCTAGCAACGACGCAACCAACATTGATGTTATAGTTATAAAACGCTAAACGTAGAATGATAAGAGTATTTAAACTCAATTAAAGCCTCAGGATACAAAGATATTTTCCGGTTGTCATGGAGCACAGCGTCTAAACTTTTTTCGCCCGGACGAGCTCGCGGATCGTGATGCGATGCGATGCGATGCGATGATACTGGATATGTCATATAATAGGAGATACTGTTAAATTGTGATGCAAGAAAACATTAATTAAACTTATCTTGCTTCCTCTGTCAAATGCTCGAATGTACAACTTTTCCCAATTACACCCATTACACGCTTTCATGATCATTCCACCCACCAAGCAAGCATTGCGCCGTCGCACGTCATACGTTGTGCATTGGCGCGGCGCCGCCTGGATCTCTCTCATCTCTCTCTTATCAGTCATATTTCCTTTGAATGGGTGAGTAGAAAAAGGATAGAAAGAGAGGGTTTTATACCCTTGTTTTTTCTTGTCTAATACACGTACTTCTATTAGTGAGAAGAGAGAGAAAGAGAGAGAGAGAAAATTTCTCGTTGCGCCGCTGACGTCGTGTATTGCGATTTTATCATGTTGCTGTTTTACCTAGAGTCCCTATATAATATGAGAGCTGCGTCATTTCTGAATCCATTTCTTTCTGATTGGCTCTCAGATTTAGGCTCTCACCGAAGCCCCAAGAGGCTTGCAAATGGTGGTGGGTTTGTTTACTTTTCACGCACTCGCTATTGTCACACATTTACTTATAACTGTACCAGTGACCGCGGTAATAATTGTTGTTTTTTCTAATGCTTGAATTTTATTATGTAGAACATTATCTTTCTCAATAATGACCATTATTGGCAAGAATCGGAACCTATAGCTTATTAGAAGTAGCGAAATACCGGCAACAGTGCAGAGTCATATGGCCAAACGCCATTTGCATTTTGCCTCTTTGGGCTCCATTGATCCCGGTTCTTCTTCTTCTTTTTGAGAGTCTTGGCGCAACTCTCCTAGTACATAGGGACTCTAGTGGTATCTAGTCTTTTCGCATGGAAACTGCGAAGGGTTGTTCTCAGCTTCCAAGAAAAATTCGCTTAAAATTTTCTTTAACATTGATGAAAAATGGGCAGAAATTTCCTTGGCAACTCGGGCCATTTTATTTGTACCAAACTGGACATCTGGCAACTAAAACCTGTACAAAATTAACAGAAAATTTAAGTTGAAAACGGGCGAAAGTTGTGCCAAATGGTGCCTGACTGCCTGCAAAAATAATATAGATTGTCTGTTTTTTATTTTTTGTTTTTGTTTTGCATCAGAACTGATCATCTTGGGCGAGTTTTAAATTTTCATTCCGTCTTATCAAAACAAAATGTGCCGGTGGTGACTTTAATTAACCACTTGATTTTATAGCGTTTCTCAAATGAAAAGCCAACGCACTCTTGAGTTCCTTTCCATTGTGTAGTATAGTTGTGTTGTTGTGGGACATTCTAAAGATTATTAGTCTGGGTGCACCTACACCTGGACTTCTGAAATGACATCTACACCTAGTTTTGCCTCCTTAATTTGATAGCGGTTGTTTTGAAAATTCTCGAAATCAAGGCCAATTTTCGAATCATTAATATTTTACGGATAACATAATTAGCAATATTCTTATAATTCATGCAATTAATGGAAAAAGTGATACTTATACTGCCGTGTTACCGGAGAGAGCAGTAAGAGCAAACTCGTCATTTTGAGAAAACTGACTATGAAGTTTCAAACCTAAAATTAATGAGTTCAAAATCCTCCGGTTTTCATGAAACTTTCAGGAAACATCACTCAGGGTGTTTGAAATCGTTGAGATGATCAAAAACCGACAGGTTTTGTCTTCGACTATAAAGAAATGACGTTTTTCCTTTCATGTTATACGCAAGACAGCAGTGAGCGCAGTGAGTCCAATAAAACCAATGGAAAAATCAAGGTATAGATGAAGCTGCGTTCGCGCTCTTATTACTGCTCTCTTCCGTGACAGTGGAATACGCCGAAATACACGGCAGGAGCAAGCTGAAGCGCGACTTACAGCTGTCTTGCGTGATAACGTAGACTTACTACTGTCTTGCTTATAACTTAACAGCAATTTTCACGTACTTACTGATTTTCGACAGCTCTCGTTTATTGCGAAAAAAGCATATTTTCCAACTTTCTTTAGGTTCAATAGATTCTACAGACTTAAATACATTGAATTTTGAAGAACTCTCAATTTCGAAAATTTGTGACTTACTGCTCTTTTCGGTAACACGGCAGTATAAGGAGGAATTTGATTAGTTAAAGGCGAATCAGTTCGACCCAATGCTGAAAGAGAAGGTTGAATTTGAATTGGGGAGGAGCAAAGAAAGCTTCGTCCAAAAAAATTACAAGAATGGCGAATCGTTGAAGTTACTGTGGCTACGAGCAAGCGGACGGACTAGTGTTGCCAGTTTTCGAATAACTTTCGGATTTTCTTTTATTGGAAAATCTGGCAACACTGAAGCGCATCATCAGCAGAGTAAGAGATAGGGGTCATTTCATGAGAGTTGGCAGACGACAGATCGCCTTGTTTACTGCGTGGGCGAGTGTTTGGTTTTGCAAAGACTTCTAATATTTACTATCTTATTTTGAGTAGCTATAGTACTAGAAGTCTTTGTGTTTTTAAGCACTAATTTTGGTGCGCGAGTGTACCAACGGCACAGGAACTGCGAGCTTTCATCTGCCATCTTTCGTGAAATGACCCCTATTTTGGGGTCAAATCAAAGCTGCACCAGTGAGTACATAAAAGCTGTAACAGACGTCTACAACTCGCTGCGCCCGCGAGAGCTGGGAGATTCCTGTCTAAATTGTCACTTTCTCTACGGAAACACAGAGATATTTTTCAGTTTAGATAGGAATCTCCAATGAAAACTGCGTCTCTCCGGCACTAAACCCGATTCTGGGAGTGAATTTCGTAATTTTTTAGTGTACTCATCGTCATTTTTACAGGCTCTTATGCAAGAAACAACTCTTCAATCCCCTGTAGCGAAAGTTTGCAAGAGCCCGATTGTCTTAGTGCGCCTTTCAAACTAAGGTGATACTGAAAGTGTAACTGAGTTGAATCTATTTCCGAAAATTGGGCCCATGAAACAAAATTCGCTCTCTTCAGACTAAAATCTATATTCAATAACGATGCTGATTTCTCAGAAATAGCTCAAGCAGTGGCGTAGCGTACAGTTTCGCAATATTGTTGTATATATTGCCCATTGAAGCCCTTGTAAAAGATCGAATGCAAAGGTGTTCACCGAACACCTCACGCTTCGATCTTTTTTATATGTTTAAATGGACGAACTACAACGTTGCCAAATTCCACGCTACGCCACTGAGCTCAAGTGCCGATTTATGGTCCCTTTTACGGAAATTAGGTACCACAATTATTGTTAAGTGAGCTTACTGCTTCAATTTTGTTCTTTTGGTTTACTTCGTTAGTTTCTCCATTATCCTGGCGTTCGAAAACGCACCGGTTGGCTAACCGGATGACGCGTTACTGATGTATGGCGAAAAACGGTTGTAATCGTGTGATTATATTACAATGTGATACCTACTAGATTCACCGTGCAAATTGGCGGTAAATCTGGTTATCGGCAACGGAATGCTGAGAAAAACTTGAGCGAAAGTTTAAACAGGGACTACTTTCAGCAGATTAAACATGTCAGGTAACCACAAAGAGCCAACCGGTAAGTTTTCGAACGCCAGGAAAGACACAGCATTCATGCTGCTTTTGTTAGTATGTTTCGATCGTAGAAGTTTTCTGCGTTTCAATAAACGTTTTCCCGCAAGCGGTAACAAATATTATGAAATATCTTAGAAAAAGGCACTCGAAAAGACACCTCAGTAGCTTTTTAAAAATAAAAAAGTTCAAATTAAGTTTGCGTTTCTAGAGGATCATTAACTAGCGATATAGTGCGTTCACTAAAGCTTTACATTGGATAGAGACTCTGTACGAAGGAAATTGAAAGCTTTTGACTTTAATTCGAAGGTTGCAGAGCGCATTGATGTTCCTGTGAAAAAGAAGCCATCTGCAAAGTACATCGTGAGTATATAATCTGAGAAAAAAAGATCTCAGTTCAGATGGAATCAAATAATCTCTAGCAACCCTCTTTCTATTAAAGGAAACCTTTCAACGCAAACCCCAAAGGCCTTGAGTCTACCTCGTTCCAAAAGATAGCCATTCGATTCGCTGCCTTGTTCATTGAGACTTGCCTACGTACATGAGAAGAAGATGTAGAAGAATATATAATTAGATTTGAGAACTTCGATGGCTAAGAGAGATTTTGAGCCGTCTCATTCGAAACTCATTTTCCCAGTCAGCAGGCCGAATTAACGGACTACCCATTGAAGCGGAAGGAGAGACGAAATCTCGTTTTCATGGTCATGCAGTCTCAGCATTGGTGGATTTCGGGATTTACCTTCCTCTCTCTCCACTCATTTGTATTAAACATTAGAAAAGAACAGATATGGAGGGGGAATGGGAGACCAATCCATGTGGTGACTCCTCCTCAGCCCTCACAAAGAGCTGCCGTTTCCTGTAGTTTAATTAATAACCTTTTTCAATCTACCGATGATTCAACTGGTTGAGAAAAAATTTCAAAGTTCAGTTCAGTGCATGACTTTAATGCACAAAAACACTCGCATCTGTAATCTTTTCTCAACCAGCGTCGTCGATGTCTTAAAAAACTTGCGGATATTTTAATAATTTAACGGCGATTGCACCCATATTGGGAAAAGATTACAGATCGATGCGAGTATTTTCGTGCGCATATCACAGTCATCGCTATGGCATCAATTCGATTTTGAATTGAAGTCCGGAGGTGCATTCAAAATCGAATTGTTGCCATCGATGCCCCAAAAACACCTAAAATAACAGCTGAGTTTCCTCGAATATGTAGGTTGGTATTTTTCATAATATTCGATCGCGAAAATTCGCTTTTTGTCTTGAGCATTTGGAACATTCAAAGGTTATAAAAAGGTTACAATAAAAAGCTTATTACAATATAATTCAAAGCTTATTTAAAGGTAATTTTTCCGATTGGGATATAAAGCAATCAGGATTGAAATATTGTTCTCTATTTTGAGGCGGTCTTTAAATTAGCATAGCCTCTGAAGTCATCAAAATTATATTTTATTTTTTGCAGTAACATGGGGGCGGTTTTAAGGACAATCAATTTGCTTCATTAAACTTCACAAAAAAAACTATTTTTGAGCTGTAGAGAGCTATCCAAAAATGTGAGATTCTCGCGATTTTGATGTGCAAATTTTGCAATGTAATTGTAAAAAAATGCTAATCATAATTACTGTTTCAACAGTTAAATTGCTGATTTAGCAAAACATATTGCAAATCTTACAAAAATGTGCATTGCTAATTTGTTCAATTTTTAAATTGCTAACTTACCACTCACATATATGTAGTTTGAACTTAGCAAAAATAATTTCAAACTTTGCCAAGGGCGTATACTTTTTTACAATTAACTCACATTGCAATTTTTGCAAGGCTTTTTTTGCTGATCCAGCAATTCCAATTTTTTCCGTGTGATTTCAGGGTCGATTAGTTCCAATTGTGGACGCACCACGTCGCGTTGCTCAAAAAGTCAACAGCTTTTGGCTAAAATTGACGATTTAGCGCTAAAAAAAACAAATTTGAGGAACGTCAGCGCCTGCGCGCATACTTCAGGAAGATATCCTGAAAGTTTCAAGCTGAAATACTCAAAAGTAAAACCGGAAATTATGAAATACAAAAATTCCCATAAGCCTCAATGAGTGCGAGTGAGGCAGATAAACCTATTATCGCTCGCACTCACCCTCATTCACTAAGCTTATGGCGAAATGAATTTCATAATTTACGGCTTTAATTCTAAACCAATTTTGCTCGTTTTAGGCTCAAAAAACCCATAAAAAAATTTCGCAAGTGCTGACGTTGTAGGATTTTGCGTTTTATCTATGGTGTCAGTTTAAAACGCCAAAGCCCCGACTTTTCCGAAAACTGATTAGTGGCGCTATCCATCGGATTGAAATCTGGAAAAGTTTCGCCTGGAATCACCTTAAAGCAGCCTCCCTCGTGCGGAAAACACAGCCAAAGCACAACAAGGAATAAATCGACATACCTTCCCTTTTCCATCACGCGCCACCATTCATGTTTCATACGTCTCATCATTCTCCGTGACAAATTATAACCTCTCGACTCACTATACCACCTTCGCGCTCGCCCCCTCCCCCCTCCCCCCTCCCCACCACCCCCTTGCACCTCCACCACTATCACCCTGGTCGTTCCAAATTTGCAAGAATAGAATTCACATCGGAGTGGCGAGGGACCTAAAAATAAATTGTACTCACTCGTGAGGAATAAATCACATCTCTTCGTCTCGTCGTGCGCATCCGTGAACTGCGCATCGGAGATTTATGGGCGAAGAATATTTCACGCTACGGGGGACTGGGGAGTTGTATACGTCGAGGATAACGAGATAGATTGGGGGGGGGGGGGTGATGAGGGGGTGAAGAAGGAGTGATGAAGGGTGTTTAAGAGGGGCGAGAGGTGAGCATAAAGACCAGAGGGGACAAGGACGTAAAAGATTGTGAGCTACATCGTAAGTGAACCGTCGCTGATTTGAATAATAGGTTTCGGATGACTAATAATATTTTGATATTTTTTTTTTTTTTTTTTTCGAAACATTTCCTTCGGAATGTAGTTTTTTATTAGACTATAAGAAAGGTATACGTAATTTTAGTGATATTTTCTCTTACCTTGCATTTCGCTCGCAAAAAAAAGTCGAGTCCTTGCTCGCGCAAATCTTGGTATTTAAAACCCTTTGAGTGGCAGTGGCTAGTACTACCAGCAACCTTATTTCATCATTTTCTGAGCTTCAAGGGCAGTGGCTATAGTGCCCCAAGCCAGCCACATTAGTTCATACCATTCTGGAATCATACTTTACGCACAGTAGTGTGATTACATGCTTGGCGTGTGTTTGAGCAGTGTTTGAGTAACTCATTATTGTGAGTACTTTTCAACTGAAACAGTCTTTTCGAATTTGCAATAAAGTGGCATTTATGACCTATCAAATTGTTCGGAAAAATCTGTTGAATCGACTCGTATAAATTGTTTAGATGCTATTTCGCTTAGGTTTCGAGATAAACGCCCTGGAACGAAAATCCCGTGTTATTTTCCCTATACCCCGAGTCATTTTTGCTCCACGCGTTGCAGCCAATCAGAGGCCAGCCCGCGTTCCGACCTTATCTACGTTGACCACGCAGGCCTTCCATTCAGTCGTTTCCGATCGTTCCGTAAACAAACTCGGGCATCACCGGAAACGACCTACAAAATTTAACCTCATAAACCTTAGAATCTGACGTTCAAATTCCGATTTTTCCCGGGATTCCTTCTACTCTGTGTGGCAGAAGGTGGACCAGCCCGCAGCCACTCTAAAGTTATAGCACATTGATAATAATAATAATTTATTTGTGTAATGTTGCACCGAGGCTTCTACAAATATGTCATTTTACATGGGGATTGAGCTTAAATATGAAAAAGATAAAGATAAAGATAAAGATTAAGCTTAAATTAAGCATCTAAATACCCCTCTAAGGAATATGGTAGTAGCTCATTATATCTGCAGCAATTTTCCATCAAATACATATACTATTTATCTAGATAATGGGTTTGTCGAAAGGTCAATTTCTGTGTAAAATCATTTGAAAATAACATTGATAGCATCAAAAAGGCTCAAAGTCCACTCGCAAACTCAATGGGTCTGTTGCTAACTTTTGCTAGAACGATTAAAAGTGTTTAAACTAATGTAAAATCGCCTGAAAAGTCCATTGGTGGCATCAGAAAGTAAAAAAATGCAATAGTAAACTCGCACAAGAGTCGTTTAATTGGATGAGTGAGTGGCAATGGAGGACCCATCGAATTGCAGCTTTCTATGCCGAATAAAGTGATATTCGTCATAGAGAAAGATGCATTCAGATGGGATTCCCCCTCTGTGACCCACTTCACCCACTCATTCGACCGCCAGCTTTGCATTTTGTGAAACGCATTGAGTTTTGTAAGTGGATTTTGAGACTTTTCGATGCTTTCAATGTTATTTTCACGCGAAGTGTGCGTATAAATTAATCCTTTATAACGCTGTTGCAAAAAACATAATACCGAAAAATATGGACCATGCGTTGACCAATGAGGAACGTCGTTGAAATTTTTGCCTTGTGAGTCCGAAGCACCAAAATTGCATCCGTAAACGTATGATCAATGTTGGATGGTGCTCCTTCATGCTCCCTATGTTAACTGTTGAGCTCCGAAAAAAAAGTCAGCCACCGCGCGCAAGGCTAGTGCGTGGTCTCTATTATATGTATATTGTCTCTGGTAAATTGTGATTGTTTATCGAGAGTATGAGTGATTTCGCGGTTCCTTGTAAAACGAAATTGAAGTTCGCCCTGTTTTCGCAACAATGAAATGGACATTTCCCACCCCCTCCCCCCCATTCTTCAAAAACTGATAAGTGGTGATGTTGTCATTGATTGGAGGATTCTGGGAGAGCTGCAGCTGTTGCGTGTTGCGTAGGGGTTATTCCTAGAGTCTAAACATTAATAAATATATTCGGACAATCTATTCCCACGCGTGCATCACGAGAAGCTCATGAAATAATGTGTGCGAGTAGTTTTCCCGAAAACAAAATAAATCAGAATTGAGGCCAAAGGAATGAAATAACAGAAAATTATGAACAGTTGGATATTCCATCGAATTATCACTACAGTTTCCTTTTTCAACATTTTTACTCCACTTTTCATAGGGTGTGTTTCTCTCTTTATACATAGAAGTGATTCCCACGTTTGAGAAGTTCGCTGCCGTGTTACCGGAGAGAGTTGTAGGTAAGAGCAAAATCGACATTTTGAGAAAACTGAGTATGAAGTTTCAAACCTAAAATTAATGAGTTCTGTTTATGTATTTTTTATGGATAATCAAAATGAATAGAGTGACTAAGAGTTAGTTTTAACATTTTACCTGTATTGAGACAGATTTTAGAACAAGATGAAATGATAGAACAAATAAATGATGATAAGAGGAATCCAATCGATTCTTTTGACATAGTGATTCACCAATAGTGAATGGAGAGAGGAACAGAAGATAGGTTTCTCTAACACAAAAAAAAAACTGAAAGAAGGAACAAAACATAGCTCCCTTTGGCACAAATACGTATGAATAAGCAAGGAATAGGAAATAGATTCCCTTTAGTTTAGATGAGCCCTTGAGAATATGATATTAAAGGCTGCGCAGCGTTCCACGTCACTCGAGCGACTAATGCTTTTCCAAAAATTGAGAGAGAAAGACTATCCAGCTGGACCTCCAAAACGTCACATTAGGCCGAGCTAAAGGAGTGAATATGGTTACTATGGTTACTGCTTTTGTAGTAACAAGTTCAAAATCCTCCGTTTTTTTCATAAAACTTTCAGAAAATATCACTCAGGGTGTTTGAAATCGTTGAGATGATCAAAAACCGACAGATTTTGTCTTCAACTATAAAAAAATGACGTTTTTCCTTTCATGTTACGCAAGACAGCAGTAAGTCCAGAAAACCAATGGAAAAAAATCGAGGTAGATGACGCTGCGTTCGCGCTCTTACTGCTCTCTTCCGTGACAGTGGAATACGCCGAAATACACGGCAGGAGCAAGCTGAATGCCGACTTACTGCTGTCTTGCGTGATAATGTATACTTACTGCTCTCTTGCTTATAACTTAACAGCAATTTTCACGTACTTACTGCTTTTCGACAGCTCTCGTTTATTGCGAAAAAGGCATATTTTCCGACTTTCTTTAGGTTCAATAGATTCTACAGACTTAAATACATTGAATTTTGAAGAAATCTCAATTTCGAAAATTTGTGACTTACTGCACTTTTCAGTAACACCCTAGTTCAGTGGGACTGTAAAGACAATGAGTGCACAAACATACGTGAATAAGGAGATTTCTTCCTAAGTAAAAAAGTCGATGCTGTTTGGTAGAAAGGGGGCTAAAGAGTTTTTTCAGTGAAATAGGGTTCCGTAGCTTCCAGATCAAATTCATCTTTACTTAATATTATAAGATAATCAAATGTGAGCTATTCAGTCAAATTAAAACAAATGAAAGGCGGGAAATTAAATTATAAAAATAAAATGATCCAGCCTTTACATTGTATTCTTTATTCGACGTTTTGACGTACACATTACATCAGTCTCTTTGGCAGGAAAATATAACCGAGGAATAACAATAAAAACTGAAAGTAAAAAAATGAATAAAGATACCCAGAGAGTACAAGCATTAAATTGGACGGAAATGCGCAATCAAAATTTTAAAAATACAGGTGAACAAAAATTTAGTACTAAAAAACAAACAAACAGAGCGCTCAGCGCTACAATGCAAAAAGACAACACATTTGAAATAACGACAAAATATAATTCAAGGAACAAACACAGAGTGTGCTTAAAATTCAAGTTTCATTGAAGGATAAAAGTAAATAGAGGGTGTTTAAGTCAAAACTCCACTACGTTCCAACATTTTTTGAAAAAAAATGCAAAATTAAAGGAAATATAAATGCAGGTTTAATAATTCAATTTTATTTTATTGCAGTCGAATTGAAAAGCAGTGGAGTTCTAACCTCCTCAGTCTTCCTGTACAATGGGGCTCTTGCTAACTTTTGCTATAGGGGATTGAAGAGTTGATTCTTGCATAAAAACCTGTAAAAATGACGATGAGTACACTAAAAAATCACGAAATTCACTCTCAGAATCGGGCTTAATGGCGGAGAGACGCAGGTATCATGGGAGATTCCTATCTAAATTGAGACACATCTCTGTGTTTCCGTAGAGAAAGTTACATAATAGACAGGAATCTCCCATGATACCTGCGTCGAACGGCCATTACCATCTTGCCGTTATAGCAGTCACTTGAATTTATTACTGAATTTTATAGACTTTCTAGGTATGATTTTCGTGATTTTTGCTGGTCTTTACATAAGATTTGACTATTTCTTTGGTATAGCAAAAGTTTGCAAGAGCCCCATTGGCAAAGTAGCACTTGACCCCTTGCTGCCAAACACCGTCGATATAGACGGATTTGGTGCGAAGTCAACGGTTAGCCAACAACCATAACAATGCACCACTCATCGGTTGCAATCGGTTGTGATAAAACTCACTCTCCCGTGACTCCCATGGTAGTAGCTCATTATATCTGCAGCAATTTTCCATCAAATACATATACTATTTATCTAGATAATGGGTTTGTCGAAAGGTCAATTTCTGTGTAAAATCATTTGAAAATAACATTGATAGCATCAAAAAGGCTCAAAGTCCACTCGCAAACTCAATGGGTCTGTTGCTAACTTTTGCTAGAACGATTAAAAGTGTTTAAACTAATGTAAAATCGCCTGAAAAGTCCATTGGTGGCATCAGAAAGTAAAAAAATGCAATAGTAAACTCGCACAAGAGTCGTTTAATTGGATGAGTGAGTGGCAATGGAGGACCCATCGAATTGCAGCTTTCTATGCCGAATAAAGTGATATTCGTCATAGAGAAAGATGCATTCAGATGGGATTCCCCCTCTGTGACCCACTTCACCCACTCATTCGACCGCCAGCTTTGCATTTTGTGAAACGCATTGAGTTTTGTAAGTGGATTTTGAGACTTTTCGATGCTTTCAATGTTATTTTCACGCGAAGTGTGCGTATAAATTAATCCTTTATAACGCTGTTGCAAAAAACATAATACCGAAAAATATGGACCATGCGTTGACCAATGAGGAACGTCGTTGAAATTTTTGCCTTGTGAGTCCGAAGCACCAAAATTGCATCCGTAAACGTATGATCAATGTTGGATGGTGCTCCTTCATGCTCCCTATGTTAACTGTTGAGCTCCGAAAAAAAAGTCAGCCACCGCGCGCAAGGCTAGTGCGTGGTCTCTATTATATGTATATTGTCTCTGGTAAATTGTGATTGTTTATCGAGAGTATGAGTGATTTCGCGGTTCCTTGTAAAACGAAATTGAAGTTCGCCCTGTTTTCGCAACAATGAAATGGACATTTCCCACCCCCTCCCCCCCATTCTTCAAAAACTGATAAGTGGTGATGTTGTCATTGATTGGAGGATTCTGGGAGAGCTGCAGCTGTTGCGTGTTGCGTAGGGGTTATTCCTAGAGTCTAAACATTAATAAATATATTCGGACAATCTATTCCCACGCGTGCATCACGAGAAGCTCATGAAATAATGTGTGCGAGTAGTTTTCCCGAAAACAAAATAAATCAGAATTGAGGCCAAAGGAATGAAATAACAGAAAATTATGAACAGTTGGATATTCCATCGAATTATCACTACAGTTTCCTTTTTCAACATTTTTACTCCACTTTTCATAGGGTGTGTTTCTCTCTTTATACATAGAAGTGATTCCCACGTTTGAGAAGTTCGCTGCCGTGTTACCGGAGAGAGTTGTAGGTAAGAGCAAAATCGACATTTTGAGAAAACTGAGTATGAAGTTTCAAACCTAAAATTAATGAGTTCTGTTTATGTATTTTTTATGGATAATCAAAATGAATAGAGTGACTAAGAGTTAGTTTTAACATTTTACCTGTATTGAGACAGATTTTAGAACAAGATGAAATGATAGAACAAATAAATGATGATAAGAGGAATCCAATCGATTCTTTTGACATAGTGATTCACCAATAGTGAATGGAGAGAGGAACAGAAGATAGGTTTCTCTAACACAAAAAAAAACTGAAAGAAGGAACAAAACATAGCTCCCTTTGGCACAAATACGTATGAATAAGCAAGGAATAGGAAATAGATTCCCTTTAGTTTAGATGAGCCCTTGAGAATATGATATTAAAGGCTGCGCAGCGTTCCACGTCACTCGAGCGACTAATGCTTTTCCAAAAATTGAGAGAGAAAGACTATCCAGCTGGACCTCCAAAACGTCACATTAGGCCGAGCTAAAGGAGTGAATATGGTTACTATGGTTACTGCTTTTGTAGTAACAAGTTCAAAATCCTCCGTTTTTTTCATAAAACTTTCAGAAAATATCACTCAGGGTGTTTGAAATCGTTGAGATGATCAAAAACCGACAGATTTTGTCTTCAACTATAAAAAAATGACGTTTTTCCTTTCATGTTACGCAAGACAGCAGTAAGTCCTATAAAACCAATGGAAAAAAATCGAGGTAGATGACGCTGCGTTCGCGCTCTTACTGCTCTCTTCCGTGACAGTGGAATACGCCGAAATACACGGCAGGAGCAAGCTGAATGCCGACTTACTGCTGTCTTGCGTGATAATGTATACTTACTGCTCTCTTGCTTATAACTTAACAGCAATTTTCACGTACTTACTGCTTTTCGACAGCTCTCGTTTATTGCGAAAAAGGCATATTTTCCGACTTTCTTTAGGTTCAATAGATTCTACAGACTTAAATACATTGAATTTTGAAGAAATCTCAATTTCGAAAATTTGTGACTTACTGCACTTTTCAGTAACACCCTAGTTCAGTGGGACTGTAAAGACAATGAGTGCACAAACATACGTGAATAAGGAGATTTCTTCCTAAGTAAAAAAGTAGATGCTGTTTGGTAGAAAGGGGGCTAAAGAGTTTTTTCAGTGAAATAGGGTTCCGTAGCTTCCAGATCAAATTCATCTTTACTTAATATTATAAGATAATCAAATGTGAGCTATTCAGTCAAATTAAAACAAATGAAAGGCGGGAAATTAAATTATAAAAATAAGATGATCCAGCCTTTACATTGTATTCTTTATTCGACGTTTTGACGTACACATTACATCAGCCTCTTTGGCAGGAAAATATAACCGAGGAATAACAATAAAAACTGAAAGTAAAAAAATGAATAAAGATACCCAGTGAGTACAAGCATTAAATTGGACGGAAATGCGCAATCAAAATTTTAAAAATACAGGTGAACAAAAATTTAGTACTAAAAAACAAACAAACAGAGCGCTCAGCGCTACAATGCAAAAAGACAACACATTTGAAATAACGACAAAATATAATTCAAGGAACAAACACAGAGTGTGCTTAAAATTCAAGTTTCATTGAAGGATAAAAGTAAATAGAGGGTGTTTAAGTCAAAACTCCACTACGTTCCAACATTTTTTGAAAAAAAAATGCAAAATTAAAGGAAATATAAATGCAGGTTTAATAATTCAATTTTATTTTATTGCAGTCGAATTGAAAAGCAATGGAGTTCTAACCTCCTCAGTCTTCCTGTACAATGGGGCTCTTGCTAACTTTTGCTATAGGGGATTGAAGAGTTGATTCTTGCATAAAAACCTGTAAAAATGACGATGAGTACTCTAAAAAATCACGAAATTCACTCTCAGAATCGGGCTTAATGGCGGAGAGACGCAGGTATCATGGGAGATTCCTATCTAAATTGAGACACATCTCTGTGTTTCCGTAGAGAAAGTTACATAATAGACAGGAATCTCCCATGATACCTGCGTCGAACGGCCATTACCATCTTGCCGTTATAGCAGTCACTTGAATTTATTACTGAATTTTATAGACTTTCTAGGTGTGATTTTCGTGATTTTTGCTGGTCTTTACATAAGATTTGACTATTTCTTTGGTATAGCAAAAGTTTGCAAGAGCCCCATTGGCAAAGTAGCACTTGACCCCTTGCTGCCAAACACCGTCGATATAGACGGATTTGGTGCGAAGTCAACGGTTAGCCAACAACCATAACAATGCACCACTCATCGGTCGCAATCGGTTGTGATAAAACTCACTCTCCCGTGACCCCCATGTATACCCATCTCTTTCTATAGTTTCGAAATTTGTATACAGGGCCTTATTTTACGACATATATTATTATCAAAATCGCATTAAAATGACTCGAGGAATTCATTTCAGCCAAAATATTTCACAAAAGATGTCTCTATATACGATTTTTTAAATTAGAGTGAGATGGTAGTACATGGGGGTAACATGTGAGCGAGAGAGACAAACTGTCCTTGTTTGGAACGCTCATCACCGGCAGTCGCCTTTACTAAAACCCTCTATTGTTACTGCCCAACGCAACCATCACGCTTGCGCAAATAAAAGCATTTATTGAGTTTAAGGAGTGGATTTCGGAAGTTTTTAGTGCTGCCATCGTTATTTGTGGAGATTTTCACTCCAGAATCGACTCTTTATTTGCTTTTTAGCAAAAGTGTGCAACAATCCCAATTTGAGGGATATACAGATAGATGTGATAGACAGGAATAGGACGGACATCATACATTTTGTAGGACTGGGAGACTGGGACAATTCTTTTTTACTTAACCAATAATTGATCTTCTTATTAATAACACAATTAATAAGATCACATGGGAAATTTGCGAACGCCTAGTTTCGCACACCATAGTGACGACTTTCCCTCGTTATATGTTATGCTACATCAGCAACTACTGTCCGCGACTGTATATTCATCTCTAACAATAAGTCTCTCTTCCTCTCTCAGGTCATATTCTTTTTGTCTCCATTTTGTATGCAGCTGCATGGTTTTTTGTTTCACTTTAGCTAAAGTTAGTCGCATTCTTCCTTCGATCGCGAGATGCGAATTACTCATATGTGACGTATGTGGTTAATCAAAGTTGGAATGATATACAAATAACAAGAAAGAATATAAGAAGAATAAATGATCATTACTTGTTCAATCAGGAAATCATAAATCTGGTGTATGCAGGATCAGGGTGTGATAGACATAGGAATCGGACGGACATCATACATTTTGTAGGGCTGAGAGACTGGGACACTTCTTTTTAACATAACCAATAATTGATCCTCTTATTAATTTGTGGTAACGGGAATAGTAATGGGATGTCGCCACCTGGCGGCGGTTCTCATCAACAGTATGTATTTACAAATATAATATATCTCTGTCTCACTTACGAGGCTCTCCGTTGTGTAAATCATCTTGTTCGTGTTTTTTTTTTTTTTTTTTTTTTTTTTTTTTTTTTTTTTTTCCATTTCAAGCTCAGTTAAAAATGCTTAAAATATGCATCTACCCTATAGTGTAATCAGCTAATAAAATTTAAAATACTATGTCAGCAGAAACCTTACACTGTATAATGTGCACGCAGCACTGCAACTAATACTTTCCTTTAACATTAACTACACAATTACCTATTCATAAATCACCAATCTAAGTATGCAATTAACGTCAGTATCCTAATCCGCTCATTAAATTAAAATACACTTATCGAAAGATAACTCTACGTTAGTACGGTGGAACATAAAGGAACCCGCCATAAAAATGACTCTCTTTTATTATACAGGGTGTAGCAAAAGTCCGTCTCATTCTAACTTTTTAATGGTTGGATTTTTGAAAAATGCAGAAACAAATGGTCACTCATTTTGGACGAAGATTCGTTTTAAAATCCGTTTTATTTTATAATTTTAAATAAATAAATTAAGTCGCCCGCCAGGTTGGTCTAATGGTCAGGGCTCCTGACTCTTGATCAATAGATCCTGGGTTCAAATTCCGGTACTGACCCTAATTTTTACAATCGACTGACGCGAAGGACGCACAGACGGACTGCGCGGCCTTAATCTCGAAAAAGTAGGTGTCTAGGGCAAGCGGGGTCAGATAGGGGGCCCGCAGGACACCGCTAGCCTTCCTAGCGATCTACATCTCCCATAGCTGAGCCATGGACTCTCCCTGAAGTCTAAACTTATGATGCTGTTGACGTCGCTACAGACAGATGCTGCCATCTGTGAGGCATAAGGCTGAAACAAGTTGACTCAGCAAAGATGGGAATCCCCGAACGTGCCTCAATTAATTGTGGTCATCTTGTCAGCATAGATTCGGAACCAGTGATGACGACTAGTGAAATGCGATTTATCGATGTCTACTCCATTTAAAAATGTAGAAAAGTATCGCTTTCTCGGGGGTTCAATTGCACCCCCTGACGATCGATACTTTTCTACACTTTTAAATGGAGTAGACATCGATATATCGCATATCACGAGCCGCCACTGATGAGAAGTGAGAGGTTGATATGGTGACTCGCCAGGCACCGGCACAACTGGATAGTAATAACACAATAGTTGTTGTAGGTCGCAGTGTGATATCCCTTCGGGGGCGGTCCTTTAACGAAAAATAATATAAAAAACAAAAGACTAACAAAAAATTAAGCCTGTCTCGATGAAAGTTTAGTTAATACTATATTAAAAATTAAAAAAAAAAAAAAAAAAAAAAAAAAAAAAAAAAAAACTATCCTTAATCAAGAGTTTGTATTAAATTAATGTTTAAATTACCTACCCTTATTCTATAAAAAAAAAGATAATATGTAATAAATGAAATAATTAACTGATTGGAGCCCAAAAATAAATGTTGGGAGTTCTGCGCTGGAAGGGAGTGGGGAGTATTTTTTGGCGCAACATAATTTTTTAATAATGGAAAGGGTTATTTCTGTGTCGATGATCGATTCTCTGTAATAAGTAAAAGCTATAATGGCGCTAAAAGCAACTCTTTTCATCCTCCGTTCAAAGTTAGTCGAGAATATCGAGTCGTTCTTACATTCAACGCAACGCCAGCATACTCAAATTCAGTAGGTAGTTCAATATTCCTACTCGGCGGTGTTGATTTTGCCTACTCATCGAATTGAAGGCGCTCTACGTCACGTTATTTACGGAAGCGAAGATACGTGGGCGTGATACCAAAAGGGTTGACAAAGTAAAACTCTCTGGAGCTGTGTCAACCAGAGTTGCCGTTTTGCGTATAGTTAATAGTATTTTTCAATTCACCGATGATTCCATACCGGTTGAGAGAAGATTACACAGTTCAGTTCATTTCATGACTTTGTACTGCACAAAAATACTCTGAGTTGTATTATTTTCTGTTAAATCGCCGGTTAATTATTAAAATATCTGCTTGTTTTTTAAGTCATCCACGACTCCACCGGTTTAGAAAACATTACAGGTGCGAGTGTTTTCATGCATTACAGTCATGAGCTGAACTGAACTGTGTAATCTTTTCTCAGCCGGTGAAATCATTGGTGAATTATATGGTGTCAACGAACTATAACTATCGACGGGTTTTCTGGGAAGTGCTTTTGAAACACTAAAGAGGCAGCCAGGATAGAAATCTCTTATGCACGCATTTTCACACATGCTCAGTTAGTTGTAGTAAAATGTAAGAAAAAAATGTCATGACAAAACAATTTCAAATCGGTTTGAAATGAATGTGGAAGTGTTTTGGAGTGGCTGTCTGGACAGAGGAATCAAGATAACTGTTTCATTTGGAAGGGCTTGTACGATAGAAAAAACTG